>JAAIXJ010001894.1:337800-440303 GCA_013403705.1 Heliconius hermathena
TTCCATACAAACTTTCAACCCCTATTTCATCCCTTTAGGGTTAAAATTTTTCAAATTCCCTTCTTAGTGGATGTCCAGAATATGAAAATAAACATCTGCCCAAATTTCACGTTTCTACCATCAGCGGTTACGGCTCTGCGTGCGTCTTACCTCAGTCAGTCAGCACAAGTCCTTTTATAAATATAGATAATAAAAAAAAAATTACGTAGTGGGACTCGAAGCCTCGCCTTTTGGAATCCATCCAAGCCATACGCCCAAGAATATCGACAATTTCGAAATAAGAAGCGTATAAGAATTTCGTTGTAGATTGATAAGAATATATGGTTCATGGTCAGAGCACCTAAATGGTAAACAAGAAGTGTGAGTTCGAGTTCCACAAGCTCTGAAGGTCTCAAATACTCTGCTATCTTTAGTGGATTTCATTCTATCATTCATTTTATAAAAGTGAAATGATCACCATAATTGTTAATTAACTATCTTATAAATGTGTAAGCCACTCACAAGGCGTAAGTGCTGAGAGGCAGGTCCCTGGGCAGGTCCGGGAGCGCGGCGCGCGCGCACGCCACGCGCACGCGGCCGGGCGGCGAGCGCGAGCACGCGCACGCGGCCGGGCACGGCGGCTCGTCGCCGCACGTGTCGGGCGCGTCCTCGCCCGCTGTGGACAGTTACAGGCTAATTTATAAAAAATCGTAAAATTAAAAAACGAAACTGACGTGTTTAACGCAACGGTTGTGAGTCCGATGTCCCACTCGGGGGTATGAATTATTTTCATTTCCTTGCCCTGCTCACTTAATGTCTTGAAAATTAGACAAATATTGGGAATGTCGCAACACTCGGGATCTAGTGCAAACTCTACTATATGCGGGATACAGCGTGAAACAATTTGAACACTCACGTTTACATTTAAAGTTCTCCTCTCGCAACGCATCGATTCGTTTCCTATTCATTCGTTTGGGTGAATCGCATTTCGCCCCAGAAGTTTCTATCGGGTTCTTTCTTAAATACGCCGCCAGCCACCTTAAGGAACAGTCGCAGGAAAACGGATTTCTGCCTAGATGTCTGAGAAAAGAAAAAAAATAACTACTATTTCAACAGTATTGTACACGTCAGGGATTTGTGATTAATTTATATTATCTGTATAAGTCATGTTATTTAATTTTGTCCGTGGTTTCAGGTTCGAACAAAACAAATTAAAAGTTTTAAGATGCTTTCATTGACTCTATTTACTTTTTATCTACCCATCAATGTAAAAAAAATCTTCTTGTTGTCTGATTGCTTGAACTTTATTTTTTTTAATTTCGATTGCTTGTCCTCTTATTGATGACAGTGCAATATCGTCACAACATAAATTCTTAATAAAAAAATAAATGATAAGAGATGGTTTTTTTAAGTTTAAAATCTATGATGTTTTTACTTTGGTATCTTCATAAAAGATGAGTAGAACAGTAAGGACATCTTCTTTTCAGTGGGTTCATTTTATTAAAAACTGTTTATTTTTTTTTATTTTTTTAATGCAATTTTAGATGTTCTCTTTGCTGTATAGTAGTGTAGTTACTTACAACGTTTGTATGCCTGTGAGAGAGTCAAATGTGCCGTTCTGTAGTGTCCTTATGTTATTATCGTATAGAGACCTGAAGAAAGAAAAATTTGTTATAAAAGAAGACATTTTTGCTACTATTACTAAAGTTATGGGTTTCGATTAATTTTCACTTTTCTTGACTCCCGTACGCTTTGTTCGCTGTGATATATCAAAAATATTTGAAGGATAGCTAAGTATATTTTTGTATGACAAATATATCCTTTATTCCCTTTTTTCTTCAGTTTGAAATAAAATAACTCGCGCAAATACTTTTTATATAGAAAAATTTTATCAATACTCTTACTGTTAGGTAAAAACAGCCAAACGCTACGCATTTCAAAAAAATGCGTTTATTTTTTAAAGGTGTTGTGAATATTTGAGAATGTTTGAAATAATACTTACAACAATTTTAAACTTTGCAAGTCCCTGAAAGTGTCTTTACGTACACAAGTGATTTCATTCGAATTTAATAGCCTGAAAAAAAAAATGGAATTAATTGTTAATTAATACAGTTAAAAGTTAACAGTTTATAAATTTAAATGTATATCTATCATTTAAAAATTACATTATTCAAATAAATTGATATTATTATTTTATAATAATTTGATTATTAATGAGGTTTTTTATTTAGGAAACTTACAAAAGTTGTAATGATGTTAGGCCGTGAAATATCCCAGATGGCAGATCTTTTATTTTATTTCCATAGAGAACTCTGTAAATTAAAAAGTTATAAAAAAATCTAAAATATCAGTATTGTATTTTTGTCGGGCTTTTCAAATGTCGGGTCGTATTTTAGTTATTACGTAAATGATAATTTTGAGTTCATGTTCCAGTTCGTTAAAAGTTTTAAATCGCATAAACCTTAGATTAAAAATTATTTCCTAAGTCTGGTTAGACAAAGGGGGGCGTTAAACTCTGCCAATTAACACACAATGTCTCTGTGTGAATTATATTCAATTTAAATTTTATCTAATAATGTCAGTAAGAAGGATAATAGGAAAAAAAACAAAATACAGATTAGTTACCAAATATATTAATAAGAAATATGAAATAAAAAAAAAAAATAAATAAATTAGCTTCACGCTGTATCCCGCACACAGCAGGGTAGGCAGAGGGAACCTAGTGTTAAGACACTCCGTTCCCCACTTTCTGCCGAATTCTGGAGGCATTGCGTGTTGAGTGGCAGAACTCAACGGCAAATATGAAATATATTTTATAAAAAATAAAAATACCGTGGTTAATATTATAGTATTAAAATAATAATAATTAATTAACTAAGAAGACATGTTATTTATTATAGTACAGATAAAAACTTACAAAGAAGTCAAATGTGTTAAACCGTTAAATGCATCGGCGGCCATTTTGACAATTTTATTATTTGACAGATCAATTCTGGCGACCCTCTTGACAGCTGAGAACGCGCCTGCACCCACCTCCGTTATCTCGTTCTGTTCCAGGCGACTGGAAAGGGATAAAAGATTATATATGTAAAAGTACGATCGACGAGTCGTGGCCGCCCTGAAGTAAGGTTTTCCAAACTATTGCGACGGACCGACGGATACATTCGAAATGAAAATAATCAAATGTAATAGCTAACTTCAGGGGGGAAAACTCAAGAGTCGATAATTATTAGGTGACCAATTTTATAAATTTGTAAATATTAAATATTACATAATATAATTGAAAAAAAGGCCCTTCCCAATAAACTGACAATCAAATAAAATGAACATACATTTTTACTCTGCACGAAACGGATGTGAAACCACCACTTTCACAGTACTTACATCTCAGTCGCCCTATGTGGAATAGTAGTGGGTAGTTCAGTAAGCAATTTCTCCCTACAGTCCACAGTACCGTCCGGAGAACATCTACAGGGTGGTGGACAACGCGGTTCCGCTGAACACTCTGTAGTTATTGCTGTTGTGGGCCCTGCAAATAGATTTTTTTAGTTTTACCCTGTTTTCCGCATATAGCAGGATAGGCAGAGGGAAACTTATGTTAAGTTCCTTTACCCATGCAACGTCCAAATTTCAAATATTGCGTGTGTTGAGTGGTGGAACTTAATGTCGCGTGTTATGTTTAATGTATAAGTGTTTATTTTAATGTTTGTGTTGTTACCGGAGCTAGGAAATGAAATTAATTCATTTCACCAAGTGGGAAATGAACCCACAACCGTCGTGTTTAGAGTCACACGATCTAACACTGTGCCACGTCGACCTCGCGGAAACACGCAATACGTCAATTACATTTTTAAACATTGATTTCAACTATAGTTTTTTTTAAATAGTGATTTAATTGAAATGTTACTTAAGACCATACACAAAAAGGAGGTGAAGATTCGAATAAGGGTGGTATAAAATTTATAAGTTTCATATATTTCACTCTTGATTTTTAGTAATTAGTATAAATAGTAAGTAAAGATGTATTTAAACCTGTGCATGTTAATTCGTGTGCCTCTAGTTCCGTGAGTAGGGCACCTCTGAGTGTAGCGGGTGCTTGGCATCTGAAAGAAAATATATTTAGTTTCATTTTTGCATTCAGCTAGACTAGCAATTTCACGCTTTTTCTCGCATCAGCAGGAAAGGCATGGAGAACCTAGTGTTAAAACACTCCGTTTCCCATTTTCAGATATTGACTGATGAGTGGGCGAACTCTACGCCACGATGTGTCTTGATACCTGACCAAAAAATTTATATAAGCCATTCCATCGAAAATAAATCAAATCCTCAATCGCATTTTCTCACAGCCCCAAGAAAGAAAAGAATATTATAATAGAAGAAAGGAACAAAGGCATATCGTTAATATATGATGTTTAAATATAGAAATATTTATTTTGTGAAGTAAGTATTCAATGGTTCACTAGTTGCAACTCACCTTGCCCCAACACCCTGTATACCAGCCGCCCTTACAGCCGCAGACAGACGTGCGACGCGACAGTCGCAGACGACAGGATTGTCTGTCAGTCGCAATGTATGTAGACGCGTGACTGATGCGGCTTCCAGGGATAGGTAGGTCAAGTTGTTGTTGTTTAATGTTCTGGGAAGGGATAAAAATATTTAAATTTAAATGAATTATTTGAATATTATTAATTAATAGTTGTAGATATTTTGGCTTCACGCTGTATTCCGTATATATCAAGGTAGGCAGCGAATTTAATGTTAAGACACTGGTTTCCTCACTTGTAATCCAATTTTTGAGATATTGCACTTTGAGTGGTGGAACTCAACGCCGAGTTCTGTCTTGTTACCCGAATAAGGAATTGAAAATAATTAATTCAACAACGCCGCATTTAAGTCAGACACTGTGCCCCGCTGCGCCACGACGGTTCCTAGTATTTATTTGTTTTATACGTATAGGTCACTTACAAAACTTCCAAGCTTTTCAAGTTTTCCAAAGCTTTCTCGTCAATACATTTCAATTGATTCCCGTCCAAATGTAAACTTTTCAGTGCGGTCAGACCTCGAAATGTCCTTCGGCTGATCGCAGTCAGTTCGTTGCGGCTTAGGTCTCTGGAAATTAAAAATAAAATAAGCTGTCTCTTTCTTATGTTAACTTAGGATCCTTGTCATAATAAGCCCTTGTCGTTTTGTACGATCATCCAAAAAGGAAAATTAAAATAAAATGTTTTAGAGATTTGTTATTTTTTTAAAAGAATGCAACTAAATATTTAAAAAAATTAAAATTCTAATAAAGGTAAACTTTAAAATCCATTTTTAAATATAGTGATTTATTGCGAATACCATTTATTTAATGTTTATATTCATAATTAAGACATTTAGACAAGCTATACAAAGTGCGGTGTTAAATTCCGCCACCTACACTACCTCGAAACATAGTGGTTACGATTCATAATATACAAAAAATATATCTTCAATATTAAGTTACTTATAAATTGGTGTTAATAAGACCAGACGAGGGTACTAACTTGTTTCGAACAAGTTAACAACCCTCGAAAATATAATTTTGGGGGATTGAAATTAATTATTTTTTAACGTCCCATAAGAACACATAAAAAAAGTATCTCTGCTTTACTAAAAAAAAAGAATAGCTTCGTATTTTATCGTTCATAGTGGGTAGACATGAGTAAATAGTGGGTAGACGGAATAAGAAAGCCAAAATAAAACACTTTTCGCCAGAATTCGGAACATTGTGAATGGAGTGGGGAAACTCAACGCCGTATTTTTCATACACGCCTTATAAACATTCTTCCAAGCGGGAATAGAACCCGTAACCGTCAAGTTTACAGATATGTATATGCTATACCACTGTCTCACGATTCATTACTCAACACGCAGTATGTCAAAATGTTTGCGTAACAAAGTGTTTTGTCACTAAAATCCCCCTATCTCTGCCTCTATCTGCCTCGTATACGCGGGATACGGCGTGAAGCTAAAAAAATGACCTATAATCTTATATAAAACGATATACATAATTAACATTCATATTATTACCATATCTATATATAAAGATATATAAGTAGTTCGTACATTTCAGCTCGGGCCACGAAGCTCTTGGCACGCGATCGTTAAAATTTCACGAACTTCAAACTATTATGATAGTTTCAGCCAGATGGACAAGGCTTTTGAAATTTTAATGTTCATTTTTTATTTTTATGCGTTTTCTATTTTTTTTAGGGTTTCGTACCTTTTAAGGAAGAAAGGAACCCTTATAAGATCACTTTGTTGTCCGTCTGTCTCTCTGTCTGTCTGTCTGCCAAGGGCCTTTATCTCAGGAACGCTTGTAGATATCGAGTTGAGATTAAAACCATATATCAAGATCTACGGCCCCATGATTTCTTTAAAAAATGTGTTTCTACATATACTTAATAAAAAAATATGACCGTTTATATAGCAAAAACGCATATTTAGACACTATAAAGGGAGTCAAAATTAATAGGATATTTCCGGTTGTCATCTGTCGTTAAATCCTAAAAATAATAGCCTTAAAAGGGGGGTAAAATTTGGTATTAAAGCCGCTAGTTTAAGTGAGGTATCAGATGAAAGGGCTAAAATTTAAGCTAATCTTTAATTTTAGAAAAAGCTCGAGACGTCCAATTTTTGTATGGAACCCTCGGTGGGCGAGCCCGACTCGTGCTTGTTCGGTTTTTTATTTGGTGTTAAGACACTCTGTTGTGTTAAAGCAAATTTAGACATATTAAGTGCGTTTTCTACTTTTACGCTGTATCCTGCCTATAACAGGACTCGCCAAGAGTCTAAGTTTAAGACTCTCCCGCTCACCAATGTCAACATCCCAATTGCCGAGAGGTTACGTGTTGAGTGGCGGAGCTCAACACTGCGTCTTATCTATCTTGACCAAGGCGGTGAAAGTTAAATGTAATCATTACCCGTAAAGGGGATCACCTATTTCGCTACGTTAGCCTCATTAAATAATATCTATAATTCAAACAATCCAAGTTCCTAAGCGGAAGATAATAAGAAAATTAATATTAATTAAATCAAATCATATCCATATTATTATAGCTTTTAGGGTATCTGTCGAAAATTGCTAGCTATCTGTTTCGTCTGAATAATTAATTGCGTTCCCGATTGGGCGGCGCTACTCTGTTGAGTGGGAAAATTGTGGATATGGCGTTTTGATTGTATTGAAATATGAAATTTATATGAAAATATGAGGGTTTTCTATCATCTGTATATATTCTCATTTTCTCATTGTCCAATTGTTAAACGCGACGGTTGTGGCTTCGATTCTTATTCGGGGGAATAAATTATTTAAAGTCATCAAATGTGTTTAGAAATATTGATTGATGATTTGGTTGGAGTTTAATGCTGTTTGATTTTGGAATATCGAATAGAATTCAGCGGAGATTGGGGAACGGAAGAGTCTTAATGGGAACGGAGTATCTTAGCACTAGGTTCCCAGGTTCCCTGTGCCTATTCTGCTGTATGCGGGACGCAGCGTGAAACTATTTTTTTTAATGGGTTGAAATTGTACGATAACACAGTATACCATCTCCACATATTTCAACTTCCTGTATCTTTCGCTAGCGGAAATCAATTACTCTATCGTTATATATTATTAATATTTGATGAAAATCGGAGGTCTTTTGTTCTTTAAGTGCAATACAAGGTTCAAACATTTGGATTTGTTTATTTTTTGAATCAATTAAAATTGTTAAATTGTTTTGTAATTTAGAATAGTTGTTTAAATTATTTTTATTTGATTTGATTTAATTTATTTTTAATTTGTATATAAAGAGTAGTTGTTACCGACGGCTTTGCCCGTGTGGTCCAATGAAAGTGTATGAGGTAATAGGATGCAGGTACAATGAAGTACATAGAAATGATTATGCTACTCAAGACGGGTTATTTTTAAAACCTAGTTGAAACTAACTGAACGGAGTGTTTTAACATTGGTTTCTCTCCGCCCACCCTGCTACATGCAGGATACAGCTTGAAGTTAAAAGTATACGTGATTTCTCTCACAAAATAATAACTAATATAGTATTATTTTTTTTTACATCAAAAGCTAGACCTCTGTAGTTACTGCAAGTGGTTAAAAGGAGTTGCACTTCTTTTTAGGCACAGTAGGTTAAGACTTGCCTCATTATAATGACACCTCTCGAGTGTTTTAAGCGGTTATTTACGCATATTCTAGAATGTGTGTTACCAGTATTAAGTATGTTTTTTTTACCATCACATTGTATCCTGCATGTAGCAGGGTAGGCAGAGGGAACCAGGGAACTTAGTGTTGTGACACTCTGTTCCCCACTAATTCCGCTGAATTACTAAGTACATAAGTATATTAACGTTCTTATATACTGACTGTCTTTATTTTGTACAATGCTCTATCTTAAAAAAACTTCTTTTTTCTTTGTCATATACGATTGAAAACGACAAAATAATTCACTCCATAATCTCTCCAAAGAGACTATCCGGCTCTTTAGACGACAATTTTGATTTTTTTTTAATCTTGAAAAGACGGAAGGCACATGACATTTCTCACAAAAATATATTTCGTAATCACAATATGTTGCAGTATGAACGTTGAATTCGCCAAACCAGGTAAAAATTGAAAACTGCTCCGAAAGTCGGCCGACATAAGAGATTTTTAAGCAAGGCTATATTAGACTCTTTAAATTTTAATCTTTGGATACCCTATACAAACGAAATACGTTAGGCGTTGTTGTTTTATAGTTAGATCACAATGTGCCGGCGTAGCTCAATGTAACCGATCCAAAGAGCTCCTCACGATGTTTATGTTCTTTTTTCTTTATCCTATCCTGCATATACCAGGGTAGATAGAGGTAACTTGAGTACATAGGGTTAAGACACTCCGTTCCCCACTTTCCGCCAAATTGTGTTGACCGTGTTGACTGGCGGAACTCAACGCCGCGCTTTGTCTAGTTGAGGTAGTAGAGGGAGGAAATGAAAATATTAAATATTTTACTTCTTCGAGTGAGTCACGACGGCCTCATCAATTTATTTTAAGTTTATCTGTATAGAGAAAAAAATCTTGCATAGACTGAAGAAAGTGCCGTTTACGTTTTCACTATTTTAAATATAATTATGAAATAAGAAAATATATATAAAAATATAGATACTATAATACTTCTCACAAGAACATATACAAAAAAAACTAAACCGCATATATGTCGCCATTTGCTTTCCACTTGAACAAGATGGCGGCACACAATGGCGTTAATGCATTTCAAGTTGGCGGGAAAACAAAGGAATCTTTGAAAATGGCAATTCGATGTGTTCGAGTGCTTACTATGTTTGAAGTGGGATTATTGTAGACACCAAATAATATTATAATATAATATAATATTTTAAGTCGTTGTGTCGCAGCTGCACAACGTCTAACTGTAAACGCCACGGTTAGTACTACGATTTCCATTCGCGTGGTGAATTATTATCTTTTATAAGACAATGTGCGGCGTTATGCTCCACACTTTAACACGCAGTACCTTTAAATTTCGGCTGTAGGGAGTGACAAGTGTCATGAGCATAAGACTAGGACCCTTTTGCCTCCTCTGTTACATACGGAATAGGTACAGCGTGGAGCTAAAAAAATAATTTACCAACATTTCTTTCTCTCGAGCATATTTCACTTACAGTAAGGTAGACAGAGCCAGAGGTATTCCTCAAGTGCGGGAGAATGCAAAATGATATTTCAGTATGACTTGAGTAAGATATTTCCGAAAATGCTCGTAATTAGTAATTAATACTGCGGCACTCCGCAAAGTGACTCTCGCTACTGCCATTAGATACTAATTGGGCAAGATGTATCACACGACATAATTTTATATTATACTAGTGATTCAAACGTGGGTTTGCTCGCTAACACTTATTGTAATATTATCGCAAAATTATAGAAATCCTTAGATAGATCTTAGCCTATGTGTCATTCTGATGTATAAGCTATATTATTGTAAGGTTTCATCTAAATTCGTTCAGTAGTTTTTTCGTGAAAAGGGAACAAACGTTTATCTTCACAATCTTTTAATTTTATAATATTAGGACGACCAGATTCGTTCTTCACTCTTCAATGTTTTTTATAATTCACTTAAGAGATTGATAGTTAAAACTTTATTATGTATACCGTCGTCGTGACACAAGGCCACCACGTTGGGCTGCAGCCGCAGTGTTTGTGCGTTAGATTTTCACTCGGGGGAATGACTTGTTAAGAAATTAATATATTTCTGAAAATGTAAAGTATGTTCAGAGAAATATTCATGAGTTAATCAAAACCGGTGATGTATGTACGTAATATTAATACTAGTAGGCTTAAGCGCGCCTCTAGAGAATGTTCTATATCCCAATTTAAAAGAGTTGTGAAAAGATGTTTATTATTTAAAGATCATTATTACCAATTTATAATTTATAAATGATAGCATCTCCTGGGATTTAATGCTCTTTCCAGTTTCGTCACGGGAATTGTAGTCACTAATAATTAAGTGTGAATTTGTAAATAATTAATTGAAAAAAAAAATTGTGGTTAAAATTATTTTATTTAATTCACAATTTGATTTTGGTGATGAGTTTGACTGGACATAGCGCTGTGACAAGTTCGAGAATGGATTCTCTTAATATTAAGTTCCCTCTGCCTATCCTGCTGTATGTGGGATATGGAGTGAATTTAATTAAAAATGTACTGTACATGTATTTTGCATAAGTTAGACAATACTATATTGGCATCTTGAATCTTAATGAAAGGAGACGTCTCAATTTTGTTTAATATTTACCTGAATGCGGCGAAGCCCAAGCAGAGGGTTATGTTTTTACCGCGTATGTATATTGTACTCCTTTTTTAGGATTCCGTACCTTTTAAGGAAAAAAGGAACCTTTATAAGATCACTTTGTTGTCTGTCTGTTTGTCTGTCAAGAGTTTTTATCTCAGGAACGCTTGGAGATGTCGATATGAAATTTAAATCATATATTCAAATCTACGGTCTCTTGATTTCCTGATGAAATCTTATTTCTACATTTACTTAAAAAAGATATAGATGTTTATGTCGCAAAAAACGCTTCTATTATTCGATAAACGGAATCAACACTAATAGGGTACTTCCAATTGACCTAGAATTATGAAATTTGGTAGCTAGCATCCCTAAAAGGAGGCAAATTTTAATATTAAAGCCACTAGTTCAAGTGAGGTATCAGATGAAAGGGCTCTGGCTAAGTTAAGTATGAATTTCAGAAAATCTCGACACCTCCAATTTTTGTACGGAACCCTCCGTGGGCGAACCTTAAACCCTAGTAATATTCCAAATTCATAATAGCAGCCTCAATTTAACTGAAATAACGTTCCGCACGTCCGCACCGGAAGGCATTCAGACACAGACTAAGCGTGCCGGACGTGCCGCCATCTTGACTCCGGAAGTCGGTGCCCGTAATGAGCTCCTGTCTTTGAGTGTTTTCTTTTGTGATCTTTTGGTTTCATTGTAGTATGTACTTGTGGTGTATGTATGTAAATTTAAAATAATTATTTAATTTGTATTACAAAATTGTGAGTTATGTAGCTAAAAAGTTATTGTTTATTCAGGGTCGTGTGATTTTAAGTTCGGCAGGTTAGATTGACTCATTCGAAGGCAAACAATATTACTCAACACGCTGTCTTAAAAATTTGGCTGTGAATGTGGAAAAAAGTGTCATAACACTAGGTTCCCACTGCCATGGAAGAAGCGTGGAGCTGAGATGTTGCAATTATTTATTTATAGTCGATTCGTGGCCTTATAGCGGGTCGAGAGCTATGTGCCATTAGTCTTAGACCAAAAGGCGGAATTAATTCTTCGTGACCCAAAAAGGATATTATTATTGCAAGCACAAGTAACATTAAACAATATAACATATTAATGCTGCTTATAAATAATAATTAGTATAAATATTTAAGTTAAATATGAAATTTCTCGGTTCATTAAACAATTAAACACAAGCCGCCATATTTAATTGCAACTCAGCTTTCACCAGGAAGTTGCAACAATGTTTTGTGAACTTAAAATAATGACTTAGTTTAGTCCCTTGTCGAGTACAATATACAAAATTGAATTGCCTGCAAGCTATGGTTGTAGGTTCAAATACGTAAAAGGGATATTTACATTTTTTAATGATACCTGACTAAGTTCCTTTTTGTATTCACAATCTTCACAATTTTTCAAAAAATGTTTTTTTTATAGAAGAGGACAAGGCAAACGAGCGTTCGGGTCACCTGATGGTAAGTGATTACCGCCGTCCACGACTCCGTGCAACACCAGAGGAGCTACAGGTGCGTTGCCGGCCGATAAAGTGGAGATAGGAGATAGTTATATCGACCTGGAAACACTGCCGCGGGTAGGCCATTCCACAGTTCCGTGGCGCGTGGAAGGAAGCGCCTACGAAACCGCACAGTAGTGGATTGCCATGTATCCAGGTGGTATGGATGATATTTTAGCGTATGACGTACAGTGCGGTTGGAAAATTCGGCGGCAGGTAACAGGTCCAACACTCTCCATGATAAATGCGGTATGCGATAGAGAACGCACAGCAAGGAGACACCTCTACGCAAAGCCAAAATAGATTTTTGAAAGATTGTGAATATACAATGAACAGGGTGGGTTATTATAAGCAACTCCTTACATTAAAAATACCAATACCAAGATTTCACAGATTTTAAATAAATATATAATATAACAAAAATACGCCAATATTTCATATAAGTTTTTTTTTCAATATTTTAATTGGCTGTACAATACTGCTTACTTACACGTCAACTATAGGGAGTGATAAAAAAAAGAAAAACGTCATAAAACACACATTTCAGAAAGCTATTGTTTTGGCGTGTAATCCGCCATTTTGGGCGGCCATGTTGGGGATTTGGAAATGCCAATTTACTTAGTAGAGGTAAGTTCACACGCCAAACATTTTATTTATTTATTTTTTAACTCTTTTTTAGATTATAAAAAGATAACCTTAAACAAGGGAAATTTGCCTTCCACCTATCGTTCATTTTATTAAAAAAATAGTTAATTATTTAACAGTTTTTTTATCTTCAAGCACGGAGCAACACAGCGTCTGACTGACTATCAAAGCGACGGTTGTGGGATCGATTCTCACATGGGATTTGAATTATTTAAATTTTCTCGGTCTCACTCAATCTCAACACGCAATGTCACAAAATTTGAGCAGAGTGTGAGGAACGCAATGCCTTAGCACTAGATTCAATCTGCTTACCCTGCTATATGCGAAATACAGCGTAAAGTTAAAAAATACATAACAAAAGGCTAAAAAGACTATTACATTGACGTAGAATTTATTTGGACATTTAAGTACAGCCCGTGTGAATATAGCCCAAGCATTATTACACTGTTTGTTTATGTCACTTCAGACATAAGAAACCTTTTTGGAGAACGAAGGGTGGTTATTATTTTATAACCATCTTCTTATTCCCGTTCTAATAGAGCTTTATAGGACTACTGTTTGAAAAAGCTTAATGAAAGTTAGTTAATATACCTATACTAATATTATAAAATATTCAGCTATAGCCAGGCCAGGCGAGGCTAGTCATGGCGCAGGGGCACAAATTGTACCTGTAAACACGAGTGGTTATAGGTTCGATCTCCATTCGAGGAAATGAAATGTTTTATTTTAATTTATATCTTCATTTCTGGACTCGAGGCGAAGCGCGGCCTTAAGTTTTGCTACTGAACTTTAATATTTGATAATTTCATTTCTTCACTCTGGTAAAGAGACAAAGCGCAGCGTTGAGTTCCGCCACTTAACGCGCAAAGAATTGGCGAAAAGTGGGGGACGAAAGTGTCTCAATGGAAACAGAGTGTCTTAACATTAAGTTTCCAGATTCCCTATGCCTACACTGATATGTGACGAATACAGCGTTAAGCTAACAAATCTATTACATAAAGGTATTTATTTAGGATTTAAATTCACACATCAAAATAAAGCAATAAAAAACAACTCCTTGTACAAAATTGACAACTAAATTTAAAAAGCTCTTTTCAACGAACAAGTAATTTTGCATACGAATCTAATATTCACTGTATTTTATAAGGCCTCCATAGATATGTAAATTTTGAATATTTCACGAATATAAGGTCGGTCTTTTATCTATTTTATTTCACTTGATAACAAGGAAATGTTGAGCCCGTCGTGGCGCAGTGCCAGATTGTAAACACGACCGTTGTGGGTTCGATTCCCAATGTAATAAAATTGAAGAATCTGAATTACTCGCATTTCTTCAATTATATATAAATTAGATGACAATACAATATTATAATACCGTCAAGCTGGTCTGATGATGAAAATAGAAGACGGCTGATGGAACCTTGGACTGCCTTCTAATAAACATATCGAGCACAAATCATTGTTCTTTTAAAAAAATAATGTTTTTAGTTTTATATTTTATCCATTTCTTGGGTTTGGTAAACAATAGCAAACAACGATTGCCTGAAAATTGATTGTTATCTTCTCTCATCTACGCAAATACAAAATTAGGCAGAAATAAAAAAAAATAAAAATAAAAAATGAACTCGAAGTTGCGTGTATAAGTTAGTTTACACAATTCTAGGGATGTCCCTGCCCTTTGCAAAATTAAATGCCCTTCTACCGTTCGTTGTATGAATTATCAATCTCCTCCCCCATACACTTTCCATCCCTTGTCCCATCCCTAGGGACTTCACTGAGGGTCTTTTCACGTTCTTTAGACCTTTTGGTATTCTTTTGCTAGATAGTACTATCTTCTAGTGTGATTTTGAAAAATTTATGTTTTTTTTCTCTTAATAATATTATGAAATAATCCTCTTTTATATAAATGTGGTTGTCATTTTTTTTAGTCAAATACACATTTAAAATTGTCAACATAAAAATATGGCCAAGTATTCCGTACCTTATCAATAAAAGTGGCCGTTTGTTATATGGGAGTATATGAACTGGCTAACTATAAATGTTCATGAGTAATGGCCTGGGGACAGACAGATGGACGGCCAACGGAGTTTCAGTAATAAGGTCCCGTTTTACCCTTTTGGTAGGGAATCCTAAAAAGACTACCATGGTTCAGTGGTACAGCGTTTAACTCGAAACATAGTGTTTCAGGGTTCGATCCTCGTTTGGGAATTAATTATTTTCATTTACCGGATTACAAGACATTCAGTCCTACTACTCAACGTGCAATGAACTCTTGAATTCCGCCAGGAAGGGGTAAACGGAGTATCTTAATACAAGTTCCGCTGCGCCTAGCCCGCTATATGTGGGAGAAAATGGAAAGTTCTAAAAGAATAAATATAATGTTGTACATCTAAGTGCAATGAGCCCATCCACCTCCCTCGTCACAATGAAAAGCGGCAGAACTCCGCGCTTTGTCTTGTTACCAAACCGAGGAAATGAAAATAACTCATTCCCCCGAATGGAAATCGAATCCACAACCGTCGCATTCCAGGTATGCATTGCATTGTCAAAATGGTGTAGGTATATTGATGATAAAATCTGCAAAGTTTCATCAAAATTCAATGACAAACAATGGTTTTCACTAGCCAAAGTATTTCCGGTTCCGCTGCGAGCTTCCGCCGTACATTATGTATGTCAGCGTATCGGCGTGGCCGCGCATAATGTGTAGTGTAAGCTTTAATAAGCCCTATTCTATGTTATTATAGCGAAATTAGAATAAAATTTTATTATATATAGAACGGTATATCCACGAGCAAGGATTACAGGTTCAATATTATTTGTATGTACGGCGTTGATTTCTGCCATTGAAAACTTTATCCCACATATAGCACGCTGGCAGGTGGACAGGTGGAGAAAGCCTACTGCAAAGACGCTGTTTTTCACTTGCTCTTCTAAAGTGGACGGTTTCGAATAGTAGCCATTTCAAACCTAACTACGTTTGAATACAAGCTTCACGCTGTATTCGGCACATAGCAGGGTAGGCAAAGGGAACATTGGAACCTAGCGTTAAGATACTCCTTTCTCAATAAAACACTTTGCCACTTTTTGCTGATTTCTAGAAGCATTGCGTGTTGATTGGCGAAACTCAACGGCGTGCTTTGCATCGTTACCAGAGCGAGGAAATTAAAAATATTAAATATTTCTTTCCTCTGAGTGGAAATTGAATCTACAATCGTCCCGTTTACAATCGCACTCTTCAATTGAATACAAGAAATGTAAATATTTTAAGTAAAACTATTCCTTTAACACTAAATACAAAGGCGCGGTAAAGAAAAGCCGCGTCTGAATGCTAGCGAGCTGCTTTGTAGTAGCTCCTTTGAGAGTAGCTCGACCTCGCGAGCTACAGTGTATGCCAGAAATAAGAGCAATTATATGTATTTATTTTCTTTAAATTATTATATTTTCAATATTTCTTTTTTTAATCCTTTCCACTTTTTTGTCTTTCTCTGTGAAAATATTATTCATATAATAATTATTGCTGGTTTTTTTTTCTCGGATACACATATTATATTTTTTAAATAATTACCACCGATATTAAATTAGTAGGCCGTCATGGCGCAGGGAACCAAACGCAACTGTAAGCGTGACGGTTGTGGGTTCGATTCCCATTAGGGGAAATAATTTAGGTCATTCTTCACTCAGTTAACGAGGCAAACCGCGGCGCTAAGTTTCGTCACTTGACACGCAATGGTTAATAAAAATGGGAAGATAAAAAAAAACGGTAACACAATTTTCTTGTCCTGCACTGTAAATTTTCATAAAGCGTACGCTTGTTGTTGCTCTTTCAGTGGTCTCTGAATAGACGATTATACATCACTATGGTATACTATTTACGCTTTTATATTGTTACTACACTATTTGTATTTATTAAAATAAAAAAAAATGAGGTCGGCGTGGCGCAGCGGCATAATGTAAGCTTGACGGTTGTGGGTTTGATGGGGACTTCTAGATTTTTTCTTTTAATTTTTTTATCTTTGGTAACGAGAAAAAGTCCCGACTGTCATTTCACGAATGATATGAATCAAATCAATTGTCATTAAATATCAAATACAACATTATTCCAATATATCGTCCGCCTGTATAAGTCCGTTGTGGTTCAGTATGACAATAATAGCGAAGGTTATGGGTTCTGTTCTCGCTCTATTATGGGGATATTTTATAAATATTCGGACCTCAACATCGCGCTTTGCCTCATTACCAGAGCGATGAAATTAAAATGTTAAATGTTTAACTTCGAGTAGGAATCAAGAAAAAACTGTCACGTTTACAGTCGCATGCTTGTTGTGCTCTTAATTTATTTTCACTCCGCTCTGGTAGACGAAGCCCGGCGTTTAGTTCCGCAAATGAATACGCAATATCTTAACATTAGGTTTCCTCTGCTTACCCTGTTATGTGAGAAAAAACGTGAAGCCGTATATAATGTCAATTACGCGTTAATTATCATCTTTGAGTCCGACTGTGATACATTTAAGAGATGATTGACCTAAAACCTATGGCCCTTTGACTATCTACTAATAAATAGAGTGAGATAATAAAAAAGTGTATGTCCGTTCACATGAGCATATATCATGCTGTCACTAAAAGTTTCTTAAGTAGATTCGGTAGTCAGTGTTGTATGTTGGTTTTTATCGATATCGATGTTTCTAAAAAGATATCTATATATTTCCAGGGAGGGCCTTGCTTGGCTAGAGGTTTACATATAGGGGGAAATTTAAATATATTCACACTATGATTATATTTATAATTTTGGTTTAGTTTGCAGATTTATAATAATTATTAATCAAATTTTAAAAAATAATAATTAAAAAAAATCCTAATTTTCTTGATTTTGTTATTTTTAAAATTTTTAACCCACTAGACTAATTTGGGGCAGGCAAAAGATTTCTATACATATCAATATTTCTACAATCGTAGATAGCTTAAAATAGAATTCATTGTTTATACTACCGACTATATTCAAATATTTTTATAAGTTTTTCCCGACTGCTAAGGAAGGGTTATGTTTTTCGCGCGTATCTTGTATGTATGTATTATTCTTTATTACCTCATATCTCCAGAACCGCTGAATGGATTTACATAATTGAGGTATCGTTAGATTCGTATTAGCAGCCCAAGTGTTCTTAGATAAGTAACGTTAAATAAAAACAATCATGGCGGCTGTGGGACGCCATTGGACTTAGTGAAAAAAAAAATCGTTTTGAATACCACAATATGCGTCTCAAATTCAAGAGCTTACTACGAGGATTTCAAAAAGGTATATCATGATTATGATTACCATAATGAATTCTAACAAAAAAGTGAAAAATAAAAAAATATTTGTAAAAACAAAAACCCTGACTGCATAAAACTAAAAAGAAAATAAACAAGTCCAATAGTTTATTAGGATTAACAGTCGGGACTTATAAGTAATTCTTCAATCAATAAATTCTTTACCAGGAACCCCGCATAATTTAATTTCTTTTCAACCCTTAGTGCGGAATAACATTTTTAAAATGTTAAAACGTTTATAATAAGTTTATAATAATGTATAAGTATCGTAGATATATTTTTTTATTTAATAGGAAAATGAGGCCAGTCATGGCAAAGGGGCACAAAGGGTGACTGTAAAACCGACTAGTTGTGGGTTCTATCCGACTCGAGGAGATGAAATATTTACTTAAATGTATATTTCCATTTCTTCGCTCTGGTGTCGAGGCAAAGCGCAGCGTTGAGATCTGCCATTCAACACGCAATCCCTCCAAAAAGTAAAGTAAAGTGGGGAACAGAGTGAGTTAACACTGGGTTCCCTCTGCCTACCCTGCTGTGTACGGGATACAGTGTGAAGCTGTTTTTTGTTTAATAGGAAAATAGTTTTCACCTTCCTTTTTTCACCATATTTGACCCAAAGTGCTCATAGAGTACGTATATGCTGGCGAACAATTATAACAAAATTGTTACATAAACGCTTTTTACAGTTACAAAAAAAATTGAGGCCAGTCATGACGCAGGGACACAAAGTGTGTCTGTCAACGCGACTGGTTGTGAGTTTGATCCGAGTTGACTCGAGGAAATGTAATATATATATTTAAAATGTATATTTCCATTTCTTCGTTCTGGTGTCGGGGTAAAGCGCGGCGTTGAGTTCCGCCATTGAACACGCTTTGCTCTCAAAATACTTTTAGTACCACCATTACATGACTAATTATTATGATGATGAACTGTATGTATGATGAATTGTATTTTTCTTATATTTGTGCAATAAAGTAATATATTATTATTATTATTATTATTATTATTATTTTGCCTTAAGCAAACTTTTGCGTTCATATCCAAAATTGAAAATAGAATAAACTTATTATATCAAGTCACAGTTTACAAAGATTCATTACATTAATTTCGTCAGCAATTGTTTCTTTAAACGCGGTTTCAGTCTTTCTAGACTGATTTATATTGTTTACGTATTTTTGTTTTCTTTTAAGTTATTTCACTGGAGGTCGTTGTCGCGCAGCGGCATAGCGTCTTACTGAAAGCGCAACGGCTATGGGATCGATCCCCACTTGAAAGAATGAATTATTTATCGTCACTTTAGCAACTAGCCAAAACGCAGCTATTAGTTCCGCCCCTCAACACTCATAGTCTCGGAAATTGGGTGTAAAACGGGAAACTTAGTGTCTTAACATAAGATTATCTTTGCCTAGTTTGTTATATAGGGTAAGTAGCGTGAGGCTGAAAAAAAATATTTATACCCACGTTTCTCTTAAATGGGCGAAAAATTAGAATAGAGAGTCTTGACACGTTCTCACTCCCTAAAAAACCATACTCCCCAACATGTACAGTGTGACAGCATTAGAAAAATCTTAATAAATAATGAACATTTGTAAATACAAATATAGTAAATTTTAATAAAACACCTAAGCCACAAAGAAATATAGCTAGCTCTAGCTCAACCTGTGACAAATTTCCTAAGTCGGGATTACGGTGGAACATCTGCTTGGTCTAATTAAATATAAACACGTGAGCTTTGCGGAGCTTTACATGAGTTGTAGCAATTTAGACCTTGAAATTAATATGTTTTTTGAGACTTTAGTAAAATGTAAGACTTTATGTTAATAGTCCTGGATTCAAGTAAAATTCTTATTGTGACAATGTTAAAATTACAATGTAGAGTTTTCTTATATATTTCACATAATATTTACGTATGGAGTAAAAAGTTATCAACAATATAATTTAAAACTAGCATCACTCTGATTGCTCCAGAAAATGGGTGTCCAAGTGAAAAAACTTCCCACGCTTTGTCTTTCAAAAAGGAAATGGTATTATTATAATTTAAATATAAATCTCTCGAGCGAGGTTCAAGCCAACCCATCATGTATAAAGTCTAACAATATCAAGAAAGAAAAGTAGCATTGTTATATAAACCATTTTCAGAAATTAAATAAGGACAAACAACGGAAAAACTGTTTAGACGCAAGGGATTTAAAAATGACTTTGACAATTTCCTTTTTATCTTCGCATATTCGTATGTAGCACATTAGGTAAGAAGACCTAGACCATACATTCGATTCATATGTACAGCAATAAAAATGTCAATAAAAAGAAAAATCTTATGAAAATTATTATGTCGTAGAAATTCAAAAGACTTTACTAAGTGAATGACAGACAACACACAGCCAAAAGTATGGGGAAATGTAAATTGTGCATGTTAGTTCTTTGGGAAGAATAAGTTAGCACTTAGTTAGGAACGGGAAAAAATATTCATTAAGAAAACGTATGAAAATTTGTAGGTAGCGGGATTTGAAACCAAGAAGAGGCGCGGGTTCAGACCCTGCTACTGAACTTAGAATTTTTATACGTTTTCTTAATACATATTTTTCTTTCCTAAGTGTACAAAAACACTTTAGAAATGTTAAACAGGAAAAAAAGGTTACTTAGGAACGAAAAAAAATCATTTTACCTTCTGTAACCACCACGAAGTTGCGAGTTACAATTCAGCTTAAGAAATTACTTGGTGTTAATACACTTCATTCTCAACTTTCTGTCGAATTTACGAGACATTTGAGGACCCCGAGTCTAGAGGCGGAACTCGATGTCTATCAGAGTGAGGAAACGAAAAGAAATAAAAAACCAAACCTACAGCCATCGTGTTTACAGTAAGTCAACTCATACTTTAACAAACAGTATACAATAAATCAGAAGCAACACATGTATTATAAATATGTATGTATAAGTACATATATTCATGATATTATAAAAAAATCACGTACACCATTCATTCATAAGAGGCTTATAAAACATTTGTCTAACATACATTTTGTTTTATCGACAAAAGTAAATCTCCTCACTAGAGCGAATGTCACGTCCACTCTATTGTGGACTAATTTTATTATGCTATAGTACTTGCATCCGGTTCCAGTGCGTTTTTGTCGTTATGTTGATATAATTAATTATTTTATTCTAGTTTTGTACTGTGACTTTACGTGAGATTTAAAGAAATTGAAATGCATTAAATTACGTTATTTCATAATATATTTCATAATTATTGTTACTAGCTTTTCAATCGTAGCTTTGACCGCGTGGTTTCGCATTTTGCTAAGAGATTTTGTTCGCTGTAACAAAGTTACCTATAATCTACAAACAAGTAAATTAGGCTATTAATTATAATAAATAATTAATCATATTGATTAACGTCTTTTAAATTCATATAAATATTACATTTTTGAAAAAAATATGTTAAAGATGATGATGCCAAATACATGCAATAATTCTAAGCAATTATCTTTTGTGTAGCGGGAATTTATAAAAATCTCTCTAGGAAGATGTAACGTATACGAACATTTTACGACGTTTGTAATACGTTCGATAAAAACTTATTTTTCTTTCCAAACTGAGAAATATTTTATTTTTTTTAAATACGCACGATTTTTCACTTGTAAGGAAATTATTATTTATGCTTATTTGTTATTAAATATGAGTAAAAAAATTGAGTTTCAAGATTAAAGCTTTTCTTTTAGCTTCACTCTATATCCCACATATAGTAGGACAGACAGAGGGAACCCGGGAACCAAGTGTTTAGACACTTTGTTACCATTAAGGCACTTCCATTCCAACAATCAAAGTCAGGGGGTACAATTGAGCTTAACATATAAATTCTAGCTTACCCTATTTTATTTACAAAACACAAAAAGCTTGTACCCTAGAGGGTGGTTTAGCACAACCTTGCACCGAAGAAAGCCCTTATGGGTTACCTAAAGGAAGAGTTAGAAGAAACTGATGAAATTATATTGTTTTGTGAATAAAATTATTTTTAAAAATTATTTTATGCAGAAAATAACATACAAGCTAAATTGGAGAACGAATTAAACGCCAATATTAGATTTCTTTTCTGACTACTCGTCAAAGAAGTGAAAAGAATGAGCCCAAAACACATTTTCATTCAACGTAGATATTTAGTATTTTTTTCTAACATATATTTTTTGTACTCTCATATAAAACGTACATATTACCAGTTACAATTTCATGAATATCTTTAACACTACTAATGCTATAATATCTGTATATATGATTTCGATACAAGTGGAAAATGAACTATTTTTAAATTAACTATAACATTTACCAACTACTAATCTATTTCTCTGATTCTAGAAATCTAAAATTTTACTTAAAAACTTTTTGAGTTTGATATATGAATTAAGAAAAAAGATAAAATGGAACATGTTGTGAAATATTCAAACTAGTTGTATATTAATTGGAGTTATAAAATATTAATTGATCAAAAAATTATATTGACTACTCGTGTATTTTATATCATAAAAAAGATACTAATCTATAATTGCTGTAACACGATTCTTAAAAAATCTATTTGCTTTTAAAAAAAAATTACTTCTTGTTAAGTATTTTTAAATTTTATTCACAAAACATTGGACAATTGATTGTATATCCATTAGGGAGGTAACGGAAAATTAATAACAGTGAGAATGGTACATTAATCGGAATAGAACCCGCACTAAGCGAGGGTATCTGCGAAGCGGGTTTCGGGTAAATGAGTCAAGCACCGGGGTACCTACAGATAGGGTAAATTCGAGTATCAAATTGAAATGCACTGTAAAGAAGCACATATCTGTTTTCATATATTTTTGTGGCCTTCTATTCTTATTTTTATTACAATTTTTTTTATTGTTTTGGGAATTTAATAATGGTTGATAGACTTTCCAAGTCTTTGACCAACCTGTATAATTTTCTAATTTGACACGAGAATTCCCCCAACAATACTAAAGATTGTCATTTTACTGGTGTATATTCATTATTTATAGATTGTAGACTTTCTTCAAAGGACAAAATCATTTAAAATATTTTTACATAAGGATTTTTTCAATTATATAGTGAGAGAGATTTTTTCTCCAAAAATTCAAATGAAAAAGCCAAACAGTTCAAACATCACAGTAAAATACCAATCAAAAGTATCCCATTGGGTTAAGGGTACCACACCACGTCTGGGACACCCCATACCACTACTCACAAACGTTGGAGATGCCTCAATCTGACAAAAATGCCATCTGGCAAGTGCCCCAGTCGATTATTGCTCAGTTTCCTGAAATTTAAACACAGAAAATAAACTACACTACAAAGTTACCCCGTACAATGGTCACGAATAACACGCTAGGATTGGTCGAATTTGCATTTAACACTGCGATTATTGGCGACGGTATATCTTTGTATGGACGTTTTTTGTACTTACAAGCGTTCTAAAGTGTTGAGCTCCAAGAAGGCATCTCTCTCGATGGTGTGGATTTGGTTTTCTGATAGTTGTCTGAAACAAGATTGTTGTTCTTTAGTGTTTTTAATAAAAATACTTTTTTACTAATTACTAAAATAATTAAATAGAATGATGACGTAGTGGCGCAGCAGCAGAGCGTTTATCCGTAAAGTTTGAAATTTTACGGTTGGGTGAAGGTAAGAAAAAAGGGATTATGGGATTGCATCTCCTGCACTGCCTTTTAAAAAAAGATATAAATACTTACAAAATTTTCAATTCCTTCAAATTCTGGAAATCACTTTGGAAAATTATGCTTATGTTGTTTCCTTGAAGGTCTCTGTAACAAATAAAAAATACATACATAAATATTTAAAACTTAATAACAATAATAATAAATTATCATCTTTTCCAAGCCATCGTGTCGCAGTACGATAATAATGGACGGTAAGTGTGACGGCTGTGGATTTAATATTATATCTATTTAAATTATTACACATACATACATTTTCTTACACAAATCACGGCGTTAAGTTGCGCCACTCAATGTTTCAAAATTTGTGTGATAGCCGGAGTAATGTTTATTAACAATAGGTTCTATCTGCCTGTATTTGATAGGCGAAAAAGTGCGTAGAACAATTTAAGTACAGAGAGGCAGACGGAGACCTCGGTTGGTGTTCTACAGTAGCAATGATAAAGACGCTCGAAGAGCACGTACGAAGAGTTTAATGACAGTAGACGAGGCAGAAGACGTACGCAGAGGTAAAAGAGGTATGCGGAGACTCTGGCCACTCCGCTAGGGATTAGGCGTGAAGTAAAAGAAAAATTAAATAACAGTTTTTAAGTAGGCGGAATTTGAACCTGTGATACTACTGTAATTGGACGCACTCTGACTAACTTACAATACGAGTGATAGTTGCTACAGCGTAATTTTATACGGATATAACTTTTGTTTTCTTTATAGACCATTAAATGTATTTATAATACCAAAGCGTGAGAACAACATATCTTATGTAAAGATAGGCTTATTTTTATAGACCTATACGCTTATTAGCAGGGTAGACAGAAGTGGCGTAGTGTTAAGACACTCCTACTTATGCCCAAATTCGAGACATTGTATGCATTTGTATTTTGAGTGGAGGGGCTCTACGCCGTGGTTTGTGTACCACAACGGAGATATGAACATATTTTTTACTTGGACACGAAAAGCATTTAATCTTCTATATTATAAGATATTATAGTAAACTTTTCTTTTAATGATACGTTTATACAATTCTGTAGTAAAAGTGGGTAGTGTGTAGAACATTACAGTAATTTTAGTTTTATTTCATTTAATTTATTAATTTATTTGACGTTCCGTACAAAATACGATATTTATTAAGCGTTAAGTACTCAAAGTTATGCTCCGGGGCAGCTATTTAGCTCCTCGGTTTGTCCAACGTTTTCCATCGAAACTTCGCTCTTATTGGTCATAGTGTGAAATAACAACGGATAGCCAGCCTTCCTCTATAAATTGACTATCCAATAAAAAAACAGTAATTCCTGAGATTAACGCGTTCAATCAAATAAACTCTTAAGTTTTGTAATATTATAGAATAGATAAAGTAAATTTCATATTGTCTTTAATGTTTTTATGTTTTGATATTTTATTTTGTTTACCCAAAATCATTAGAACTAAAACATCTAATAACTATACCATCTGGTTTCTTACAAAAAAGTCCATCCATGGCCATGGGTGGTCGTTCCAAATGAGTAAATAGATATATTTTTTGTCTCCCTCTTAACTAGTTGCTTCTGGTGGAAGTCACGAATACTTCCATATATGGCAAAAACAAATGATCGATGGTTGGTTTAACTATTAACACCGGAGTGAGGTTTCGCATGTGGTTTTTTTGCTTTAATATTTTAACTTCTTGTGTTTAGTTTCTCGCTGTATCCCGCAAACTGCAGGATAGGGAAGGAAACATTGTGGTAAGACACTCCGTTCCCAATTTTCCACCGCATTCTGGAGGCATTGCGTGTTGAGTGGCGAAACTCAACACCGCGCTTTGCCTTGTTACCATAGCGGGGAAATGAAAATTGACATAAGATTCTACTTACCCTGCTTTAAATTGGAGAAGCGCATTATCAAAGATTTAAAGATACTTTGAAAGTAGGCCACAGTAGCTCTCGAGATGGTCATTTTGTTAGAGGAATTACCGTTGACTTGTAAAGGATTGGCATTAACGATATAATAGCGGCTTTTAGTGACCACTACCTGTGTTTAGCATTGTTAGCGGGTTCGGTTCTCATATGAATTTATAGATGTCCATAGCGTGTGACTGTAACCGCGACGGTTAGGGATTCGATTTCCATTCGGGGGAATGGCTTATTTAATATTTTGCCTTTTCTTGTTCTCATAAGTAACCTAAGCGCGGGGTTGATTTCCGCCAATTAACAGATAATGTCATGAAAATTGGAATTAAAGTAGGGAAGAGTGACTAATTTCCGCCTATATTTTTAAAGGTATGCGGGATACAGAGTGAAATTGATGAAAGTAAATGCAAATATATATTTTTTTTCATTTAAATATTTCCTTAATTGATTATTTTTATTTTCATGCTTTGGTAAGACAAAGCGTGGCATTGAGTTCCGCCACTCAATCGCCGCGCAATACCTAGAAAAATTTTCAGTGCGTGAGTAACGGAGTATCTCAACACTAAGTCTCCTAGCTACCCTGCTAGATGCGAAATACAGTGTGAAACTAAAGAAATACTAACCACTGAGCCATGATGGTTTTTAAGAAGAAATTATAACGAAATTATTCATATAATTGACAACCAAGGCACGTTCAAAACAGCACGACTCTTACTTTGTATTTGTATTATCTTATAATGTAACACCTTGAGCTTAAGAATTCATTTTAAAATGCATAATGCATACCTTTGCATATATAAATGACAGTCGTGTGGGTAACAAGTTTGGTTCCCACTAGAGGATTTTTTGTTTGTATCTATAACATTTTTCGAGTTACACAGAGAAATTGAATGAAAAATTTGTTGATTCTGCTTTTTCTGTTGTATTGTTTTTGTGTAAATGTAATTTTTCAGTATCACGCTGTTTATAATAGAACAGTATGTAATAGACAGAGGAAATATTCTGCTAAGACACTCCGCTGAAGAGTAACGGAATTCAACGCCGTGCTTTGCCTCGTTACCAGAGCAAGAAAATGAAAATATTAAAAATTTAATTTCCTCGAGCGGGAATCGAACCCACAACCTGTCGCTTACAGACACAACCTTGTGCACCTGCGTCACGACTGACATTTACTAGTTGCTGTATATAGATATATATATATATATGTTATATGTGAGTTTCTACAGTATTTTCCCCTTGAATTCTCCCACCTATACCTGAGTGCTCTCCACCTAACTGCCAACGTAAGTTACTTAACAAATTCAATTAGTGCTTTGATATCGTTACATTCATATATATGCATATATTTATATGGGAGAGGTTAGCGTATTTAGTATTTTGAGTATACATATATCTAGGTACAATTACATACAAATAGTATTTTGGAACTTGCTTTGTTTTACGTACCAATTACTTTTGTTAGCTTCACGCTGTATGCTGAAAACCTGGGGACCTAGTGTTAGGACACTCCTTTCCCACTAAGACACTTCCGGTCCCCACTTTCCGCCGAATTCTGGACGCACTGCGTGTTCAGTGGCGGAAATCGACTTTGCCTCTTTGCCAGAGCGATGAAATTAAAATATTAAATATTTCATTTCTATAATAGCCTTATAGTAACAATAGAATAAATAAGAGAGGAAAATTGATAATTTTGTAAGCCCGCATATGGCAGTGTAGCGGGGAGAAATTAAATATGAAACAGTATTTTCCATTTTTTGTCTGGATCAGAGCTTATCACAGCTAGTAGTAAAATATAATCTAAAAATTTCCTTCTAAGCGAACGTCGAGCTTACAGTAACGCTGTCTGTAAATCAGCAGTAATTTAAAGTATTTAAGCAGGCACATATTACTATTATTTATATAAAAATATCGCTTTAGGCCGTATGTCAATAAATTCAATATGAGTTTTTGGGACTAATTAGAATCGTCTATAGTTTTTTATGTGAACGTTTCTCATTACTTACTTATGTTAAATGTAGGGTGACAAAAATATTATAGTACAAAATATTGAAGGTAGCACGCTGTGTCCCGCATATAGCAGGGTGCGTACCCTGGTAGGGAATCTAGGAACCTGGGTGTAAAGATATTCCGTTCTCATTAAGATATTTCTGTTACCCGCTTTGCGCCGAATTCTGGAGGCATTGTTGAATTGCGAAACTTAACGCCGCGCTTTGCCTTGTTAATTGTTTTATTAACTAGTTAAATGAAATAATTTTATTCGAAAGGCAATTTTTATTTACTCAAATACAATTATTTTATTTCATTTATATATTGCGATGTATTTATAGTCAACACGCTGTCTTGAAAATTACGGGGAAAAGTAGCCTAGTAACGGCATGAAGCTATAAGAAAAGAAAACAAAAAATTATAAAAATATATTTCTTAATTATGGTCACTCTACCGGATCTTAAATTAGGCAACGCCGTCTATTTGCTAGTGTTGTGTGTGATACTCATCGATAAAGAATATTTATTTTGCAAGTTTTTTTTAAGTAAAAACAGGCTAAACGGAGAGACTTAGTGTCAAAACACTTCGTTTCGCTCTCAGCCCGAACTCGAGACATCCCGAATTTATGTTTGATTTATGAATTATTATTTATTATTTATTTTGGCAGTGGGGAAATGGCAACAATTCATTTTCCCGTGTTGAGAGATGGAGCTTAACGCATCGCTTACTGCCGCGCTACCAGAGCGAGGAAGTGAGAATTAATCATTTCCCCGAGTGGGGATCGTATCGATCGTATACGAAATATGCAAATTATATAGTAAGTTTATAGAACAAATAAAACTTTTTAATATTTACAATATTCTAAAGCAAGAATCGTTTGAATTTTTAAAGTTATTCTATATTTAGTATAAAAAATTAAACGTAGCGGGATTTGAATCCGCGCTTCTTTTATATTAAAAAAATATATTATATTATTTATAATAACACTTTAAACATTTTTTTTAGGAATACTTTTTTCATGGATTTCATGCTAGTATGCGGAAGTCAACGCTGCAGCTTATATATAACGATTTATACTATTATATTAGATATTAGATTTTTTCTCCCAAACTAGATTCGAACATAATAGATAATAGATATTAGATTTTTTCTCCCAAACTAGATTCGAACATACAAGCGTTACGTTCGTTCATACATCGATAATCGATATAAATATTTACAAGTCACTATATAATCTTATACCAGCTGGCACAATTGACGGTCAATCATAACTAATTTACTGTAATTGCGTTCAATAAATTATTATACAGTACGATTGAATTTGGTAATTATATGTATAGGTATGTACATATATAGAAATTGAGGCCGTCGTGGGACTGTAAACACGATGGTTGTGGGTTCGATTCTCATTTAAGATTATTATTTATTTTTAAAGTCTCGCTTTTCTAAGAAGACAAAGCACGCATTTGAGTTACGCTAACGTAACATGTCTGAAATTGGCCAATTATAATAGAAAGTGAGGAATGGCGTATCGTAACAGTAGATTCCCTTTACCCGCCCTGCTGTACGCTGAATACCTAGGGAGGAAGTAACATGGCAAGGGTCATTAAGTCCACATAACCACGTTGCAGGCCGTAACTACCATGCCATATAAATTACTCACCCAATGGGAATTGAACCCGCAACCCAAAACATTCTCACTGATCCATTAACATTATGAAATCATTTACTTAAGAAATTGTCACTAAAGGAGGCAATAACTAACGGTATCTTAGCTCGTTTACAGCTGATGTATTGACATACATTATAATATTACTACAGACATATAACTATACTATTACTAATATTATTAAGTTTAAAAGTGTTTGGTTGAACAAGCTTAGGGTTCCGTTTTACCCTTTGGATACGGAGCCTTATAGCGAATTAACAAAGAAAAAGAAAGAAAAAAAAACAATTAACAATCAAAATAAATTAAAACACTTTTATTCTTATCATCGTCAAATGATAAAAAACAAATTTGTATTTGAAGTACACATAGCAGTATAGGCAGAGGGAACCTGAGATCCTGGGAAATAGTGTTACATTTCGTTCCCCTTAAGGCACTTCTGTTCCTCACTTTCGCCGAATTCTGTAGACATTGTGTGTTGTGTGGCGAAATTCAACTCCACGCTTTGACTCGTTACCAGAGCGAGTAAATGAAAATATTAAATATCTCATTTCCTCGAATGGGAATTGAACCCAAAACATTTGACGTTTAAAGTCGCACGCACTAATTATTATCAAAAAAAAATCCAGTTGTATCTTTAACTGCGACCGCTTCCTTAAAAATAACCTTTCTCTCCTATATCTGAGTTAAAGTGAACCTAGTGTTTGAATATTCTATTCCCTACTTTCCACCCAATTTTCGAGGAATTAACGCTTGTCGAGTAGCGAAATTTAACGCCGCGCTTTGTACTGTTACTAGATCAAGGAAAATGAAAATAATTCTATCCCTAAAGCGAGAATCGAACCCACAACGGCCACGTTTACAGTTACACAGCCCTATGTATAATATAATTTCTAGTTGAAATTTATACAGACACGGTTGTTAAGTGGCGCGTGCCTTCGCATTAGCACCGCACATACTTGGTAAAGCAAATAGATATATTCTTAGAGCTTTTATTTTTGGCTAGTAGTGGCGCAGGGGCACAAGGTGTGACTCTAAAATCGACTGGTTGTGGGTTCGATCCCCACTCGAGGAAGTGAAATATTTATACCTACCTATCCTGCTGTGTGCTGGATACAGCGTGCTGATATGATTTGATTTTTTTATTTTTTGAGCTTGCTTGTAAGTAGGTAGTGTCTTACTTCCTACTTATACTATAATAGTGAAAGTTTCTCAGGACTGATGTTTGTTGTTAGAGTATATAGTAAGGTAGTTTATATATTAAAAGGACACATACAATTTATGTAAACATTTTATATACTTTGGCAATTTTTAAGGTTCTGTACCTTTTAAGGAAAAAAGGAACCCTTATGAGATCACTTTGTTATCCGTCTGTCAGTCTGTCTTTCTGTCTGTCTATCTAGAGTCTTTATGTCAAGAACACTTAGAGAAATCGAGTTGAAATTCAAATCATATACTCAGATATACGGTCGTTTAGTTTTCTGAAAATCTCGTATTTTTACATTCACCAAAAAAGAAATGACCGCAAATACCGTTAATATCGCAAAAAACGCCTATCTCGACGCTTTGAAGGGAATCAAAATTAATAGGATACTTTCGGTTGACCTAGTATTATGAAATTTGGCATCTAGCATCTGAAAGAAAAAAGGAAAAGAACTGAAAACTATACATTTGTGGTTAAGTCCTAAAAAATAATAGCCTTAAAAGGGGGACAAAATTTGGTATTAAAGGCGTTAGTTCGAGTGAAGTATTAGATGAAAGGACTCTGGCTAGGCTGAGCTTGAATTTCAGAAAAGCTCGAGACCTCCAATTTTTGTACAAAACCGTCGGTAAGCGAACCCGACTCGCGCTTGTCCGGTATTTTTCAAGACACTCCGTAACGCCGACAAGCCAAGATAATTTAATGACAACATGCGCGCGATTTTGAGCGCGACAGGTTGTGGGTTTGATTCCCACTAGAGGAAATGACATGTATAATATTTTTATAACTTCGCTTTGGCAACAAGGCAAAGCGTGGCCTTGAGTTCCGTCACTCAATACGGAATATCTCCAGAATTTCGGCGCGAAATGGAGAACAGTGTCTTAATGGCAACGGCGTCTCTTAAAAGTAAGTTCACAGAATCTCTCTGTCCTGCCCTGCTATATGCGAGGTACAGCGTAAAGGTAAAAAAAAAATAAAAGTGATATGTTTTTATATATAAATATATTTCGATTTTCCATATAAAGTAAGAAATTTCGTTATCTTTCTCAGACAGATTTAACTTTGATCAGTTATAATTAAAATCGGGGTAAGGCGCTCATTACGCTACGACCGCGAGAACGGTATATACTCGTGTAGAGAAGTGCTTATATTTCATATTTTAATTTCATGTATCTAAGGTAAATAAAATATTTGTTAGACAAAGGTAGGTCTTATGTGTAAAAGAAATCTCGTCCAGGGAATTAGTGGAAGTAAGTGGAAGTAACTGTCAAAAACGGAAAGAGAGTACAGAGTAATTGTAAAAAACAAGAAAAAGAAAAGAAGGTTCATCCGTCATGAGTGACGTAAAGAAAAATGGAAACAATTCCAGTATATATAATCAATTCTCCGAGTGGATATCGAACACAAAACCACCGCGTTTATAGTCAGACCACTATACTAAGATGTCATTTTTTATTATTTGCTTTAGTACTGCTCTTATCGCCAGTACTACAGTAGACTGAAATTAATCACAACTTGTAATAGCGAAATAGTTTGAAGTGCTTCCATTGAAATATAAATGTAAAATTGGGATTTTTTTATAAATCGAGTTCTTATGGCTGTAAACGCTGTGGTTATGGGTTCGATCCCTGCTCAGTGAAATTATTATTGTAGACAAAGCATGGCGTTAGGTTTCACCACTTAACATGTGATATTTCGAAATATATAGGTTTGGAGAGTGGGGAGCGGATCGTGTTAACTCTAGGTTTCTTTTATTTTGGTGTGTATAAAATAATTTTTCATTTTATGTTGAGTGGCAGAGCCAATATAGCGTTTTGTAGCCAGAGTAGTGAAATGAAAATATTGAATTACTCAGAGAAGGAGGAATCGAACCCATGATCACGTTTACAATCATACGTTGCCATTGCGCTACAATGGTCTCAAGCACTGGTTTAATGCATTTTTATATCTGTATTTAATTATAACATAAAAATTTAAACGAACAAGGATTCGAAGCCGCGCCCCTTGGAAACTGTCCAAGTTTTTAACTAACATGTTATTTAACCAATTCTATATACGACTGTACTAAGTTAATTTAATAGCAAAACTTTCAAGCTTTAGGGTATCTTACGTAGTACGAGGTTTTAAATGTATAAAGTTGAGACTGTCCTGGCGCAGTGGCATATAGTATGACTGTGGTTGCTTCGATTCCCACTCGAAATAATTAGTTATTTTCATTTTCTAATAATAAAACGAAGTGTGGTGTTGAATCTCTAAATACTCTGTTACTGAGTAACTCACAAATAATGCAAAGCAATAATTAAGCAGTGTGGAAAGCTGAAAATCGTCATATATGTAGATCCTATTAAGAAACTTCCGTTTCCCAGTTTCCGCCGAAATCGAGGCATTGCGTGTTCAGAGGCGGAGTTCAACGCCGCGCTATGCTTCGTTACCAGGACGAGGCAATTAAGATATTAAATATTTATTTTTTTCGAATGGGAATTAGATCCACAACTTGTCACGTTCTCCTTTCGTACATTCGCACGCTTGTGTCCCTACGCTACAACGGTCGTGACAAAGAAGCACAAGCTTTGAGTATTTAATAAAATATTTAGTTCTCACGTAAAACATGAAATATATCATCAGCTTCGTGAAGTTGTAGGCAAAAGGAATCTTTCGAATTCACGAGGCATTGCGTGTTGAGTGGCAGAACGCAACGCCGCCTCGACACCAGAGAAAAGAAATGAAAATATAAACTTAAATAAATATTTCATAACCTCGAGTACGGTTCGAACCCACAACAGGTCGCGTTTATGTATATGTCACACACTTGTGCCCCTGCACCGCAGCCTCACAAGTAAGTATTATAGCACATTCCCTTTCCATTGATTAGGAATTACATGAAATTTCATCAAAATCAATTCAGCAGAATTACTGCTATAGGACCTCGAATAGTATGGGAGATGACTGCATTGCGCGCTGGCTCAACGCCAAAACTGCTCCTGGCTTGGAATGCCTTCCTACTTCGAAGTACTGAAATTTTGATAAACTTATATTTTATTAATAGTATAATAGTAAAGAGAAAAAAGTGTTGTGGCGTAGTGATGTTGTGTCTGAATGTAATTGTGATGGCTCTGAATTCGATATTCACATGGGAGTATGATTTAACCGGTTTTTATTTAACCAGTCTGTCCAGACAACGCGACTTAGCGTAATGCTGATATATAGATTTTTTGTTTTTTTTTTGTAGCTTTAGATGTATTTCGCACATAGGAGGGTAGGTTAAGACTGTAAAAAACCTCCGTAGTAGTAGTGTAAAGACACTCCGTTCTCATTAAGACATTCCCCACTTTCCATTGAATTCTGGAGGTATTGCGTGTTGAGAGACGGAAATCACCGCTGCGTAACCAGAGCGAGGCAAAGAAGATATACAATATTTCATTCACCCGAGTAGAAATCTAACGTGCCTCGATGGAGCTTTTAACTTTCATCATATTTTGATAAAAGTAAAAAAAAATATTTTATAGCAATAGCTTTTCTTAACCTATCCTGCGATATGTGGAAGATTCGGGAATGTAGATTGACATATTCTTATTTAAAAAAAAAGAACATTTTATCTTCTTACCAGAGTTAGAGCGAGTAAATGAAAATATTTCACTGCTCCGAATGGGAATCAAACCCACAACCGTCGCGTTTACAGTCAGACGATGTCGCTACGTCAAAATAAAAATAATATTAAAAACAGGTTCCCGGGTCCCCACTGCCTATCCGGTTAAGTGCGGGATACAACGTGAAGCTACAATTATTGTGCAAAACTTTCAAACTAAATCAACTACTGCGTTATATGGCTATACCTAGTGTTTAAGTAATAGTCTAGACAAATAAACCCTAGGATTAGATGCGATTTTGTACTGTCGCGATAGTTTTATGGGTTTCAGGTGACATTTGTTTTTTTTTTAGTTTCACGTTTTATCCCACGTAGCTAAGGCCTACCCAGGCAAAGAGGAACTACCGCTCAATTTTAGTGACGAGTGGGGGAACACCGTCGGCATCCTCTGGCAGGCTGCCTCTTACCCCAAAATTATATACTTAGACGATACATTTTAAGATATTTTAAATTTGAATGAAGTTATGAGGCCTTCATGGCACAGTGATACACGTGTGGTCTGGTTAACGAGATATTTGTGGATTTGAATTCCACTGGAATATTTAAATTATTTTTATTTCTCCTGATAGACGAAGCGCGGCGTTGAGTCCAGTCACTTAAGAAAAATATCTGTAAAATTAAACGGAAAGCAGATAACTAATAATATATAATTTTACTACCTACATTGTGAAGCTAAAAAAATATATATTTTTCATTAAAATTTCCATACAATTATTAACATAAATTGGATATAATAGTAAGACCTTCCCCTACAATAAATTTCGATAAAGCGCCTTATAGCAAACGAGGCAAGCTGGAAAGGTGCCAGCGTTGGCAGTGTTCCGTAGATAATTGAATTAACTAGATAATAATTTAGAAAAGCAATGAAATATGCTGTTTTTTAAATGAATACGGTGTAATACCTTATGAATTAAGAATTGCGTCAACTTTGATTTCAAATTTATTATAGCCCTGAGGCCAGTCGTGGGGTAGAGGCACAAGCGTGCAACTGTAAACGGAAGAAGTTGTGGGTTCGATTCCTACTTGAGTACAAGAAATATTAATATTTTCAATCACGCGTTGGTAACGAGGCAAGCGCGGCGTTAAATTCCACAATTCTCCAGAATTCGGTGGAAAGTGGAGAATGGAAGTGTCTTAATACTAAGATCTATCGTAGCTTTCCGAACGCTGCCCATCCTAACTAGATTCCACGAGATATATCTTTCTCGAAGTTGGACTTACCTAGCTGAACTATTTGTTCCAGGTATACGTAATGGTCAACAACTTCGAAGGAATAATTGATATAATAATTTCAAATAACATTTATATATTTTTATTTATTTTGTCAGAAGCCATTGTGTCGCAGGAAAAGAGTGTGTGGCATGTTTGGCATGGTTTTAAGTTCGATGTCCATATAGGGGAATAATTATATTTTAATTAGTCTCATATACCCGCATGCAGAGGGAGGACAAATCGTAGCGTTAGGTTCTATTAATCAACACACAACTTTTCGACATGAACCTTTAGAGGTTATCTCTACTTACGTTGCTTATCCAGTGTATGGACATAAATAAAGATAAAAAATTACCACACATAGAAATAGAACAGGTAATTATCAAAAACATCTATTTTAGTCATATTGCGTCACAACGGTGTCATGTGATAAAGACATTATGTCCCCCCTCAAATAATAAGGAACCCTAATCTGTTCAATTAATATTAATTTACGCTTAGAGTTGGTGCGATGGAGGGTTGAATTTCTAATATATGTTATGTATTTAATTATATTGTAGTTAGATTTAGGTTGGTGTGGGTTCGATTCCAATTCGAGTGAATGAATTATTGTCATTTTCTTGCTCTGGTAACACACAGCGCTGCGTTAAAACGCGACTCAATGTCTTGAAAACTGAGTGAAAAGTGTGTCCTAATATTAGGTAATTTTATAAACATCGCGAGTTGAGTAGCTAGATTCATTGCTGCGCTTCGTCTACGAAAGCGAGTAAATAAAAATAAATCAATTATAATTTTTCCCCCGAGTCGAATCGAACCCACAACCATTGTGTCTCTAGTCAGCCAAAGTCCCACTACCTAGCAAAACGGGAAACTATTAAATTACTACAATATTGTAGTCTATGCGGGCGACGCCGCGGGTTGAACACTAGTTTTACATATAATATTTTTTTATTTGAAATTATTTTACATAAGCTTTAACATTTTAAAACGCCACAACAGGTAGTAAGTATAAGAAAAAGGAGCAAAATCTTCCTTCCATACATTTTGTCGTGAACTACTCAATAGATAGCACTCGCCGCGGGGTTAGACGTTAAAAGTGGTTTAGGGTGGCATGGAAAATGGTTATTATGGGATATGTCTAATATATTATTAATATAACAATTTATTATACACGTCAAACAAAAGATAAGAAAACATAAGAAACATACATTTGATTTGGTCAGTCGCCGCGCACGTGAAAGGTTGTGGGTTCGATTCCTACTGGAGAAAATTTAATATTTAATATTTTAATTTTCTTTTCTAGCTTTGATAATGTAGTAAAGTGCGGCGTGGAGTTCTGCGCCTCAACACGCATTGCCACTTGAATTTGGCGGACAGTGGCGAACGAAAGTGGCTCAATGGGAATGGAGTGTTTTATCCCTACTCTGCTCTGTTTTGTGCAGGTCACAGCTTTACGGTAAAAAAAATATATTAGTAACAAGTGGTGCAACGTTATTTAAGACTTGAAATGGTAAATTCGTAAAATCTTCTTAGTGTTCTTCTACTCTGCCTAACATATGTACATGTCATTTTTTTTTTAATTAACCTTCACACTGTGTACTACATGTAGCAGGGCAGGCAGAGGGACCTTAACGTTTATACACTCCGTTCCCCACTTTCCGCCGAATTTTGGAGGCATTGTGTGTTGAGTTAACGCTGCGATATATCTCGACACCAGTGCGAAGAAATGAAAATATTTAATAATGCACTACCTCGAGTGGGAATCGAGCCCACCACCTGCGCCTCAACCGGCTTCCTGGAGTTTTATACATGATGGTTTTTGTCAGCACCACTTTAAATGAAACCATAATTTTAACTACTCTATAAATTGAAAAAGTGATTTTTTCAAACAAAATAAATAAAAGTGGTGCTGACAAAAACATTCTGTATAGAGATTACCATTACATGGTCACCTTCTTTCGTCTCAGTTTCATGTTACAAAGGCAGTCTTTCCGGTCAATCTATCTAGCCTTCAGGCATTATGTAGGTACACTATTTTCTAGTTTTTTTTATTATTTTATATTAAGGAATGTTGTTATGATGTTTAAAGGCAAAAGTTACTTTAGATATCGATTCTCTTCTTTTTGTTACTATGCTCTATTTATTTTTGAGAATGTTGGTGTGAACACTTCTCCTTCACAGTATTCACCTTTAGTATAGTACGGTCGACGAGTCATGGCCGCCCCGAAGTTAGAATTTGTGAATTTTTACGCATGGGCAGGTGTGACTTTAAAATCGACTGGTTGTAGGTTCAATCCCCATTCGTGGAAATGAAATATTTATTTACATTTATATTTTCATTCCTTCGTTCTGGAGTCGAGGCGGCGTTTAGTTCCACTAAGCACGCAATTCTTCTATAACTCGGCGGAAATAAGAAACAGAGTGTCTTCAAACTAGGTTCCCTCGGTATACCCTGGTGTGTGAGGGATATAACGTGAAGCTAAAAAATATATATAAATCAAATCCACACAGCCTATCTGTAGCTAACTGTATAACTTTAAATATTCAGAGATTATTTTCATAGACATACTCTATGCCCGCGAAATAGGGTATGCGGGATAAAGCGTTAAAATAAAAAAAAAAACAAACAAAAACATAAATACGATGAGAATCTTCTTACTATTATTACTAATGTTTCATTAAAAATTTTGTGGAGATGTTTGTTCCACTTTCACGCAAAAATACTAAACAAATTCAGATGAAACTTTACAGTATATATAGCTTACAATTAATTAACACATAGGCTACAAACCATATAAAGATTTTGTGTATAACGTAACAATATTTTTTTCCGGACGAAGCCGCATTTGTGTCGCTAGTAAAAAATTTATATGACATGTCAAAATTCACAAGAGAACCGAACCCACGACCCAGTAACCGTAATTATGTAACCAAAACAGAGCTTTTAAGCTCCCAATGACAGTAATATAATTTGAAAGCTATCTTTGAAAGTACACGTAAAATTTAATAAGGCATCGCATATAGAGGGAGTAATAATTTGCATTTACATAGAGTATATTGTTGTAGAGACTATAATTGTTATTTTTAATAATTTTAAAGTAAAAAAAAATCAAATCAGCTCCACGCTTTATTCCGCACACAGTAGGGTAGGCAGAGGGAACCTAGTGTTAAGACACTCCGTTCCCCACTTTCTGCCGAATTTTGGAGGCATTGCGTGTTGAGTGTCGGAACTCTACGCTGCACTTTGCCTCGACACCAGAGCGACGAAATGAAAATGTAAATAAATGTTTAATTTCCTCGAGTGGGGATCGAACCCACAACCAGTAGATTTAACAGTTATACCCCTGTAACACTAGCCTAACATAACATATTTTTTAAGAATCTGAGCTAAATTTGAACTCGCGCCTCTTGCTCTTGTTTCGCTCTCCAAGCGCTCTGACCATGAGAACGTGGTGTATATAATGAAAAGAATTTATTTAATAAGTTCTTTGATTTTCACGATTATTACACATTTTCGATGATGATTTTCACAATTATTCCCGACTCAGAGTCTACCCGTGACCACGGACTACTGCAAAGTATTCGAAACGTCGGGTTTCCAAAATGTAAAATCTTAAATATACGCGATTAATCCGGTTAAATTAGTTTCATTTAAAAAGAATTTATTTCCCCGAATGGGAATCGAACTCCCAACCGTAGCGTTTAGGTTCAGACGCTGTACCGCTGCGGTAGGGGACTCAAATTGGTGTTGATAATATAGACACTTTTCTGGACTACGTACTTTTCATAGAATGTCTCTGAATTGGTAAATACTGAGTCTACAAGAGAATACCAGTATATCGTAGAGTAAAATTTCTATGATTTATTTCATTCCGTTCTCTGTTTCTCACCCTTATAATGACAATTCTGATGACAATTCTGTGATCTTAATAAACATTAACTAAAGTGAGAATCAAACCCATAACCATATGGAAAGTAAAAGCCACAATTGAGATACTTTTTGCCTCTCATATCCATTTATTCGTCTGTATGTCACTTACTCTGAACAAATACGACACAAAAATGTAAATAGTCTCTCGCAGGGATATTAAATGTATTCGAGATTTCTTTCAAAATAATAAATCATTGTTTTTAATATGCATTTGTTTTACTTGAACCCACTACTTTATGTGTGATTAATATAGTTGTACGTATTTTTATATTTTTAGCTTCACGTTATATCTCGCACGTAGCAGGGTAGGCAAAGGGAACCTGGGAACCTAGTGTTAACACACTCTGTTTCCATAAAAACCTTCCATTACCCACATTCCACAGAATTCTGAAGGCATTGCATGTTGAGTGGCAAAACTTAACATTGCGCTTTGCCACCAGAGCGAGGAAATGAAAATATTAAATATTTCATGTCTTTCAGTAGGAATCGAATTCACAACCTGTCGCGTTTACAGTCGCACGCTTGTATCTCTAAGTCACGACGGCCTCAAAAATATGTGTATTGTGCTACTATCTGAACTTTTTAGCATCACACTGTATCCCACGTATAGCAGGGTAAGCAAAACCTAGTGTTAAGTTAGACATTGAACCCATAACCGTCTCAATCGAGCACTAGCAATAACCAAAAGTAAAATCGAAATATACAGTATATTGTTACATTTCAACTTAAATAAGATTTCCATACATTATTACTATATTGATACACCCACAGACGTTTGTGTAAGGCTATATTGGGTACAGTCAGCTATCAACAATCTTAAATGGAATATAAAAATAGCTTATAAATTTTGATGCTGATTTCTGTAAATGTGTCTATTATCTTGTTCACCAAGTCAAGATCATGGGGAGATGTCAAAAAATATATATCAAATATTTAGGTTTACAGCCACTAAGAGCATTGGAATATTAAGCTTTTACAACAACTCAATCAAAATTTACCAGCGCTTATGCATCGTTTTGTTGTATTTTATAAGCAATCAGTCCGCCGTTTAATCACAACCCTGTAGTGGAGATCGAATCCACAAGGCCAGTCATGTAGCCAATCTGACACCGTCATAAGTGGCACTATGGCCTCTGGCTATGGCATTATTTTTAGATTTAAGTGACGAAAACTACACAAAGAAAAAGCAAATAAGTGTCCTGCATAAGCAGAGGGAACATAGTGTTAAGACATTCTGTGCCTAATTCGCCGCCCAATTTTCAAGATTTTGGGGCATTACAAAAAAATACATAATATATTTTTTAGTATAATTATTATATAATAACACTTTTGTTCCCGAATGTGCGAAGTTATTGCGTACAGTGTATTACACGCCCCTAGTTTATTGAGTATAGAGTTGACTGAGACGCACAGAGTAGTTGTGATACAAACGTGTATATTTTACATACTTATTACTATATATTATTATTATAAAGATGAAGAGTTTGTTTGGTCGAACGCGCTAATTCCAGCAACTACCGATAATAATTGAAACATATTTTGTGTTAAATAGTCTATTTATAGAGGAGGGCTATAGCCTATTTTTTTAACTTCACTCCGTATCACGCACATAGCATATTAGGCAGAAGGAACCAAGGAACCTAATGTTCAGCCCATTCCCATTAACACGCGTTCCCCACTTTCAAATTCTGGAGGCTTTGGGCTATGTTATATCATATTAATCGTTTCGATATAACCCATGCGGTCAGAGTTACTTCGGACACTTATAATGTGGCATATATACATAGTTCTTAGTAATTTCTATATGACAACGAAGATATAATATATAAAACATGTATGGATAAAAAAAATGTAAATATTATTTAAAACAAGTAGTCTATGTCTATTCTACACTCGCCCCATAACGTAATATGCTCGCTATAAGCAGTCAGCAATATTCCCCTACCAAAAGCATATATTGACTGATTTTACAAAATTACCTATTTTACCAATAGTTTTCTTTTACTCGGCGGAGAAGTTAGTCATTCAACCAAGTTCTATTTCGTTTTTTGAGCTTTGAAGTCATTGCGATTATTTTAGCTTCACGCTGTATCCCGCCTATAGTAGGGAAGGCCAAAGTACCTGGGGACTTAGTGTTAAGACATTCTGTTCCCCAGTAAGACACTTCCGTTCTCCAGCTGCCTCCGAATTCTTACGGCATTGCGTGTTGAGTGCCACTCAACAACTCAAAGCCACACTTTGCCTCGTTGCCAGAGCAAGGGGTATCAAATATTTAATTAAAATATTAAATATTTGATACCCCTGAGTGGGAATCGAATCCCACAACCGTCGCGTTTCAGTCACCCGCATGTGTCCCTGCGCCACCACTAGCCTCTATTTAAACTGTTGACCAATATAGAACAATATCTAAACTCACGGCGGTACGGTATTCAATTTATTGAGAAGCCATAGACATTCCATAAGGGACTTTCCCATTTATATTTATCGCGTATTATGGTTGGGGTTGGAAAGGTTAACGCGAGGGTTAAAATTTGTGGTAAACTAAAGGAAACTTTTGTAAATGGCAATCAATTTGCTAGGGAAAGATACTTTATAAAATATGGCATCAGTGTTGAAGTTATTTCATATAGTGTTAGGTCACTACGCGTTAAATCTGGCATCATGATAACAAAAATTGGATCCTGACATGTCACTCAACGGAGTGATATTAATTTTTGTTAGCATAATCCCGTACCTAACGCATATAGGCACGTAAACCTCAGTGTCAAGACACTCCGTTCCACACGCTTCGCCCATTTTTCTAAACGTTGCATGTTGAGTGTTGAAACTAAAAGCCACTTTTTGTTTAGTTAATAGAGTGAGGAAATGAAAATGGTTCAATCAATCGTTTAAGAATCGAACCCATAATATCCCTCAACATATCCAATCCAATATATGTATTTCTAATATAATAAGAAATTTAAGCCGCGGTTCATTTTTTTACCCTCACGCTGTGTCCCGCTCATAGCTGGATAGGCAGAGGGAATGTTAAATTTATGGTCAAGAATCAGTTTACTGTTAAGCATTACCTTTTTGGTATACTTTCCAATTATTTCAAAGTGGCAGTAATATAGTAGACGACTTGTCAGTTTCACGCCCTTTCACGCAGGACAAACACAAATAACCTAGTGTCAGCGTACCCTATATGGCGTACCCAGTGCTTTCTGCCCGAATTGAAGCCATGGCGCGTTAAGTAGCGCAACTTAACCCCGCTAGATATCTTATATACTAATATATTCAATTCCCCACTCACAATCGATGGGCGTCAGTAGGTAATCTCCTCGGGGCGTGTAACAGCGCTCTGTGGGCACAGTCCGCGGCGTTGGGCCGACAGGAGCACGCCCACGGACAGGCGACCGCGGCCGCCACCAGCAGCAACACTAGGAGGATGGCTCGACGCATGACTGTCGGAGCTAAGTCATCTGAAACAAGAAAAGAGTTACTATACTATAAGGATGGATGAATTATTTTAATTTCCGCGTTTTGATATCAAGATGTCTTTAAAATTGGGTGGAAAACAGGGAATAGACTGTCTTAACACTGGGTTTCCTCTACCTTCTCTGCTGTAACTGTACGAAAAATGAGCGTAAATAAAAAAAAACAATAAAATTGTTTTTAAATTGCCAAAATAAAGTGGGACGTAGCATTTCACGATACAGTGTATAATATGTCTAAATGGTTAGAAATAACAAAAAATGTTCTACTGTATACATACAAAAATAAGAGTGAGACACACAAACTATTTATTTTACAGCTTATGAAATAAATACATATGAACATATTCTATAGAGGTCAGTTATGGCGCAGGAGCACAAGCGTGCGACTGTTAACTCAACATGTTTGGAATCGATTCCAACTTGAAGAAATTAAATAATTAATATCTTTATATCCTCGCTCTGGTAACGAAGCATAGCGGGGCGGTGAGAAACGAAAGTGTCGTAATGGGTATCTCAACTCTTGGTTCCCAGGTATAGTACTTAACACTAGGTTCCCCTATATATATAGCATCAATACATATTACAAATATAATACAGCAAAAAGCTAAAAAAGGAACATAGTCTATAACTATTTATAATTCGACTTAAAGCTCAAATTAAAGTTAAAATAGCAGTTAATTTTAACTGCAACAGTAATATCAAAAGCACTCTACTAAAAGCCAGTAAGTATTCAATAACCAACACATTTCCGTTCCATATATAATTGTGCCACAGGCCGTGCAAAGGAACAGCTAGTTCACGAATTTTATGAGATTAAAAGATCATCATATAAGTTTTTTAGTTTCATGCTGTATTCCGCACATAGCAGGGTAGGCAGAAGGAACCTGGGAACCTGGGAATAATTTTAAGATAGTAGTGTACTACTGTAGTGTTTAAAGTCGCACGCTTCTGAGCCACAACTGGCTCCAAGTTTTATAAGTTCTTTAAGAAAAACTTTTTTGAGCTACACGCTTTTCACGGATAACAGGGTAGGTAGATGTAACGTTGTGTTCACACATTTTGTTCCCCACTTTAAGTCGAATTTTCGAAACAATGCGTGTTGAGTAGTAAAACCGCGTTTGTCTTGTTACCAAAGCGAGGAAACCCAAATGATTCTCCCGAAGACTGACTTTTTGAAGCTAACTTCATGGCGGCTTCGACTTGTCGTTTGTATTTTTGGAACACATCAAAAATTAGATTTAATCCAGCTGGTCTTAAGTTATGGCACAAGTCGATTATGATAAAGTACAGAAACATCTTAGATAACGCACTTACAGGTTATCGCTCCTAAATGTATCTGAATGGGATTTTTATGATTTATTAAACAAGGTTACCAGTTCGATTTCGGGTTGATACATATCGCTTTTTGGAATACTATTTTTGGATGAAACTTTGCCATCTACACAGGAGCCATTCATTATCTTAAGCGCATATCAATGACTACTTGAATACTTTTATTTGTGGCTCTACCCGCATGGCCAAATGGAAATAACTACAAGTGCGGGAAGTAACTCTGACCGGGGGTATATATACATATAGCCTTCAACATATTCCACGATGAAGGGACTATCTAAAAAAACGTTTTTTTTTATTCAATCCAGTAGTTCCTGAGATTAGTGCCTTAAATCAATCAAGCACTATTATATTACTTGAGAAATATAGTTATGGAAATTTTATATTGAAATTTTCTTTTAACTAAATTATTGTGAAAAAGACATGACATTCAGTAGTTTATCATTAAATAGTACAAAAAATCTCTGTCTTATTAACAAAGTAACGAAAATATTTTTTCCGTTAAACCAGCAAAATGAAGTACATCCATAAAGTTAAAAAAGAAGCCAATTCCACGACATCACAAGATGATATGATATATAATAAATTAATCGAAGCCATTACGAGGTCAAGTGATTGAAAGTCCACCCCATTGCGGGTTCAACACCCGGACGAGGTATTTCTTTATTGTAAAAAAAGCTATTCAGGTTGATGAGAGGTAATTAAAATTGAATTGATGAGAGATTTTATTGATTTACAAGCTTTTTTATTACACAACTTTAATACTTTTGTGGGCTTTGTGTCGCATTGGGATAACTTTTGACTTTAAGTGTGACGGGTTCGATTCCCGGTCGAAGGAATTCTAAATTATTTTCATTTCATATAAAATTGGTAATGTAGCTGAAATTTTATGTAATTGTATGTTATGTCAGTTTTGATACGTTTAAAAATAAAGTGGTCATGTGGTCTTTTTATATATGTACATATACGCAATGGAACAGAAACACAAACTACAACGTGTCGGTTGTGGGTTCGATTCCCGTTCATGAGAATTAATTATTTTTATTACAACTTACGGAGAGTAAGATTCTTCGCCCTATTTTGCTTAGGTTCCCACTGCATACTGTCCTATATGCGGAATACTTCAGAAAAATCAGTTTTTTTTTCGTGTAATTTATGCTAAATATTATTATTTTATTTTAAATTGTTATTAATAAAACTATATTAGAAATCATCATACCCCAATGGCTGCCTGTGTAGTATTGAGCGAAAAGTAGAGTGTCCGCTGCAAGAATTTACAAAGAAAAAAAAAACTTTTTACATCAACGAATCTTACGCCAGAATCGAATTTACAACAAACATCACTAATAGACAATACTAAAGACAACTTTATTTTGATTTAAAATAAGAAACAAGCATTAACATAAATGCGTCAAACCGAATAAACGTTTGACAGTTATAAATTATCTGTGACATTCGAATAAAGGTGTTGAATTCAAATTTGGAACAATGGCGTTTGACAGTTGAATGCTTTCGTGCAATGAAAGCGGGGTTTTTTGCCTTTCTTTTTTAAAAATTTAAATAGGCTATGGAGTTAATTAAGTAGGGTTCAAGTAATTAGTGTGAGAGTTTTTATAATTATGTGACATATTGAATATTCAGTGTAATGTTATTATGTCATGTTGAGGCATTTATGGGTGGGAAAATATTTTTATATGGTTTTCTTAGTGATAATGTTGGGATATCTGTATGGTAAGTAATTACAATCGAAAAAAAATTATACTTGTAAATTATAAATGCAGGTGATTCCCCGGTCTGTTTAAATCAAATTGCAGATTATTGAAGAGATTAAAAAAAATCATATTATATTTTTTTGCTCTAAAAAAACGAAGATTGACTTATGTTACATTAATTGCTATGCTTTAACAAGTAAACTATTTAATATAATAAATAGATTATCTTAATTTTTTTTACAACTATTTCTAGAAGCACAATTAAAAATAAGGACATAGAATATCACCTTTTTCATTCTTATAAAACTTTTTGATGTTGACATAAAACATATTTTTAGTCTCTTAAACTAATTTAAATTTTATTATCTCATTTAGGTATAATACTTTATAATGGTTTTTGACAGTACCTATTATGATAACGATTTGTTTTCTTTATTATAAATATATTATTATAGAATACTAATAAATAATTGGCCGTACACAATGCAGTTTTGGTACCGACACTGTTATACGGCAGCGAAACGTGGGTATTATAGAAGAAGAATGAAAGAAAGATGAATGCTGTGGAGATGCGATCTCTTCGTAGGATATGCGGAGTCAGCTTAGCTGATCGAATCCGCAATGAAGAGGTACACAGAATGGCAGGTACTAGCGAGGATGTCACAGTGAGAATGAAGAAGAACGTGCTCAGCTGGTTTGGGCACGTCGAACGAATGAGTGATGAAAGAATGGCAAAAAAGATTTATGATGGAAAAGTGAGCGGTAAGAGAGGTAGGGGGAGACCTCGGTTGACCTTCGAAAACACAGTATCAAAGATACTGGAGGAAGGTCACGTAAAAAGCATGAGGACCCCCCGAAGGGCATGTATGAAGAGGTTGATGACAGTGGACGAGGCGAAAGAGGTATGTAGAGACCGTAGCGTTTGGCGCTCCGTTCTCTCTGACTACCCCGCAAGGGATAAAGCGTGAAGCTAAGTTAAGTTAAGTTAAGTTAGGTTATTATTATAGAATAATATAATATTAAATTTATATATTATATTTTGATTTATTTAACGAACGAAACCGCGATTGAAGCTAGTAAATTACAATAATGAACCCACAACCCTCGCCAACAGGTACTTATAAAAAAATACATTTTACCTGCCACTCCAATTTCATAGTTATTGTGTAACGAGTAAACAATAAGTTTTGTCTTTGTACTGAACAATACGAGCGCAGAGTTTCGGTAGCTTTCGCCCGTCCCACATACTGTGTTCAATTGTGACGGTAGTTCTGGGAAACAATTGAAATGTCAATATAACTGAGTTTAACGCCGTAGTGGCGCAGTGAGATGAAGTCTGTCTGTACTCGGTGATTTTACGATCGATTTTTATTTTTATCCTTTTTTTTAACTGCAACGTTGTATCAGGTTAAGCAGAGGAGACCACAGAACCAAGTGTTAAGACACTCCATTTCCATTAAAACACCTCTGTTTCTATTATCTACCGAAATCTGGACAAAGTGAGTGTTGAGAGGCGGAACACAACGCCGCGCTTTACTTCGTCAGCAGAGCGAAAAAACGAAAACATTATAATTATGTTCCAGTCATTTTTTTGATCTGGTATTAAGAAAATGGTGAAACTCAATGCCGCGCTTTGGCATTGAGTTCCAACGTCCAATATCTAGAAAATTCGGCAGTAAGTGGGGAACGGATTGACACTAGGTTTCCTCTGATTAACCTCGCTACACGAGGGATACAGTGGAAGCTAACAAAAAATGTATTAGAGGCACCCCATTTATTCACTCATACCAAACGAAAGCTGCAGGCACCTTAGCAATCCTTTGAAACTCTCTCAAGCAGAGATCAAAAGAAAGAATTAGATCAAAATGTCATCGAATATACCTATATACGAGTATATGTATTGTACTCATATAGTAATTTTGAGCACTCTTACATTATGGAGTGTACTTAACTAATTTAAGGGTAATGTTCTTTTCTAATTGAATAATTAGAAATGGGAGACCACCTGACTATATGCGCGACGATTGTGGATTCGATTAATACTCGGGGGAATTTATATTGTGTTTTTCTGGCTCTGGCAACAAGCCAATGTGCAGCGATGAATTTCGCCACACAACACGCAATATTTCGAAAATTTGGCGATGTGCGGGGAGCGGAGTGTCCTAACTCTAGGTTCCCTCTGCCTGCTATATGCGGGATAAAGCGGGTATATAATATGTATGAATAATTTGGAAGCCTTCTCCCATAATGGATTATTCTTAAATAATTTAAAGGTTATGTTCCTTTTTAATTAAACAATTTGTAACGGGTTTTTTTTTGTTTTCAAGCATCTTTTACAGTTTAGGGGTCGCATTTATTTATTCTTTATTTAAAGGGTTCCGTAACTCAAAAGAAAAAATCCTTGTTGAACAACTTAGATGGACATCTATCGGTCACTCCATCAAATCAAGTAGTACCAAACCGAAATTATGTAATATTAAACATCCAAGTCCTAAAACAGTCCCTTGGAACACAGAAAAAATTAAGCTCCAAGCGATCAAAAGATACGAGCCTTTGTATCGTTTTTTGCCGCATACCTATTATATGAAATTCCGTAATCAAACCTTAGTGAAACAATGGGGTATTATGCAGGATATTTTTAGTTATTATGAAATTTGCTAAAAAGAGAGAAATTTCAATACAATAAAAGAACAATAATTATTGGTCATAGAAAGAAATCGTTACAGTCTTATTTGTATTTCATTCCATACAAAATAAGTGCATACGCCTGTAATGAGATTTAACATTTTTTTTTATTTTTCCTCTGTGAAAAGATAAAAGGAAAGCGCGGGGTTGAATTACGCGATGTAATACGAAGTGACACTAAAATCAAAATTCGAAGGAGAAAACGGAGTGATATAAAAATCCTATCTTGCTATTCTATACGGGGAAACTTTGAAAATAAAAAATCTATTAAATGCAAATTCCTGTGGTATATTTCGCAATGTATAACACAAATTGGCAGTAGCTACTATAACGAAGGGGCTCTAAGTGAGACGGACGGACGACACGCGCGACTGTTATATGTACAGACGATTGGAAAATATATTAAAAAAATATATATTTATAATTAACGTATTTTTTATGTATCTGTCTTTTGAAGCTGCCATTGTGCTATGTGTCGATTGTGGTTTCAAGTCTTAAAATCTCACTTTAAGTTAATTTAATTATAGTTAAACGGTAATTGACAACGATGGGAGCAAATGTGAGTCACATAGGTTACAATCGTGCCTAAAATTTCTGTGAAAAAGAAAATATGGGTATTGTTTTTATGTAAGAGCAAATCGTAAGATATATTTATTGGTTCTAAATAAAAAGTCCCAAGTTCACACCCAGAAACAAAAAAAACTTAAGAAATAATAACTTTTCTTCACGATTGTACTCTAACAATACTCCACTCTGATTGCCCGCTACATTCACTTAATTGTATCCCAGTTGCGAGTTACACATACACATACATACATACAGAGCTTGTACTTTCCATATACCTACGTATATATGTATGTATGACCTGAATGTAATTGAATGAAGCAATAGACCACCAGAATTCCGCGGTAAGTGGGCAACGGTGGGCAAAGATACTTCATCTTATTGGGAACGGTGTGTCTTAAAATTAGGTTCCTATGTACCCTCCACCCTTTTATGTGCGAGATACAGTATGAAGAATAAATAAAATAGAACAAACTTCTAAATGTTATGGAGAAAAAATTATTCATTTAAGATTCAATTAAAAATCTCTTATAATATTATAGAATTATTAGGGATTCAGGATTTAAATATTTGTGTATGAATTGATTTTGCGGTGGATAAGCGTGAGATTATAAACGCTACGGTTGTAGGTTCGATTCGTTCTAGGAGTACCTAATGATTACATTTGACTTATTTTCACACTATAATTTATTTCCTTTTTCAATTTTCAACTATTACTAGGTACCATCGAAATTATACGACGTACAACGTTGAAATTTGACATGTTCCTTGGAGAGTGTAGGGAAGCACTAAAAAGGATTTTCCAAAATTCGGAAAATAAAAGAAACGATTTTAGTACACTAAATTACACATATTATAATGTAAAATGTAAATACACTATTAATTAGTAAAATGTCGATTATCCGAATGTCGATAAAGTGAGGGATCGCTTATCCGAACCACTACGTCCAACTGGCGCATTCTGATAGAGAAAATAGAAATTTTCATCTATTAAAAATGTATTATTTCTTAAGGATGATTGTATGTGGTATGTTTTGTTGCAAGTAGACAAGAGTCCTTAGAGGCGAATCCAGTTCCCAAAAAAAGTTATGGGTATGGTCACTTAAACCGGTCAAGTAAGAGTCGTTTTTACGTAAAAATGTTTACTACCAAGAGCTACAGCGGCAGTATTACTGATTATAGGTTATGTCATCAGCTTATCAATAGGCCGAGAAGTTATAAAGACCAAAAAATTTAAATATTTTATTTAAAAAATAAATCTTAGCTTTCAATACAACTTCAACTTAATGTTACAAGTTCGGAAGCATATCATCGATCAAACTTATCAAGTTATTATAAATATACTAAAACACTTTGAATGTACGGTAGAATGGATAGGGCCGGATGGTTCAGAAATTAGGGTAGGCAATAAGAAGTGTGGATTCGATATAAGATGATTTTTTTCTTTTTTTTAACACCTCACACTACTTAGCGGGGTAGCCAGAGAGAACGGAGTGGAAAACGCTACGGTCTCTGTATCTCTTTGGCCTCGTTCACTCGTCAACACGCACATATTTACATATTCGTAGATGTCCACCTGGGGGTCTAATTTAATATGAAATAAGCAAATAGCGGGAAACAGAGTAATCTTCTCCTTCAGGGTAAGCAGATGAAAATCTTGTGTTAAGACATTTGAACATCGTGATTTGTCTTGGTAGACAAATCCAAAACGTGGAAATGAAAATAATTCATTCCCCAAGTGGAAATCAAATTGAACCTCGGGAACCGGGAACCTCGTTAAGATTTCTTGAGAAATTGCGTGTTAAGTGGCGGAAATCAACGTCGCGATTAACCCCGTCACCAGAGAGAAAAAATTAAAATATCAAATATTTCATTCCCCCGAGTGGGATCGAACCCACAACCGTTGCTGTTACAGTCGGAACGGAAATGTTATGGGAGCGGAAGTGTCTTGATGGATACGGAGTGTCTTAACACTAGTTTCTAAGGTTCCCTCTGTCTACCATGCTCTGTGCAGGATACAGCGTGAAGCTAAAAAACAAATATATCTTAGCCCAACCTACAGCTCCATCATGATACGTACAGGAGCTAATACATCACCCGCACGTCAGTTATCTCGTTAGATGCGATAGCAATGATTTATATGACATGTTGTAACGTACGCTTGGCCGTTTAAAGTTTGTATAGTAAATGTGAGCTTGGACGGCCGCACCCTCGTTTCTTTATTTGTTTTACAGGTGGTAGTGGTGAAGACTTTAATGATGATGATAATGGTGATTATAATGAAATTTTTGTTTAGCTTTACCCCATATCCTGCACGCATCAGGGTAAGCAGACGGAACCCAGTGTTAATACACTCCGTACCACACTATCCGTTGAATTTTCGAGACATCGTGTGTTGAGTGGTGAAACTAAACTAACTAAAACAGAAAAAAAACATTCGATAAATTCGAATAGAATATGAGATTAAGGCGTTCAACTAAAACAAATTTATTAGTTTTATAAATCAGTTTCACGCTGTATCCCGCACACAGCAGGATAGGCAGAGAAAACCTAGTGTTAAGACACTCCATTCTCCATTTTCTGCCGAATTCTAGAGGCATTCCGAGCTGAGTGGCGGAACTCAACGCCGCGCTTTGCTTCGACATCAGAGCGAAGAAATTAAAATATAAATGTAAATAAATATTTTACTTCCTGGAGTGGGGATCGAAACCACAAACAGTCGCGTTTACATTCACACTTTGTGCCCCTGCGCCACGACTGGCCTCAATTATAATACTAGAAAAGATATAGATTTCAAGTAAAACCGGCAGCCCCAACTAGTTTATTTTTATTCTTCCATACAATCCTAGTCACGACGCGACGCGACGGTACGCAAATGGTTGTTGTCAAACAAATATTTACTTATACGTCTCTCTATTATGCTGGCAAGTTTAAATATTCCCACGTTGACACTTCTTAATGAATGCCTCACTTTGTTTCATATTGCCCAACTGTTTGGTGAGTGGATTTGCTTAATACTATATAGGTAGTAGTAGTAGATTCAATTTTGGTTTTATTTAAAAGGTAAATACGGTATTATTCCTAATAATTATGAATTTGAAGTCATCGTGCCATAAATGGGTTGTGTGTACGATCTCTATGCGGTGGAATAATTCTATTTAAATTATTACATATACTATGAACTATTTATTATGCCACAGATAGACATACAGATACACATACTCATGAAACTTATAACAGTCAGTTCAGTCGTCGGTGGTTAAGTAGAGAAATTGGACACTAAGTCTCTGGCCACGTTTAAACAAGAAGAGGATACAGGATGGATGTCTGTCAGCTTGATTGGCACGGCTTTGGGTATCATATGAGCTATGGCATAATCTTAGTTTTATCTATGAACGTTTAAAAAATATATAACTTTATCATTTAACTGACTTGTGAAAAGTGAAGTTAGTTTTTTTACGCTGTAGAGCAATTATGCAGTTTCTGACAAGACAGAAGCGGGTTCAAATTCTTTTAATAAAGCCAAGTAATAAAAGAAGTTAATTTCTTCAATATTCTCTCTAAACTTCGTTTGATAATTGATGTATCCTGCCGTAAATCTAGGCCGTTGTGGCATTTACATTTAGATTATACTTTTGGTTGTAAAACTAACTAGGTTGGATCTCGAACCCCCGATATCTTTTATACAATTCCAAATGACATAACACTGTGCCGCTATGGATTTCTTAATTGGGTGAAAACGGATGCGTCACTGTATTACAAGTTACAACGTCGCAGCAAATATTTGAACTTGTAATTAGGCTATGTTCAATGTACAGATAGACAGACATGTATATTTTTACATAAATGTATATAAACTTCTTAATACTCTTCCTTTATTATATAAAAAAGATATCGTATAATTTATTTTTAGAGAGCTGTACTTCAAAAACAGAAGGTATCAATTTGAAATTAATATCAAATTCAGGTCTACGGTCTCTTGGGGCAATGAAAAAGTCAAGCTTCTAAGTTATCGCAACCAAAAGAGTTGATGAAGAGGCGCGGGTTCAAACCCCGCTACGTCCAAATTTTTATACGTTTTCTAAATAACTACTAGTGTTAAGATACATCGTGTCCAGCGCGCCGCCTAATTTTTAAGATGTTGACAGACGGAACTCAACGCCGTGCCTTGTCTTGTTACCAGAGCGACGAAATGATTAGTTTTATTTTTCAAGTGGGAATTGACCTCACCACCGTCACACTAACAGTCACAGACGCTGTGCGGCGTGCCACGACCACCTCAACTCAATTATATTCGAAAGAAACAAATCCCGAGTCTTAAAATTAGTATAAAATATACATAAAAAAGAAGTTTTTTTTTTCAAATTGCTTAACATACGTCACGTACGAGATCACTTTTTACACTTGAACGGTTTGAATGTAAAGAATCTGGGTCCCTTCGTTTAAAAATCTACTGTACCTTAAGGTTATAAGTTTCAAAATTATTTGTTATTTACATTTGAGCTTATTAAAAACAATTTTAAAGAGACTTTGAGTTCTACATTGATGTGAATAGGTTCGATTTCGCTTAGCAACGTGTACTGGTTCAAATCCACGGTTAACGAATGCCTTTCAACTATTTCATAAAGATTGTCAAACTTTTATATGAAGTAAGTAATTGAGACGTAATTTTAATTCGTATAGGTATAGCCTATTTCACTGAGAAAGTTAAAATTTGCCATGATAACGACTAACTGGATAATGGTTGTAGGTTCGATTTCCAGTCAGAGGAATTAGTTATTTTTATTTCTTCCCTTCTCTTCTGCTTTGCTATCCCATACGTGGCAGGGTAGGCATAGGGAACCTGACATCTCAGCGTGAAGACACTCCGTATCCATCAAAACTTTGCCATTACGTTCCCCACTTTCCGCTGAATTCTGAAGACATTACGTGTTGAGTGGCGTAACTCAACGCCTGGTTTTGTCTCGTTACCAGAGCCAGGATATCTCTGGTAAAAAAAGTCAAAGCGCGCCCTTGAGTTCCGCCACTTAACACGCAAAGTCTCGAAAATTAGGCAGTGCAAGGGAAACGGACTGTTTTAACAATAGGTTTCTTCTCCCTACCTTGCTATATGTGGGATACAGAGGGAAGAAAAAACGAACGAAAATTAAATCTAAAAGAGACAAAACTTTGACAATAGCTGCAGAAACCGAACCTCCACTTGATACCATCAAAGCGACAGTCATAGTATTGAGAGGACGTTTTTTCTATATTTAACTTTTATCTTTTTATAGATACTTTATACCATTATGTCGATGACAAACGTACAAACAAACTGACTACTGTTCTTATACATTTTTTTTTTCTAGCTTCACGCTGTAACCCGCACATAGCAGGGAAGCAGGGGGATCCTGAGAATCTAGTTTTAAGACACTCAATCAAGACACTTTTCCGATTCCCATTTTCTACCGAATTATGAAGGCATTGTGTATTGAATGGCGAAACTCAATGTGTTTAATCATGTTACCAGAGCGAGGAAATGTAAGCTCATTCAGGGGAATCCCATTAGGGAGTGGGGCTCAAACTCACGACCGTAGCAGTTACTGTCAGATGCTGTGCCACTGTGCCACGACAGCTTCAATGAGATATCACTTCGTACTTTAATAGCTAATTAGACACATTGTTGCTGGAAGGCGCGACCAAATTGAGTTTTATCTATTAAATCAAAATATTTTAATACTAAGGAACTTTGATATATTTTTTAACATTTGTAAAGTGTTTTATTCCATACTTAAGAAAGAAAAATATTTATTAAGAAAACGTATAAAACATTTAACGTAGTGCGATTTGGACTCACGCCTCTTTGGAAACCGTCAAAGGGCGCGGGTTGAAATCCCGCTACGTTCAATTTTTTATACGTTTTCTTAATAAGTAACTATGCTATGGTGGAAGAATACAGAGAAGAGGGCGGTTGACTCGTGCGCACCCCAAATATCATGGAGAATTCAGAATTTTTAACAGTAAAAAAATATTTTTTTTACATAAAAGAACAGTTCAAAGCTAAAGTCAAGAAAATTTAGTAATTTTTATACTAAATAATTAAATGTGTATATAAACAACAATATATACGTACGAGTATAACATTTAAATTTGACGCCACATTGTTATTAAGCCGCTGGAGACCCCTAGATACACCCATGGAACACTACCACTTACCACTCAAAGTATAAAAAATGGGTGGTGCATGGTGCACTCAGAGTCTTAGTAGCATTAGTAGTCTATGTATATAGTAAAGCTAAATAAAGAAGAGAAGATCTAACAATATTTACTTCGAATCCATCTATGGACATTGCAAGTTGACTTGTGAAAACTAGGTAAGACAAATATATTCCCAGGTAAGATTGGAACCTGTGACCGTCACGTAAAAATTCAATAGTTTATCCATTAAAAGAATCAAATTACTTCTTATATCGTAAATAATGTTAATATTAAAAAAAATACTATGCATTAAAAAAAATTGGTAAATAAATATAAAGCAAAAAAAGCAGTTTCACGCTTCCCCGCTTAGCGGGGACCTTAATTGAAGACATTTCGTTACCCAAATTTTCGAGACATTGTGTGTTTTGTGGCGTAACTCTGCGGCGCAATTTGTTTGCCGGAATAGGTTAATGAAAATAATTAAAATATAATCATGCCTCCGGGTGGGAATTGAACTTACAACCATAGCGTTTACAATCATTACGACTCTAAGGTAAATATTTTAAAATAATTAAAATCTATAAAAAAACAAACAGCCAAAATCAGTCGAATGATTCATCCTGCCACAACGGAGCACCGAACCGGAACCGATGACAGGATAATGACGCGCCATCATATTATATTAACAAAAGAATCGATAAACTTTTCAACGCGACTGTCACATCACTAGCGCTAAGTGATTTAACGTGCATTCCTTTGTCTCCTTTTAAGTATGGTTAGAAAAAAAAACATAAATTGTTTAAAATATTTTTTTTCTTTATAAAATAAGATAAATCAGCTTCACGCTGTATCCCGCACACAGCAGGCAAAAGGAACCTAGTGTTAAAACACTCCGTTGCCCACTTTTCACCGAATTCTGGAGGCGTTGCGTGTTGAGTGGCGGAACTTAACACCGCGCTTTGCCTCGACACGACACCAGAGCGAAGAAATGGAAATATAAATTTAAATAAATATTTATATTCCTTGAGTGGGGATCGAACCCACAACCAATCGGTTTTGCAGTCCCACTTTGTGTTTATATACCAATATTATTAGTAAATAAGATTAAATAATATTCTTAGATAGATAGATAGATAGATAGAAAAACTTTATTGCACACAAAGCTGTTACAGATAAAAATAGAGAACAATCTTAAAATAATTCCAGAGCGTGCAAAGGCGGTCTTATTGCTGATAGCAATCTCTTACAGACAACCCTTGAAGAAAGAAATTAGTCTTAAGAGAAACGGGCTAGTGCAATTTTAAAATATAAAAACAAAAAAAAAATTAAATAACTAAAAATTAAATAATTACCTTATAAATAAATAATAGTGCATACAAATATACGCAACATATGAATACGCACATATATATACATATAAATATATGTTCATACATATATATACATCTTAATTTAAATAAACGTGTAGCCCGCAATTACAGTTTCTTTATTTTATGATCTTTTGTATACTTTTACTTTTAAAGATTCTACGAGGACTAGCAGTGCCCTAAAAAATGTCTAACAGGCGATTATTTGATGTGTAGAGCCCTTAAAAGATTGGAAAACGTAGTGTTTTACTATTAGTTTTTCTCTTCCTTCCTGAATACAGAGCATGAATAAAGATAAAAACAATATAATCCTTTTACTTCTTCACGTTTTTTTTACATTCACACCAAGATACTTCGCAACATAACGTTTATTCTTAATAATTCCACGTTGTATCCCCCATATAAACAGGGAAGAGACAAGACCAGAGGGAACCTAGGGTTAAGACATTCCGTTCCTCATGCATTGCTCAATTGCTACAGACATGGCTTGTTGAGTGGCGTGACTTAACGCCGTGCTTTGTCTCGTTACCAGTGTGAGGAAATCAACATCATTCATTCTACCTATCGAGAATCGAACTTACAACTGTCGCGTTTACAGTCAGACGCTCCTTCACATAATCGGATAAAAAAGGAAGGCATTTTAAGCACTTAAGTTCATTCAAAGGCTACTATTTATCTTATTTAAGTGTAAAAGCTTTAGCTTAAGCTGTCATAAAGTTGTGTATATTTATGTAACAAAAGGAAAGGCTTTAGTTGTAATTTTTCTTTAAATATATTTTTTTACCTCTATAGCAGGGTAGGCATGGAGAAATCTGGGAACCCACTTCGTACCCATTAAGACACTTACATTCCCCGTTTTCCACCGAATTCTGGAGGCATTACGTGTTAAGTGATAAAACTGAATACTGCGTTTTCCCTCGTTACCAGAGCGAGAAAATGAAAATATTAAATTTCCTAGAGTGGGAATTGAACCCACAACCTGTCGTGGTTATTTCTTACTAGATCGTGTTTTAATGTATAATTTAAATAAATAGTTAGTTAGGAAATAAACATACAACTGTAAAGTCAAAGTCCCGCATCTAGCTGGGTAGGCGGAGGAAACGTAGCACCCATGCATCGGCCAATTTAAGAGACATTAAGTATTGAGTGATCGACGCTTGTCAAAGTACCAGAGCAAGGAAAGATAAATAATTCTATCCACCGAATGGGAATCGACGTCTCAGTTGTCGCGTTTGCAGTTCGGCCTGTATAATTAACATATATATTTTAATGATTAAATATAATTTAAAATTTAAAAAAATGTATTTTTTTTTAATTTTAAATAAATATTTAATCATTAAACGTAATTTCAATTTATCGATATTGTCAAATCACTATATAACAAAATGGAAAGCTGCGCGTGCGCAGGTCAGAGTGGCTGCGGCTAATTCTACGGGTTTTTAGTTCAAAAATAGTTTGTTGGTGATATGTTATAGACAGACAGATTATTTTTTTGTGTATTTAAATATATACCTGTTCGTTTAGAAGTTGATTGCTTGACTGGATTTTGGGGGTGGATTCTCATCTAGATTCTATCACCAGAAAAAAATATGCTATGACCAGATTGTATATTTTTTAAATGTATTATAAAACTGATAAAAGGTTTTTTCTGCTTATTTTACCCGAAAATGCAGAAGATATGGTAAGATAATATATCTTTAAACTAACCACATATTATCACGGATATAGGTAAAGGCCAAAAAAACACCTAAAAAAATTATCTCTAAGAATTAGTGAACAAATAATTAAATCACGCAAAAAGCATAGAAAAAAGGGTATTTTAAAAAGGTCTCTTTTTTGCAAAGCGTCTTAAAAAAGAACAGACAGAGGGTCACTAAGACCTTTGTTTGGAAACCGATATTATCTAATAAAATATAATGATGAGTTTTTAATATGAAATTTGAAATGTTATTTTTATTTGAAAAAAAAAAGCTTCTGCTTGATGAGGGGCTGCTTAAGTCTTACGTAACGTAATTTTTGAAGATTTTGATTCTCCTATCCTCTTTTTTTAGCTTTACCCTGTATTCCTTTTTGTAGTTTCACACTGTACCTATTCCGAATATAGCAGAGAAAACATAGTATTAAGCGCTCCTTGCCCTAATTACCGAATTTTCGAGATATTTCGTGTTGTATGTCGGAACTCAACGCCGTATTTTGTTCCATTCATTTTTTTAACTATGGCGTTCCGAGCATGCTAATTGAGCAAATATTTATTTGTTGAAAAACACTAAATATTTTACCGTTTTCGACTTGCAAAGAGTGGCGTTAATCTATGGCGTCTTTCTACGCAATTTTTCGAATTTAGATGGAAAATGAAGTACAATGTGTATAATACTAAGATTTCACGGCCTATCCTACTATTAATATATACGTTTGAGATATATATAGATATAGGTTAAGAAAGATATTATAATCGAACCCATAATCATAAACGCAATAGCGTGTTAATGAATCATATATACCACTGTTCCCCAAAATTGCAGTATACAAGTCCATTTCATGGCTATAATCGCCTTCTGGCGTTACACGCTTTTCTAAACGCTACGAGTGTAAAATCAAAAAGCACTTTTGTATCCCCTAACCCTATAATACCACCCCTCGGACCTTTTCACCTGTAAGGGAAAATAAACTTTATTTTACACGTAATAATGTTGATTTTTTCGATATATTTCTGCTAGAAGCGATAAGGGTGAACACGTGCAGATTCCCATATAGTGACCGTTTGAGTGTAGGAATTTAGAGTGTTATAATGAAAAAAACAATTGCATTTTGTTTTAGAGTCTGCGAATTTAGTGGTGGGAAGTGGTTTAAGGCGGGAGTTTTAATGTCCCTTAGAAAAGATATAAAGCGAATTTTTGTTTACGAGATTCCGTTTTTATTAAATAGATGTATTTTAAATTGATTATATTTAAATTTATTTTGTTTGCCCGGTCAGGTAGACGAAGCAAACTTAGAACAAGTTTGCTTCGTCACTCAACAATATGGATGTAAGAATAGGGACAGCCGAGTGGGCCATGTCCATTCCAGAATCGTCTTGTTCGTTCATCGCGCACCTAATTTTACCAACAAAAATTTTTCCGTTAAAAGAAACAACGTTTACACGGACAGCTCTGTTCAAAGCTAAAATCCGCCCGTGGCCGTTATGCCACAGAATTCGTAATGACAAACAACTTTGTAAATATACAGCACTTTAGCCTAGAAAAGGACTCCTTGTCTAGGACTCTACGACTCTAGGACTCTAGTAGCCTAATAAGAGTATTCATGTAAATGATAAAACACTGAAGGCACGCGTTACAAATTAAAGTGTTACAGGGAACTAATCAGTCTCCTTTGTTCCCGTATTTGCTAGGGTGGAGCCCTATCAGTAAAGGGTTACGGATTTCATTTGAATATTTTATTTGGCAGTTTTTTAGTTTACTTACTTATTTTATAAATGCCATTGCCAAAGAAAATCTGATTTAAGACTCCTCTTAGATAAGTTTTCTAAGTGTTTTAGTCCAAATGGACAAGCGTTGGAGGAACAATATTTATCTAAATATCTATACAATTGTTATAATCTAACTTTATAAAAAATAGCTTCACGGTATATTCCGCATATAGCAGGGTAGGTAGAGGAAATCTGGGAACTTGATGTCAAGATACTCTCCTCCTATTTAACTACTTCCGTTCCCCATTTTCCGCCGAATTCTGGAGGCATTGCATGTTGAGTGGCGGATCTCAACGCCGCGCTTTGCGTCGTTACCAGAGAAAGGAAATGAAAATATCAAATATTAAATGTCTTTCGTCACTACCACGTAGTGGCACTGTAGCATAAGCTAGTGACTATACATGCGACGATTACGGATATGATTCCTTCTCGAAGAAATAATTTTCACGACTGATCTCAAGTCTTAATAGACCCTAACTTTATTCTAACTCTATTTAAACGTGGCTTTTAAGTTTCATGTTTTATCTCTAGAGGGATATCCAGAGATAATGAAACAGAAAATGCTACGGTCTCTGCCTCCTACCCCTTTCGCCTCGTGGATTTTGGGGTTCCCATTCTTTCATGTGACTTTCTTCCAGTAGTCAATAGTACGAGGCGTACTCTGTCTTTCTTATTATTCACTTATCCTTTATAAATCTTTTGTTACTTTTTTGTCACTCATTTTATAGACGTGAGTTAACCGTCCGGGCAGGTTCTTTTTCTTTCTCACTGCAACGTCCTCGACACTTTGATAGTTAAAATTCGTTAAATTCAGGCCCAGAACATGCAATATCTTCGTTTTTCGGGGACTAAAATATGGAGAGATCTATCCCTAGATTCTCTTCACACAAGCCGTTGTTTGAAAGAAAAAAATAAAGCAAAGGTAGCCCATCTTTTCAAAGTTAATTAAAGTTTCCACTTCTATTTTTTCTTCTAATATCAAATTCCAAGGGTTGTGTTTCAACAAAAAATATTTAAACCTAATGAAAGAAGCCAAGCAGAAATGGTAAAAGGGATAAAGATTAAAAAAAAAAGATTTTGACATTGACAGGTGTCAAATTTAGTTCTTTTTTTAAATGGGGATGCTAAAAAGACCTGTCTGTCCGTCTTAAGTCATAATGAGGTTTATATTTTTGTAAAAAAAGTGGTTTTTATTTAAAAAACGTTACTTAGTATGTAGTGTACATTACCTGAATTTCCACACAATTTTCGAAATATTGCGTGTTAAGTAGCGGATACCACATTTTATGTTTTTATCCGCGCTATGAAATACAAACATCTCATTTTCTACAGTGAGAGCCATCGTCAGACCCCAGTATCATATAGTCTGCATTGATTTGTATCATATCTTTTGTTCAAACAGGGCACTGAACCTGTACTCGTACGACCAAAACCCACAAGAACCACACCGACAAATATAAAGATAACGAGTAGCACTAAGAATATTCTAAATGTCTTAACAAATACTAATGAAGTTCATTTAATTAGCGAATGCCAGTTAATAAAGAGGTAGTGGGAAAAAATGGCTTTTACATTGATAAATGAATTTGACACTATTTTGAAAATAATCGTTTACCAAGTATTCGACTATTTACACATGCTCGTGGGTTCGATCCCAAAACCAAAAACTTCATAATATACTTTCCGTCGAATTCTTGAAGTGTTGAGTGGTGGAACCGCACTTTTCCTCGTTACCAGAAAGAGAAAACGAACCCACAACCGTCGTGTTTACAGTCGCACGCTTGTGCCCCTACGCCACGATGGCCTCAAATCTTATAGATAATTTGTATTTGAATGAAATTTAAATGAATTACTTTTATTCCATCGCTGTAGTGAAACAAAGGGAGGAGTTGAATTCCGCCACTCAACAAGCAATATCTCGGCTTTGAGTGGATATGGAGATAGGCGAGACTCTCTTTAACTACTCTGTACATGTAAGCATGGCGTAAGAATAAGTGGATTCGGTTCGACCGTGCCCACCCTAGAATAGTACAAATAGTAGAGCCTACCCCATAAAATTTACTAAAGAAAATTGCCCTGGAAATTTTTAAATAAAGTTATAGATAGTTTTACGAAAATATTTGTCCAGGTCCGTCCCCAGAAAATATCTCTAGATACACCCATGACTGCAGGATAACGCAGCGCGCTGTGAAACTAAAAAAAATAATGTGAACTACTAACTAACCCTAACTAAACCAGAACAAATTATACAAAGAAAACAGAATATATTTAACGAAAGTTTTCCATTTTAATTCCAGTCCCAATTTAAATATATCTCAATACAAACACTAGAGTGACTCGCGATGAGCCAAACTAAACAACGCTTCCTCTCTTTATGTAAGCGTTGAGAGATCAACGGCGCGTGTCAAAAGAGAACTTAATCTATCACGAAAATACTTAAAAATATACAGCAGGTATAGGGAATTAAGTTGTTTTTATTTTTAGCATCACGCTGTATTCCGCATATAGCAATGTTAGCAAACGGAACCTAGTATTACGATTTCTTCTTCACATACCGTCCAATTTCATAAACATTGCGTCTTGAGGAGCGGAACTCAATTCCGTGCTTTATCTAGCGTCTAGGTACCAAATCGAGGAATAAATAAATAAAAAAAATCATTTCCCCAAGTGGAAAGCGAACTCACAACCATCGCTTTTGACAGTCAGTCGCTGTTCCACTGCGTCAAGATTGCCTCGATAATTATAATGAACTTAATAAAAATATTTCAGTATAAAACTCGAGTCATTAATTAATATTAATAATTACAGCTAATGTGTGGTCGTTTGTATGAGTTAAGAGGAGGATCGTCTTTCGAAATGAAATACCTATAATAATTATAAATAAACCTCACGATGGTCGTGAGTTCAAATATCAGGAAGGGGGAAGTTTGTCACTCAATTAGTGATCAACCTGCGCTGTATCTGGAAGGAAATATAAATTTTACATAGATTTAATGAATCCAGTAGTGGCGCAGCGGCACGAAGTGTGACTGTAAAACCGACTGGTTGTGGGTTCGATCCCCACTCGAGGAGATGAAATATTTACTTAAATTTATATTTCCATTTCTTCGCTGTGATGTCGAGGCTAAGCGCGGCGTTGAGTTCTGCCACTCAATACGCAATGGCTCCAGAATTCGGCAGAAAGTGGGGAACGGAGTGTCTTAACACTAGGTTCCCTCTGCCTACCCTGCTATGTGCGGGATACAGCGTGAAGCTGATTTTTTTTGCATAGATTTAAACCTTTCTGTCCCGGGGTGAACTCGAACAGGCGGACGGACAAAATGATAATACACCTTTAACAAAGGTTCAATATTGATTACTAATATTTCTAATATTATATGGAAAGCTAAGAACAAAAATATTTACCAAGACGATAAAAGGTCTGACACGAAAGGCCTGAATATTTATATTTTTTTCTCTCTTTGTTGATTTTTTTTTATAATTTGGTAAGTAAAATGTCATGGAGGAACTGGGGGGAACTGGGGGTAGTCACGAAACAGGTGCTACCGTACAATATAAGGATCGCTAAAATCCACAATTATTATCCGAACAATCGATATACATACATACAAAAGAAAAATACAGTGGAATTCATAACCTCCTCCTTTCTGAAGTCAGTTAAAAAAAGAGGTGCGTTGGATTTTGGCCACCAAAGAAAGAATATTTAAAACAAATGTGTTAGTTGACTACTTGAGGCCAGTGGTGGCGCAGTGGCACGAGGTGTGACTGTAAAACCGACTGGTTGTGGGTTCGATCCCCACTCGAGGAGATGAAATATTTACTTAAATTTATATTTCCATTTCTTCGCTCTGGTGTCGAGGTTAAGCGCGGCGTTGAGTTCTGCCACTCGACACGCAATGCCTCCAGAAATCGGCAGAAAGTGGGGAACGGAGTGTCTTAACACTAGGTTCCCTCTGCCTACCCTGCTGTGCGCGGGATACAGCGTGAAGCTGATTTAATTTTAATTTAATTTAGTTGACTACTTTTAAGTGAACCTAGTTAGAGTCACTACGTCTGTTTATCACTAAAAGTCCTAAAATTAATTAAAAATACTTAAAATAACTTGAAGTTAAATACTAGTACAAAAAACCCGAATGTTACTTTACAGAAGTTTGATGTTATCAATAATTTTAATGTAACATTACACCTTTTGTATAGAGATTGTCTTTTTGTATGTAAAGTCGTTTTCATTCTTGAAGGTACTTGTGGTTTTTATGTCCCATGTAATTCGACACTTGGACGCATTTTGAATTCCAAGGGTAAATACGAGAAATTATTTTTAAAAGTTTTTTTTATTGTACTTTTACTTTAGTTTCATCACGCAATATAGCAGGCTAAGAAAGGGAACTTAGTGTTAAGACACTCCGTTACCATTAGGACACTGTTTTCCCCCACTTTCCGCGGTATTATGGAGGCATTGCGTGTTTTTTCTTCGATTTCCGTCCATTTTTGAGGCATTGAATTTTAAGTAGGTTAATTTACGCCGCACTTTAGTTCACTAAATCGGGGAAACATAATTTTATAGCTTCATTGTATTCCGTATATAGCATAGATATATAGATAAGCAAGTATCAAGACACTCTATTCCCAATTTTTCATTTAACTTTGAGACTATACGTGTTGAGATGCGGAACTCAACGCCGCGCTTTCTCCTGTTAAAATGCTCCGAGTGGAAATCGACCCTACAACTGCCAAGTTAGATACTTCAAACTCGTACATTGCATCCACGAGGACATCGATTAAAAAAATATTTAGTATGATTTTTTTTCTTCTATTAGACATTGACATTAAATATAAAAAAATAAAACTGCATTCCCCTTAAACAGAATGATCACACACGCACTGTACTGGTACATTTGTGAAAGTAATTAAAACGAGATTTATATTAGACTTATTGAAATATAAAAATCTTTGCGACGTTGGGTTCCGCCAACACGACGACGGGGACGAACCCACATCTATAGCAAAATATAATAAAATCTTTAATTTATATCCTTTCTGAGGTTTTCGTGACATGGTTTTGGGTTCGATTTTAACTTAATATAAATTTTAAATAATATTTAAGTTATTTTCATTTTCTCCGTGTTTAATTCGCGGTGTTAAGGTTTGTCATTCAACAAGCAATATTTCGAAAATCGGGCGGAGGTTGTGAGCATAATGTTTTAACATTAGGGTCCCTTCACTTACCCTGCGTTACGGGAAACAGCTATACAGTCAGCTTCACACAAAAAAAAATGTTTTACTTATATATTGGCTCTTCGTGGATATAGAATCCACGACTGCGATCTGCTTAACAGTAAGTCTTACAAACCACTATACAATATGATCACTCAAAAGATAGTTACATACATATCTTAATACGTTTTCATGTTTCTCTCGGGGAGTGAGTTAGTAATATCTTGTGGATGGAACTGCAATACATACCTGAAACAAAGAACGTCAAGTAAATTATAATAACATATTAAACAGTAACTGCCATCGTAGTATATGGCACAGCACCTGGCTTTAAATGTATTATGTAGTCTAAACGACAGGTTCGATTCCATTACGTGCTCTTTATTGAATAGATGGAAAAACTTAAGAGTAATTTCCATGGTTCTAAATGCCTGAGGTATCTCTGAACTGAGGTGCAGTCATTTCGAAACGCTGTATTATAATATAGCCTATAGTTTTTTTTCGAAAAGTGGATTATGAAATACAAACATGTACAGGTATCATGCGGATGCAGTGAAGAAAACCTGATACAAAGAAAGCCAATCATCAATAAATCGCGGAACTTAACGCCGACTTTTGTCTAACCGAAAATATGAAAAGAATGTAAAACCATCACGTGTGCAGTCAGTTAATTCCCAGCTGCGTCACGACGACTTTTCATACCATAATTATGTATATTTACAAATTTCTTGTAATCTTTAATTTATTAGTCGACGGTCTGTTAAAAAACCATTTAGAGAAAATTTATAGCACCCCTTACGTTGGGTCATAATAATTCAAAGTGAAATATTTATAATTTTTTCTATGATATAAAAGAAAGATTGGTGGTAGGGTTGTCTACTGTATTTACATATTATATAAACACACACTCGACTGCTTTTAGTAGTAACCGTAAAAATGTTCGACTATCCAGATTCTGGCTCCATCATCATACCAGCTCAATGGTACCATATTATTAAATTTTCACATAAGCTATGTCTAACTGACAAGTCTGATACCATGAGATGGAAACTATGTTTCTTAATTGTTTTTAGAGCTAATATTATTAATGTATTTTAATTTTACATATCTATAATCAAGAAGGCAAAGAGAAGAGTGTTGAGACACTATTTCTTTTATTCCATCTGTTTTCAAGACACTGCGTGTTAGTTGGAAACCAAGATAATTTTGTATAATTATATTTTTATATTATATTATAATTTATAAAAGTCCTTCATATAATAATCAAAAAGTGACAACCATACAACAGGATACAGTATACAATAATTTAGACCACTATTATTAAGGCGCCTAAACTTCATCAATTTCTTTCAATGATTTACTCATTTTAAAGAATGCCCGCGGGGTATGAGAGTGAGATAGAGTTATTAAAGTACATTTGATAAAAAGCAGCTTTATTTTTTTCCCGCTAAGCAGGGTAGGTAGTGTTATGACACTCCGTTATCCATTTTTCATCCAATTTTCAAGATATTGCATGTTGAGTGAAACTTAACGCCGCTTTATTTTGAAATAAAAAATATATATTACTAATATAATAAATGTTAAAGTTTGTGAGGGATGCCTGTTTGTTCCACTTTAACGCAAAAACGAATAAACAGATTTAGATGAAACTACACAGAATAACAGATTTGGTTACAATATAATAATAAGTTTAAGTGAGAATCAAATCCACATCTGTATTTAACAGTCACACGCTGACCCACTGCGCCACGACGGGTACCTATACAAGTATAATACCTAATATAATACCTCTTGTTATTTCGAACTGTCGAAATCCAATAATAACTCACGACTTTAATTAAGATAATATCAGGTAATACGCCTTCATAGTTATAAACAATGATTTTAATGATTTAATAATGAATCGTAAGTATATAATACTTATATTTATATGTTATTTTTTCTGTTTTTTGCGCTTCACGCTTTATGAAAGACAAAAAAGATAGACATGAAAATATTATTTCATTTCTGCGAGTAGGAATCGAACTCACAACCTGTCGCGTTTACAGTCACTCGCTAGTGCCCCTGCGCCACGACTGGCCTCAATAATAAATATGACTTAATTAATAATTTGCTGCCTGCTCTACATTAATTAGAATTAGTGCTCTTATATGGGAATACAAAAGAATACCAATTATGGATTGGTAGGTGGTATTGGTGGTATATTTGTATTTCTTAGACAAAAGTAAGAAAAAAATATATCATTTAATTTTCTTATGTGCAATGTCAATTCGAAAAATTGTTAAAGTGAAAGAATTTTTAAAATCAACATTTCACCCATTTGGTGCAAAAATTTAAAGTTCTTAATTTTCACGCTATATCCCGCATACAGCAGGAATGGAACCCAGTGTTAAGACACTCCGTTCCCCACGAGGCGCCCAATTATTAAGACATTCAATTATGTAGAGGTATTACCTCGAATGTACATATGTAGAGGTAGATGAGCATGTTAGAGGCGTAACTGAACGCCTTCCTCTCACTTATTACCAAAGCCAGGAAATTGAAAAAAATCCTCAGTGGGAAACGAACCCACAATAGTCGCGTTTAAAGTCAGACGGCCCTAAGATTCTTAACTAGTCTAGTTCTTAAGTAGTTCAACATACAGCTTATATAACAATGTTGCTGATAACAAAGCAAAGTTATAGTTATAAGTACGAATACTTCACTGTTATGACAAATACGAGAATGTTTATAGTACATTATATAGCTTTAGGGTTTTTATAGAATGTAGACAGTTGGATAAGAATCCCGGATTATTATTATTTTTTTAATTTTCTGTTTTTGTTGGTCTGTTAAAGGCATCGTAGTTCCTAAACTAAGAGACTTACGAGATACTTTTTTTTTTAAGTCTTTTCTCTTCGTTTAATTATGTAATTTAATTCAACTAATGATATTTTTAAGCCAAATCGAGACGACGGCCGGTCATATATGACTATAACTTATCCGATATATAAGTGAAGTCATCAGTCTGAAATGACCCTTAAACTCCCATACATCATACGTGTCGCCATACATCGCTTCAATCAACTGGCAAATCTATTAATTTGAATTTAACTATCGATAAATTGTCTACAGACAGACAATTATATGTTATTATATTATTTGATAAATTAATTTAATACTATTGTAATTGACGCCATCGTGCACTTAAAAATTAAAGTCTCTAATAGGCGATGGTTGTGAGTTCGATTCCCATTCGAGAAAAATATTTTTATTTCCTCGCTCTGGTAACAAGACAAAGCACGGCGTGTGTTCCGATACTTAACGACGCAATGCCTCGAAAATTTAGCGATTTAGCAAGAACGGAGTGTCTTTACACTATGTTTCCTCTAAGTCTGTGTCTTTACACTATGTTTCCTCCATTCTGCTATACACTTATGCGTGTTGCAACGTCAACCAAAAAAATTCTAGTTTTATGCTGCTTTCCCATGTGGAAGACCCTCTAACAGATTGCACAACAAAAATATATAATTTTAATAACTTATTGAAGTAGCCGTGGAGCATTGGGCCAGAGCTTGACTTTACATAGTTCTTATTTCTTTGACAAGACATTTCATGGCGTTGAGTTCCACCACTCAACATGTAAACGGAAAATAATTTAACTTTAGTAAAACATAAAACGACAAACACGCTAAGTATCTCATTAACGTGTAAATATTAAAAGTAACAGCTTTCACTAGTAACTTTATTTTAAAAGAACTCGTCAAAAATATTCTCATTTGTAAAATGCCATTTGACTTGGGGAGTGTCGGGTTGGCGGTGGTTGTAGGTTGGATTAGCTCTTGGGATAAATTATTTATATACTTTCCACTTTCCGCCGAATCTTGGAGGTATTGTGAATATTAAATATTTAATTTCCTCGAGTAGGAATTGAAGCTACAACCTGTCGCGTTTACAGTCGCATGCTGCGTCGCGCCATGACGGCCTCGTTGCCACGTGGGGTTATATATAATATAATAAGTTACAGATATCACTTTAAAATTTAAAATCTTTTATTTCCTTTTGGGATATAATTAAGTATATTTTGTTAGAAATAAAATATCGATAAATAAACATATTTTTTTGTTAGAAAGTCCATTAATTCAGGAAGGCGGAATTAATCAGGAATGTAGATTGTGGGTCATGGCTCGAAAATGGGAAACAAAGTGTCTTAACACTAGGTTCCCTCTGACTAGGCACCCTACTGTGTGCGGGATATGGCTTGAAGCTATTCTATATTACTCCACGTTAATCGTTTCGATGTAACCTATATCTGTATACCTGCGGTCAGAGTTACCGAGGGTAAAAATACTTATTTAGAAAACGTATAAAAATTTGAACGTAGCGGGACTGGAACCCGCGCCTCCTGGAAACCGACCAGGTCACACGCACATTCTAAGTACCCTAATTCCATAGATTTTCCCATTTCACGCGAGCGACGTCCCAGGTGAAGGTTAGTTAATTATGTTAACGTATTTATTCCCATGCTTTTAGCACTTACAACGATTATTTGTACCATCGATTTTTTATAGATTTTTATTGATACTTAAATATTTACTCACGATAAACCCGACCTTCAAATATCGTTTGACAAGATGTCACACCACTAGAGTCAATATTGTCATATTGTCAAAAACGGAAAAAATACAAATTTTCTATTTCTTTTTTTTTCTATTTCTTTTGTGAGTTATGCAGAGGGAATCTGTGTTACAGGCACTTCGATTTTCATTTTTCACATATTGAGTGCTAGGTGGCGAAACCTAACACCGCGTTTAGTCTATCCTCGATTTCGGAGAAATGTAAATATTTGAAATATAAATTATTTCCTATATATATACATACAAAGAGGCCATCGTGGTTTAGCAGCGTAGCGTCTGATTGTAATGGTGATGGTTGTGGGTTTGATTCCCTTTCAGGGGAATTTATTATTTTCATTTAAGTAACGAAACTGTACAGAAATTAGAAAACGCAGTGATGTGTCACTAGCTTCTCTTAATAAAATAATAATGACGTCTTATAAACAATCATCTTTATAGCGTTCTCAAATCGTAATACAAATCACACATTAAAATCAGACGTTTAGCATTAACCGGGAATTGAAGTCACGACCTTATACAATAAATTAATATGAGCGCGACACTTGATACAATTGGTGTGATAAAGTTAAGTGGTTATGATTGTTTCTCACAGTCGCAGTGACCCAGGGTTCGATTCCTTGGGTCAGTTTTAAAGAACAATAATAGTAAGATTATTTTTTAAATTAAAAACAACGTGGGGCCGTCGTGGCGCAGTGATACTGCATTTGATTGTAAGCGCAACGGTTGTGCATTCGACCCCTACACAAGGGAATGGGTAGAAATATAAATATTTAAATGTACTCACATTTAAATATTTACATTTCTTTATATGCTTTATTCGTGCTTATATGCTTTATTTACCACGCAGTATCTCAAAATATCTTGGAATTTAATCTTGTTTTTTACTATTTAATTTAAGCACAAATGTGCATCTAAAGTCTCTCGTAAGACTCGTGTCTAGCCAAAACTATAACTGATTTTCAGCTTCCCGCTATATCCCGCATATAGCAGGATAGGCAGAGGGAGTCAGTGTTGAGATACTACGTTCCTCATCTTGTAAACTTTTATTTGATTAGAGGATACATAGATATTATTTATGCATATGTGATAAATGGTTCGACTACGTAACGTGTTATTGAATGAGAATCAAATCTGCAACCATCGCTTAGAGTTACGTCCATTCATTTCAAGATTCGTTTACATATATTTTATTAGCTTAAGAACAACAAAGCACCGGGTGATGACGGTATTACAGCAGAGCTACTAAAAGCCGGAAGGAAGCCCCTACTATTGGCGCTGCAAAAAATGTTTGATACCGTCATCAGTAGCGGAACTGTTCCGGAAGAGTGGAGCAGGAGCGTGGTGGTGTTGTTCTACAAAAAGGGCGATAGAGCACTATTGAAGAACTACAGACTTATCGCGCTTTTAAGCCATATCTATTAGCTTTTTTCAAGGGTTCTCACTAATCGTATTGCGCGCAGGCTAGACGACTTCCAGCCTCCCGAACAAGCCGGTTTCCGAAAAGGCTACAGTACCATGGACCACATACATACGCTGCGACAGGTTATACAGAAGACCGAGGAGTATAATCTGCCGCTATGTGTTGCGTATGTGGACTATCAGAAAGCCTTTGATTCTATCGAGACCTGGGCAGTGCTAGAGTCTCTCCAACGATGCCAGATTGACTATCGATATATCGAGGTATTGAAGTGTGTGTACAAAGCCGCGACCATGTCAGTCCGTGTCCACGACGGAAGAACAGCACCTATTCCACTGCAGCGCGGAGTGCGACAAGGGGATGTAATATCCCCAAAACTTTTTAATGCTGCACTGGAAGACGTGTTTAAGTTGATGGAGTGGAACAGGCGTGGTATTAACATCAACGGCGAACACCTAACACACCTTCGATTTGCCGATGACGTAGTAATCCTGGCAGAGTCCCTGGAGGAGCTCAGTGCTATGGTAGGGGACCTCCATAGCGCCTCACAACGGGTGGGTCTTAAGATGAACATGGACAAGACAAAGATCATGTCTAACGTCCATGTCACACCCATGCCGGTCGTTGTTGAAGGCGTACCTCTGGAAGTTGTTGACGAGTACATTTACCTGGGACAAGTGATCCGAATGGGTAAGTCCAACTTTCAGAGAGAGGTCACTCGTAGAATCCAACTCGGCTAGACAGCGTTTGGGAAACTACAAAAGATCTTCTCGTCTAGTATCCCTCAGTGCTTAAAGTCAAAAATTTTCAATCAGTATGTGTTGCCAGTGTTGACTTATGGCGCTGAGACGTGGTCCTTCACCGCAAGCCTTATCCACAGGCTCAAAGTCACTCAGCGAGCGATGGAGAGAGCTATGCTTGGTATTTCTCTACGCGACAGAATTCGAAACGATGAAATCCGTAGACGAACGCCGGTTACCGACATAGCTCTCAAAATCTGCAAGCTGAAGTGGCAATGGGCAGGGCATATTGTCAGGAGGATTGACGACCGATGGGGAAGAAAGGTCCTCGAATGGCGACCACGTCTCGGCAAAAGGAGTACAGGCCGCCTTCCAGCCAGGTGGACCGACGACTTAAGGAAGACAGCGGGAATCCGCTGGATTCAGAGGGCGCAGGACCGGGCGGAGTGGCGAGCATTAGGGGAGGCCTATGTCCAGCAGTGGACTTCGAAAGGCTGATGGATGGATATTTTATTATGGTATAGTACGGTCAGCAAGTCGTGATCGTCCCGAAGTTAGCTGTAGATGGCTGCGTTGATATTTTTTATCATTTTCCTTACTTTTAATTATTTGATTTTTCTTCGTGAGTGAACATGCGCAAAAGTTCAGGAATTCCTAATTTCGAAGCGGGCACGACTTGTTGACCGTACTGCAGTCGGGGTTTAATAGAAATACAACCGGCTTATGAGTCACTCGTTAGATTCTATTCAATCTAATTCTACGAGTGTTATGGTGTGGTCACGACATTTGTTATACGTATTTTGTATATTGGTTGTATAGTAATAGCTTAACGCTGTATCCCTCAAATAGCTGGGTAAGTAGGGGGAACCTGGGAACTTAGTGTTAAGACATTCTGTTCTCATTAAGACACTTCCATTTTCTACTTTCCGCCGAATTCTGTACATATTGCGTGTTGAGTGGTGGAGCTGCGATGCAGTGGAGCCGTGATTTTCCTTACCAGAGCCAGAAAATAAAAATAATTCATCCCTCCAGCGTGTTTTAAACTAGCAACCATTGCCTTTATAGTCATACGCTCCTACTGCGCCACAACGGCCCGATGTCCTTAAATGGAGATTTAATTCAATTTTATTTTCTTCTATTTAGAAATAATCTCGATGCTTATCTATGATTATCCATTTACCCAACCTTTACCCAAATGGTAATTGAACCTAATACTATCAACGTGGACTTCATTCATACACATACACCTTAATGGCGTTGATTAAGAACATTTTAGAAGTATACCTACAAAAATGCACCAAAAATTAATTTTACGTTCAAAATGTAACTGATATAGTGTTGACGCGACAGATCGATACGAGGATATTTACAGATAGTGTTGGAAATGTTATCGATTATACAACTAACCCCAAATTTTATTTCTATAGAAAGTGCCTCAGGTGACATCGAAATTATTAACGTAATGCAATATAAATATAGCCTTAGCGATAAATGGACAATCTCACACAACAAGAATTTATGAATTAAAACCAGTTACTATGGTTTGGCGTTCTGATAAACAAACTCTAAAGCTTAATAATTATTTTAGCTTTAAGCTGTATCCCGCATACACCATGGGAGAATCTGGCAACCTATTGTTAAGACACTCCGTTCCGACACATCGGTTTCCCATTGCGTATTTAGTAGCAGAACTCAACGCCGCGGTTTGCCTTGTATTACCAGAGCGAAGAGATTTCTTTATTTAAGAATATAAAGAAAAAATATTAAGTTAAAGTTAAAGACTTTAAAAACATTAGAAAATTGCTTAGACCCATCACCATTATAAAAATTACAAATAAATAATAAAAAAACAAATATTTTTTTTAGTATGTAACAAATATTAGTATCGATAATTGTGTGACCCAACTCTACTTTTATGAAGAGGCAATAAGCTCGTGATACGGACGTTAGTAGGTACTTCTTTCTTTTGTTCTAAGTGTTTTTGAGAATACCGTATATTACGGTATCACTAATAGGTGCGTTTAATGGCGCTATTTAGCAAGAATAGATTACTGTGACGATATTTATTTGTAACAGGCAAAATTACGTAGTGATAATTATAATTTTGTATAAATAGTTATAAAGTCCGTAGTCATTGAGACCGTAGTGGCGCAGGCGATTGTAAACGAGATGGTTGCGGATGCGATTCTCACTCGTGGTAACGAAATATTTAATATTTTCATTTCCACACATATCAAACACAGCGCAACACGCAATGAATCGAGAATTCGGCGGAAAGCGGAGAACGGAAGTGTCTTGATGGGAACGGCGAACTTTAGCATTTGGTTCCCTCGTTCCGTCTGTCTGCCCTGCTATGTGCGGTATACAACGTGAAGCTAAAAAAATATTATATTGAAAACATTAGAAATATGAAAAACTAAGGATCTGATTCCGAAAACTGTGCTTCATTTATATAAATATATTTGATCACATATTTTTACATGTTTGAAGAAACACATCTTCAAGATTTTTATCACATAGCAGAATGTGCACTCTCTTATTTGTTTGTTTAGTATATTAAATAGACATCGTAATTTCTTTACCAGAGACAACACGGCACAAATTAAGTCTTGTGTGGCCGGACTTACTTAAAATATAAGTTTAAAAAAAAACTTGTTGTCAAGCAGAATTTGAATTTGATTTGATTTGAGCGATATAACAAATAAATATAGATTTGTCGATATATTGACATGGGCATCACTACTCAAAGCAATAAGCGCGTGACAACATTGTTAGACATCACTACTACTCGCTAGCTTTTGATGATAACGAATTTCTAGTTTGGAAGCTACTAAATTACATTGTATGAGAGAAACATTTCACATGTGCCATTGGTGCAGCGACACAGCGTGTGACTGTTAGAACATCGGTTGTGGGTTCGTTTGCTACTCGGGAGAATGAACTATTTTCATTTTCTCGCTGTGAGATCCGTACATTTATATAATATTTTTTAGCGACTGTTGCACATGATGGGATTAGCAGAAGACGTGCAAAAAGAAATATTTTTCATTTCTTATTTTTATGCATACTTTTATAATGTCTCACATAAAGCAGAGTAAAGAGGCAAACCTAGTTTAAAAACATTCTGTTATTCACTTTCTGCCCAATCTTCGAAACATTACGTATTTAGTGACCGAACTCAACGCCGTGTTTTGTCTTGTTATCAGAGCAAGCAAATAAAAATAGTCCCCTAAATGGTAATCTAATATTTTACCATAGAGCAACCTGACCACTACCTTTTTAAGTTCAACGAATATCATTTTATGAAAATTTTATTGCAAAAATATATAAAAGTTTACACTTACATCATTTTATACGTATCCCACGCGATGCCATATATATACATATTAATAAAATTCATATGTTATTATTTGGTTATAAAAGTTTTTACAAGCCCATATTCTTATTTGTATGTTAAACAGCATAGTTAAGTTAATCGTATACTTTTTTTATGTCATTGTGCTAAGAAAAAACTGCCCATATATCAATATTTCAGCTACATCAAAATTTTACATGCAATAAACCCTTAAGTCAGCTGTAGATTAGACTTCGCGGATTTAATTTTAGGATTTGTCTTATTTTTTATTTTTTTCCTCCCAAGAGAAAAATACGCAAAGGTTCAGAAAGTCTATCGTAACTTTAAGGTGGTCACGATTATTGCATGTATATTATTAAAAATAACTTAACTTTAACACGCGATGCCTTCAGAATTCGGTGGAAAGTGTTTTTTTACTCTAGGTCCCCAGGTTCCCTCTTCCTACCCTGCTATACGCGGGATACAGCGTGAAGTAAATAAAATATCCATTGTTAAAGATAATTTATGATATTCAGTCTATTAGATCCTAGAGCTAGATTAAAAAACCATTCAATTTAAGATAAGAGATGATTTTAGAAAAAAACTAAAACGAGTCTCTTCTCATATTTTGGCTTAAATAATCGAACTGGTAACCCTCGAGGGTGGTAATAAAATATGCATAATCCTTGGGGGGTCGTCGCCACAGCTATACGAAATATTTACGACACTCACGTATTTTTTAAGGCTTAATAGACGCAATTAAGGGAAATGGCCTCCAGTTTATACCCTGTGGTACACCTTTCGTATTTTTTAATTATTTCTTAGGAATTTTTAATGGTAGCGCAGTGGTGATGATACAAAATGAATAAAGTACAATGGTCGTGGATACTAATTAATACATAATCTTATAAAGCAAAAGAGTTAGTTTCGTCGAAGAGTCTAATCTCGGGAACTAGGTATTGGTTAAAATTGTTTTTTTTAACTTAATATGTGTGTATGTGTTTGTGTATATGTTTGTGGGTGTGTGTGTATCTGTGTGTTTTAGTGGAATTATCACTAGATCGTCCCTTCACACTATTTCCCGCACAAAACAGAGGGAACTCAGGAACCGTTAAGACAGACCGTTCCCATTAAGACGCTTCTGTACCCCACTTTCCGCAGATTTTTTGAGGCATCGCGTGTTGAGTGGCAGAACTAAACGCTGCACTTTGCCTCATTACTAACACATCAAAATATTAAATATTTCATACCTCCGAGTGAGAATCGAGCCCATAACTGTCGCGTTTACAGTCGCACGCTTTTTGTGAAGTGATTATTCTGTTTGCTTCCTAAATAATAAATAAAATAAAAAAAGTCTTTAAGTTAGGATTGAATCTACATCCACTGCTATATTAGCTGCAAATGCGTCTCACTGAGTCATAGCGAATACATAGTACAATAAAGTTTTATAGCTATCATTTAAAATAATTTACATATAAAAATCGTTTAAGTTACATTTTTATATACTATTTCATTTAAGCTTTATAAAGCTTTTTAGACTAACAATCGCAAGTTTGCGTTGACTGTAGGTTCAATTCTATAAAATAAAGCAGCTTTACGCAGTTTCTCGCATAGCAGAATAGTCAGAGTCCAGCAGAGGGAACCTTGTGTTAAGACAGCGATCACCACGTTCCGCCCAATTGTCGTGTTTAGTGGCGAAACTCAACGCTGCGCTTTGTCTTTTTAATAAAACGATGAAATGAAAACAATGCATCTAGCGAGAATTGAGTCCACAATTATCGCATTTATCTCAGTGAGCTTCAAAATAAATCACTAATAGTTTTTTTCTATACACATATAATGCTTAATATTTTGACAACTGTTTATTTTTTTTGTATTATTTTTTTAATTCATCTATTTTTGTTACTGATCACAATTTAAAATAAATTTAATGAAGATTGAACTCATAGCTTGTCTTCTTCACTTTGTTTCTAACCACTTCACCTAGTGAGCCAAATCGAAAAACATAATAAAATGATAAGTTATCAGTACACGAATGTCTGTATTGACGTTCCCACGATATATTGTTTGGTGTATTCTAAAAATATTATAAGCTACTCAAGGCGGTTGAGGCGAGCCGTGGCGCAGCGGCACGTGTGACTGTCAACGCGACAGGTTGTGGCTTCGATTTCCATTTGGGGGAACGAATTATTTAATATTTTGATTTCCTCGCTCTAATAACGAGGCAACGCAATTTAACACGCAATGCCAGAATCCCACGGAAATGGAAACGAATGTGTCCAAATGGGGAACGGAATATCTTAATACTAGATACCCAGGTTCCCTATGTGTTCTCTGCTATATGAGGGATACAGCGTAAAGCTCAAAAGTACAGACATACAGACAAAACCTAGATAGGTTTCTTGTCAATATAATGCAAGACTAAAAAGAAGTTCGTAAGCAAAGGAAAATGAATATAAATACTATTTCCCGTCTAGACGTTCGTCGATAGAACGAACAATTGTTGATAATATGGTTTTTTTTGTGTTCCGAGGCAAAGTGTCATGTTCTAGTGTGTCATGTCCTAGTCATGTGTCTGTCCTTAAGTTCTCCGATTTTTGTTTTATGAAACTATTTATCACTTTGCCAGTTTTATGTGCGGCTTCACCAAATGGCCTCTAAGAATTTTGTATAGCCTTATAGCCTTCCTTGGTAAATGTATTATCCAATACAAAATATTTTTTCAAGTCAGGCCAGTAGCTCCTAAAATTAACGAATAAGCAAACAAATCTTAATCATACGTAAAGAGATGTTAAGTGATTAAGGTTCTCTAAGTGGGGTTCATACTTGTACGGCCGTCAGTGAAAGAAATGTGAGTATTCAAATTATTTATTGTATAAAAAAATTAAATTAGCTTCACGCTGTATTCCGCACACAGCAGGGTAGGCAGAGGGAACATAGTGTTAAGACACTCGGTTCCCCACTTTCTGCCGAATTTTGGAGGCATTGTGTGTCGAGTGGCAGAACTTAAGGCCGCGCTTAGCCTCGACACCAGAGCGAAGAAATGGAAATATAAATTTAAATAAATATTTCATCTCCTCGAGTGGGGATCGAACCCACAACCAGTCGGTATTACAGTCACATCTCGTGCCGCTGCGTCACGACTGGCCTCTCTATTATATAAAAGTTATTTTAGCAGTACGTAGTTTAAGAATTTTTAGCTTTACACTGTGTCCTGCATATAATAGGATAGAAAACCAAAAGATAACCAAAAGAGAACCAGAAGAGAGAAGACACTTGGTCTTCCAATATCCCAGACATTGCCTGCTGAGTGGTGGAAACCGCCGAGTAGGAGCCGAACCAACAACCGTCGTCTACAGTTAGTCAATCTACATACAAGACTCTCATTTCCTAATATTTTTTAAGCTCAGCTTGTACATAATAAGAGTAAAGACAAAAAATAATAATTTAGACTTAAAAAAATCTATACGAACTTACATTTCCTTAATAACAGTCTCATTTTTTGCCTAAGCTAAACATCGAACCCCAGAACTCCTCCTAAATCTATAATACTAAAACCTTCATTAAATAACCGGTATGTTTTGATATTAAATTGAAATTTCCCCCGCTTTATCCGTATTTGCTCAGCTAATCGATAATTTATGGTAATTGTATGCACATCACTATTTGTATGTGTTATCTTCGAATTGCAGCTATATTGTAGTGATGGGCTTCGATTTATCGGTATAAGCATTTTTAATTATATTGTATTTTATATTTGCTTTATTTGATACCGTCGTGGCACAGTGGAAAAGCATATGACTGTACATGCGATGGTTGTTAGTTCGATTCCCACTCGGAAAAATGATTATATTTAAAAAATTGTAATTTCTCCGCTTTGCTATACAAACCACGACTTGAATTTCGCCACTCAACATGCAATGTCTCCAAAATTTGATGGAAAGTGGGAAACAGGAGTGTCTATTCAGACACTCCTGTCATGGAACGGATTGTCTTAACATCAGATTCCCAGGTCCCCTCTATGTACTCTGCTATGTGTAAGATACAGCGCTAAGCTAAAAAAAGATATTTCGCTTTCCGCTTCTTTTCGTCCTTAATTTGTATTTTTCGTGTCAATCAAAAATCAAGCCCTTTCATTTGATACTCGTATTTGATATTCGTATTGAGTTCAAAAAATCCCTTTCATTTAATAATTGTATTAGGTGAGTTGTGAAAAAATTTACTTTGATGGTGCGGCCATTTTGTATTAAGAAAAATATTAATCAGCAGAACTGAAGCTGCGATCTAAATTTGAGCTCAATCGGACACCAGGATATGGGTCAAACTGAGCTTGCAAAATTTGACACACACTCACACACATACTAATATAGAAAGTTTAATTAAAGTTCTAATATAATTTTAACACATTCAGTCTTCCTTCATCATGAAAAAGTGGGCGGAAAACGGAGAATGGAGTATCTAAATTCTAAGTTCCTTCTAACTATACTTTTATATGCGGAATACAGAGTGAAACTTTAAAAAAATCATTTAATATCTATACTATCGTATATTGTAATTAAATGGCAAATCACTAGCATATGTATATAATATACATATGTAAATATTTATCCTATTGCATCGTCGGTCTGTTTGTACAGCGCTAATGACTCCTAATTGGCTGCAAGTGTGTGTGTTGAATTGTAAAATATAATGTAATGTATTCATTCATCTTTTTAGCTTCACGCTGTATCCCGCATATAGCAGGATTCGCAGAGGGTACCTAGTGTTGACACATGTCGTTCTTCACTCATGAATGATATTAATTAACATGAAGAGATCTTAGTGACACAACTCTCTCTTTCGTGTTTTTAATGGACTACAAAGAAGGATATAATTTATCAGTTGGGATTGTGTGTAGGTGATATTGATAGAATTGGATAACATTAGATCATACAGCGTATGACGATAATGTTGTTCGGATCGATTCGGGAATTAATTAATTTGATTTCTTCGCTCTGGTATCAAAGTTAACCGTGACTGAACCGCCACTGACGACGCAATGTCTTGAAAATTGGGGCGAAAAGGGCGGAATGGGGTGTCTTAACTCTTAATACTAGGTTCCCTCGCCTACCTTCCTATATGCGGGATACAGCGTGTAGGTCAGAGCGAAAAATATTAATATAGTTTATAAGTCCGAGCAGGAATCGAACCCTCTACTAACGCGTTTGCAGTCTGTCGTGGCACTGCGCCATGACGACCTCACAGTTTCCTTCCATTGACGTTATAGAAACCTTAACAATTCATACACAAAAATATGTCTGTTAATAAGATTATTTTAATATTGTATAATTAAATTAAGGTAGGTATACTTTCTTCTTCTCTGTAGGTATACTTTCTTCGTTATATACCTACAAAGTTAATTTTCCGCATCCGGTTTCACACGGGTGTGTGGTTTGTTATTCTTTAAAGGGTTTGAAGAATCCTAAAAATAAATTTATCATATACTTTTTTACCCCCAAATTTAAATGAACACTCGAGAATTCGAATCCGCGATCTTCAACACGTATTACTGCTAAGCTGTCAAGGGTAACAATATGACAAAGGCTGTGAAGTATGCGGGCGGACATAAGTGCTCGGTAGTATTATTTAACCCTTTTTAAACTAAATACACTTCCTACAGCGTCTGATTGTAAATGTGATGATTGCGGGTTCGATTTCCACTCGGCGAATGGTTTTTTAGCTTAACGCTATATCCCGCGTATAAAGCAGGATACGCAGAGAGAACCGAGTGTTAAGACACTCCGTTTCCCATTTTTCAACCAATTTTCGAACTAATATATGTTGGGTGAAGGAACTGCGTTTTATCTTGTTATCAGAGTGCGGAAATGAAAACATTTATTTCCTCAAGTCCGCATCGAACCCACAGCCTTTAAAGACAGACTCTGTGCCATCACTACGACGACGACGACGACGAGAAGAATGGAAGAGTCTTAACACTAAGTTTCCTATGCCTATTATATTATATGAGGAATACATTGTGAAGCAATTGTTTTTCTCCCATATATGTAAAATGGCCTGAGAGAATCAAACAAAAAAATTGTAATTTCGAATCCATAATTACGTTCATAAAGACGACCACCTTCCCTCCTACTGTGCCAGGACAATATCAAAAATATATTTCACACGTGTTTTTGGCAATTAATACACAATTTTCTGCCAAAAATTTATGAGAAAAATGTGATAAACAAACGCACAGACAGTGATATATAAAACTCCTTTACTTGGACATGACAAATTGCTGACAAGAAATTAACGATTGTTTACGTGAATTAATTTGTCTCGTTTTGATTTTATTTGTAGTAGTGGCTTCAATTTGAAGCTAAAAATATTTTGTTTAAGTATTGTTTAGGGTGTCGTATCCAGAGGGTAAAACGGGACTCTATTACTGAGACTCCTATGTCTGTCTATCCGTCTGTCACCAGACTGAATCTCAAGAACCGTAACAGTGAGATAATTTAATTTTCACAGACGATATATTTCTGTAGCCGATATAGCAACAAACATCTACTACAAACAACGTAAAATAAATATTTTAGGGGGCACCCATAAACCAAACGTGATTTTTTGCGTTTTTACAGATAATGGTAAGGAACCCTTCGTCCTGGTAGGCGATGTAAAACTTAGTGATAAACACTCCTTTTTCCACATACTGTCCGAATTTCGAACTACATCTTGTTGGTGGCGGAACTTAGCGCCGCGCTTTGCATTGCCGGAACTGAGAGAATTTTACATATTTTGAGAATTAAAAGGAAAAAAATATTCAAATATATATTCAAAGTATATCTTGAAAAAGTTTGGTAACATTTAAAAGTTAACAATTACTAATAGCGGCAGTTTGCCCGTTTTCTGCCCAAATACTGAGACATTGAGTGCGCTATGTCGGAACTTACCACCGCGTTATGCGTTTTCATTGGAGCGAAAAAATAAAAATAATCGAATACACAAGCGTCGCTTTTACATTTGGACTCTGTGTACTTTAAAATATTATATAATTATTATAATAAAACAACAACTTTTGCGGTTTCAGTATTTTCACTGTAATTTTTCAAAATGTTATATGCTATATTTGCTTTAGGCTGTAAACGTGACGGTTTTGGGTTCGATTCTCCGTCGAAGAAATTACTCGCTCTGGAAACACGACAAAAAAAATAAACAAATTGAGTGGTGCTTGCGCAACGGAGACTCTTAACACTAACTGCTCTCTATATTTTCTACACTTAACACGCAATGTCTCCAGAATTCGGCGGAAAGTAGGGAAAAGGAGCGTCTTAATGGGAACGGAGGGTCTTAACACTAGGTTGCCAGATTCAGTCTGCCTAGTCTGCTACGTGTGGGATACAGCGTGAAGGTAAAAAAGATACTACTTAATAACATTATAATCTGAAGTTATGACTTAATAAAGAACCATCATGGCACAGTTAAAATATATATAACTAAACAAGGTGGTCAGGTATACAAGTTCACTCATACAAGTACACAACTTCGTGGAATATTTATGTTTATTCAATAGTCATTACCCAGGTCAGTCAGTAAAAACAAATCATCTGAATCGACACGTAAGTAAAAAAGTGTAAGGAAACGAATTAAATAACTTAAATATTAAGTTACTTGAATTTTTCCGTTATGGTACCCAAAGCGCGGCGTTGAGTTCCACAGCTCGATAGGCAATGTATCGAAAATTAGACGATGAGTGGGAAACGGAGTGTCTTAACACTATAATTTCTTTACCTACCCTGTAAAATGTGGGTTACAACGAGAAACTACCTCAACTTTTAATATAATAAAAAAAATATAATATTATAGTAAAATCAATATTTCCATTCGCTCCAAACAAATTTGTGTTATTAAACAATCAATTACAACTTATACAACTGAAATACGTTTAGAACTAGAGCTTTTAAAGCTCCATACAGATCGATATCGACAAACTTCTATGAAATTCTCAAGAAATATACATAAAATAAGCTCACCGTTTTCAAAATATGGTAGAAACGATCTCTGAAACTCGATGGTAATCGCACAAACTGACACACACTACGTATACGTATATAATTAACTGACAGAACTGACAACTGACACGGACGGTGGTATAACGCGGACTGAGGCAAGGAATTTTGTTTTGTAGCTTTCGTGGCTTCGGTGTTGCCTGGTTTTGTTAGTATTATTGCCGTTTTTGGTTTTTTTTAAGTTTTGGGTACATTGTCTTCTTTTTATATAACAGTCTTTAAGTAATTGTATTGTCAAATTTGTTAAATTAGATTATCACAAAATAGATTTTAAAATATATTATTATACAAGTTTAAATTTTGAATGATTGGTTTGATTATTTTTATAAAAAAGATAGTAATAAATTGATTTAACTTTACGCTGTATTCCCCTTAAAACAGAGTATGCAAAAACCTAGTGTTAATGTTCGATTCGTTACTTCCTTCCAAACTTATATACTATTATCCTATTATCAGAGTAAGAAGATAAAAAATAACTCATTCTCCCGACGGAATCAGACCTAGTCAGACAGCCCCTAATGTTGAATATTGTTTTATTATGATTATGTTAAATAAAGTGATAACTATTAGTATGCCTATCACATTTTTTACATCAAGTTTTTCTAGAAATTATAAACATACACTATATTAATATATATTACTTGATAAATAAATTACAATTACATTATTCTACAAATTTAAATTTATATATTTTTTACCTTTACGAGTACACACTTCTCATAATATTTGCTTATGTTTAATCTTATTTCTATGTAACAACAAAAAAATTACAAAGAAAAAACAACCCAAAAACCGACCAAATTACCCCAAGAACGGGGTATATTTCCATCACACCAATACAGTTCCGATACCTGTATTACACACACATAGATATTCCTTTCGTTCTTTTTATACACTCACACACACAGCTACAGTTGATTGACACAAACGGGTTTGGGATTCGACTCCCGTGCAGGGGAAATGGTTCCGGGGGGTCATTATGAGCTTTTGATTTCTATTTTCTTGTCATAATACCAATTATTACGCTTTGTATAATTATGGAGTTGTGTAAGTCATGAAATTGTATTTTATTTGATTGTAATTATTAAAAAAAGTAGTAATTAGTAGTCGTTTGAATTATAATATTTAAGCACGAGCGTATCTTAAGGCCGTCATGTCGCAGAAACGCAATGGTTGTAGGTCCGATTCCAATGAAGTTTATATCATTTTTTTTAACCCCTCTCTGGTAGTTGAAGGGCGAACATTAGCGTATATAGAGATATTTTCTTTGATCTAGATCTGGGGCTGGACTTTAGCTTTGAATAGGTATGTTCGTATAAACGTTGTTTATTTAATATTCAGGGCAAATTTTGTTATAAGTAAAATTTCTAGGGAGGGCACCAGACTATTCTGGGGTGGGCACGGACCACGGCTCTCCCCCTTCCTACTTCCTTGAGTTCCATTATTCAACACGCAATGTTTTGAAAATTGAAAGAAAGTAAGAAAGTGTGGAAAGGAAGTTAAGTTCTCTCTACCTACCCTGATATGCAGAAAAAACTGTGAAGCCGTAAAAAAACATAGTATAATGTCTTGCCTTGTCTTAGAGGCCAGTCGTAGCGCAGCGGCACAAAGTGTGCCTGTAAATCCGACTGGTTGTGGGTTCGATCCCCACTCGAGGAGATGAAATATTTACTTAAATTTATATTTCCATTTCTTCGCTCTGGTTTCGAGGCAAAGCGCGGCGTTGAGTTCTGCCACTCAACACGCAATGCCTACAGAATCCGGCAGAAAGTGGGGAACGGAGTGTCTGAACACTAGGTTCCCTCTGCCTACCCTGCTGTGTGCGGGATACAGCGTGAAGCTGATTTATTTCATTTTATGTCTTGCCATATGTGTATTTAGAGATATTTTCCAGAGTCGCGTTAATTAATTATTTTTTTTAATTTACCAGAATTATTTTTTTGTTACAGAAAATTCTGTGGTAGAACTAGATCATTTTAAGGTGGGCGCGGCCCTTGAAAACAGTCCACTCTCTACTTTCCATTCTTTCTCTGTATTTCTTTCTAAATGTATCCTACGTTGCGTCGCGGTTTGGTTAACCAGATTGGAAAAATACATATTTTTTACTTTTTTGTTGTAGCCTGTACTTAGCAGAGTAGGCAAATGAACCTGGAAACCTAGTGTTAAGAAACTCGGTTTTCATTACACACATTACATACACACACAAATATATTTCATTTCCTCACACTGGTAGCAAGACAAAGCGTGGCGTTGAGTTCCGCGGCTCACAACGCAATGAATCGAAAATTCAGCGATGCGTGGGGAACTGCTACAATATGCAGGATACAGCGTGAAGTCAAACAAATACATTTTATTGCACTGATAAACATATTAATATATTTTGTGCTAGATTTGTGAAGCGATTGATGGGTGTTCGAATTTCACTTAAGGTAAACCTTATATTTCTGTTTTTTTTGTTAAGCTTTGAGCTCTTTCTTATCTTAGTTCTAGTGTATAAGAAAATAATTAATTTCCCCGAATGGGAATGAAATCTCAAAACTTGGCCTCCTATGGCCTCCATATTTTTAATATCGCGCATTTGATGCAACAATGACGTCTTTGCAATTTTTCATTGTATTTAAGGAAACGTAATCAAAATTTGTAAATAGTCTTTCCGCATACATTTACATATTTAACATAACTTCAATTGTATTTACTTCTTACTTATATAATTTAAATGGAGAGTGGAGTGTCTTAATACTAGGCTAATTCTGCCTACATATTTTTTTCAGCTGTATTCTGCATGAGGAATACAGAGTGAAGCGACACAGTCGTGGCGTTAGTTTTTGCACTCGTCATACCAAATGCCTCAAATAAGAGATAGAGAAAAATAATTTCCAGGGGAGGCCTCTTTTCTAATGGGTGAATGACAATGTAGCACGAATTTAAATAGCACTGGTCAATAAAAAATAACTTTTTTTTTGCCTTTATTTGTAAGTGATATGAGATTACTTCAAATATATACAAAAAATTACACACCCAGTTTCTTCGGAAAATATGATTATTTTCCACTTAAAAAAATATCTGTCTGTCTGTCTATCTGTCTATTTGTATGGTCACTGAAAGTACTGAACCAATTTACTTAAAAGTTTCACCAATTGCTTTGTTACTTTACTTTACTCAACTTAACATTTAAAGTTTGTTTCATCAAAATCGGTTCATTAAAAAAAGTTATCGGCATTTCAATAAACTCAAGGCATTAGTTTGCCTGCAAATGTTATATAGCAATCGCGGTAAGATTCCTGGCTAAAGAATGACATACGCAACGTCTTGGTTATATGACTGTTGATAAAAAAATATATTTTAAAGCACTATTGTCCAGAGTACAAACAATAAAGCAAACAAAATTGAATTGTTAGTGAAGGTTAATAAATATTTCATAAATCATAACAGTTAAGTTTAAGTCGTAATTAATTCAACACATAGATTAAGACCGATTTGATCTTCAAAGAAATATTACGTAAATACATAGATTCTTCGGTTCGTTCGTTCGTTTGAAATAAATCTACATAAAAATGCCTAAAAACAGCCTTTCTACGTGTACTCTGTAATAACTACGTATTTACCAATTGTACATTTAGCTAATAATATATGTAACTAATTTTTTGAAAACTGTACAGGAGTTAATATGCAATCATTACAGTTATTTTACAAAGAATATTATGAATCCTTCAAATGAATAATTTAATATTTAAGGCTGTTTCTGAAAGAATAAATTAAATTATTCACTGACATCAGCACATTTAACCGAATTTTAAAATTATGATGAGACGTATATTACATAGGTAAAAAGAACGTAGGTACCTAATATTACAAAAATATGTACGTATAAGAAATAATTAGCTTTATGCATATTTTTATAAATATCAAATATCAACATCGGTTGTATTGTTTAATTCAAAACAATCAAAGTAGTAAAAAAAATATAATAGAGTATTACACATTAAAGTAATAAAAATCATATTATAAGTCATTACAGTTGTCAGTTAATTCTGTTTATTAGATCAATAATTATGTAGCTTAAGCGGGCGAAGCCGCGGGCGAGCCGCTAGTAATATATATTTATATAAAAATATTACATACCCCATATATCTTCAGCTCCAAAAAGCATCAATGGATATGAATAAAGCGCATAAACAAGAACAATACGTTTTATTGCCGCGATAAATACCAACAAAATGGCGGTCACACGTCAACTGTCAGGTGCAGTTCGCGCGTGAACGCCGCCGCCATGTTGGATTTAGTGCGACGATCGTAAAATATACAGCTTTGTATTCGGAAAATGTGTTTTTATTTTGTTTATTTTATCTATTTTTTTTTTGCTTCTCAATGTATAGCAGGGTAAGAACCTAGTATTAAGATACTCCTCCCCCACAGAAAAGGCAATTTTCGAGACAAATTTAAATTTTGCATGTTGAGGGGAGGCACTCAACGCCGATTTGGATTGATATCTGGAAGAGGAAGTGAAAATAATTAATTTCTCCGTTTGGGCATCGATCCCTCAACTGTCGCGTTTACAAACAGACACTCTGCCGCTGCGCCTCGACGACCAAATAAGAATTTTTTTTCTTCTAAATAATCTCTAAGAAAGAAATATAAATATAGATATACATAAGTAGGTGTATAAAATTTTGCTTATATTTGTCTTTCTTATAACGAATATTTTGACACTGTAACCTATACTCAATTATAATTCAATACGGAATAGAACCTAACACCATCGCTAGTTGAAGCAAACATTCACTTTATATGAAAATTGGTCTCAGGGTAAAATATTCACAAATTTGAATAACGCGTCGTGCTCTCGACGTTGACTGATAGTGGGATGACAGAATACTTATATTTATATTTTTATGATAAACTTTTTTATTAACAATTTTTGGCAGTTATATCTTTTCGAGCTCATTTATTTTTTTTAACTTTTAAGACACTTCTTTTCGTTCTTCATTTTCTATATGGCCTTGCCCAGCCCACAATAGTCTGATGGGTAAAAAATAAGTTTGAAAAATTAAAACAATACCTATCTAAAGTGAAAAAAGATTGGTAATTTCGTTACTTAATTGTATACACACACCTAAAATTACACTGGTCAACATGATTTTTTGCCTTTAAGAAAGAGAAGTAAGTTTGGTCATTAAGAGAGAGAAGTAAGTTTGGTCACTTCGTAAGTTGTATTTTAAAACAGAAAAACAAGATACGATTTCTAAGAAAAATGCGGAAAATCCTAAAAGAATATAAACAAATTCATTATTATTTCATAAATTATTTATGGAGTTATTCATGGCATCAACATTTCAAAAAAAATGGCAGCGGTGGGATTCGAACCCACGCCTCCGAAGAGACTGGTGCCTTAAACCAGCGCCTTAGACCGCTCGGCCACGCTACCAGTGAACGCGTAGAGTCTATTTCAATATGGAAAGCTGATGTGTTATAATAATTATACTAAAAATTATATAAATATACTAGTTTTGGTCCATAACTTCGTTTATGTGGACTGTATCGCGTAGTTTGTGATACAGTCCACGCGAATGTGTGAGTTGTAGCTGTGTCCTATTTTTCCTCATTGTCGATGAAATTTGAGCAAATCCTCGTTAAAGCCCGTTTTTATAATGTATCTTAATACTAGGACCCCACTGTCTATACATGAAAGTTAGTGGTGAAACTAGAAAAAAATAAAAAAAATCTTTCTCTTGGAATACATGGGAACTGTATGTACTTATAGTTTAGTGCTGTGCCACTGTGCTTCTTTAGTGTTTAAATTTTTTTTAAAGTATACTTTTAAATTTAAACAGCAAAAAAATATTTCAAAGTTGTATCATATAAGCGTATATGTATAAGCGTTTTCCACTTTCAAAACAATTTTCTAAATATTATCTAAACTCAACGTCATATTTTATTTGATTAAAATATCTTTTAGGTCGTCGTGTGGTGTGATGGTTGTGGGTTTGATTCCCACATGAGGTTATGAATTATTTCCATTTCCTCGCTTTGATAATAAGATAAACCGTGGCGTTGAGTTTCGTCTCTCAACCCACAATCTCTAGAACATTAGTCGGAACGTAGGGAACAGAGTGTCTTACTTTCTTTCTTTCTTACTTGTAGTTTCTTTCTACTATATGCGGGATACAGCAAGAAGCTATTTGTCAATTTATTTAGTATTTGATTCATTTAATATATCCTCTATTGTCATTTTGATCAACACTTGAAGATCCTGGCTGGATACCAAATTGATAAAAAATTATCAACAACAAATCAACACCTAGTATAATTCAATAAAAAACCAATTTCGTACTTTAACGCAAAGCGAACCCAATATTGCTCAGTTCCCTACTTCCCGCAAAATTTTAATACGTTGCGATTACAGCGCCAGAGTTCAAAACCCCGTTTTATGTAACAGAACTAGGAAATGAAAATAATTACTAAATATTAATGATTTCCTAGAGCTGGCATCGAACTCATAATCATCGTGCTTGCAATCAGACACTAGGCCACTGCGCCACGACCGACTTAAATATACTTAATAGTTTTATTGAATTGTAATAGATGGCGTTAGCCAACGTTGTGGTAGAAGGACGTTAGGGTAGAAAGGTAGAAGGGCTATATATATATGTACAGGACATATATGTAACGCGGACGCGACGGATCAATGGTTGTCGTGGTATGGGTGGAGGATCTCAGTACCTTTCCATTTTACCCCCTGATAATCGCCCCCTTATGAAAATCGGCTAACATATAATGTAATCAAAAAATCAGCTTCACGCTGTATCCCGCACACAGCAGGGTAGGCAGAGGGAACATAGTGTTAAGACACTCCGTTCCCCACTTATAATGTATGTTAGCCGATTTTCAGTGGTTCGGCAGATATTTGAGAATTTGTGTTTATTTAGAAAAAATCTAATTGTTGAGTCTGCGCTCTTCACAGCCTAGCTCTTCAGTCCTATTTGAAATTAAAGTATTTATAATTCTATATTTTCATAATCATTATTTTACTTCAATACTAGCTTTCAGCTGCGGCTTTGCCCCTGTGCTCAAATGAAAATAACCACTCGTTGTATATTATACATGTGACATGACACATTCATGGACTGACAAAAATAACTTTTTCAATTCGAATGAGTAATTCCTGAGATTAACAAGTTTTACCAAACAAACACTTTAGTTTTACAATATTAGTATATTTTTTTTGTTGTATGAACTTTAAAGAGTTGAAAGCTGTTCAGATAATGTAAAGATGGGAAATAAAAACATTAATAAAGAAGAAATTATTTTATTAACAAATTTATTAAAAATAACATTAGAGCCGTAAATTGTAGTAAGAATTAAATCTTAAGCAAGCATTGTAAGGCAAATTATTTTAAATTACATAATTTTCAGCCTCATATTGTCTCAGCACATAGCAGGACGGTCATACGGTCTACGGTCCCTTGATTTCCTGATAAAATCGTATTTATCGTGTGGGCAAAATTTGGTATTAAAATCGCTAGTTCAAGTGAGGTATCAGATGAAAGGGCTTGAACCCTCGGTGGGCGAGACCGATTCGCGCTTGTCCGGTTTTTATATATAACCCTGCTAGTGAAGTACCTCCAGCGTGAAGCATTGATAAAATATAAAAATAACTATCTAATATTAAGTTCGTCATGGCGCAGTGGCACAGGCGCCTGATTTCAAACGTAACGGCTGTGGGTTTGATTCTGGCCCTCTGGAATAAAATAACATTGTCTCGCTCTGATAACAAGACATGTCTCGAAAAGCATGCAGTGTGTGGGAACTACAATTCCCTAAAAAGTTTTCAAGCACTATGTGGCTGTTCGTGAGGATGCCGACGGCGGTCACGGCGTCCTCTGCGGGACTCCAACCTCGGCTTGCGGCCGTCGAACAGACTCGGTACTTATATAGCTCCAGGGGCGTGAATGGGTAGCGCACGGTACTTATAAGACTATTCTTCATCTTATATTCCAATGCTTATATTCGGTATCGAGTCCGTTAATTTTACTAATAATTTTTAATCTTTGCATTTAATGTCCGTTATAAGCTAATTGACGTATCTATGTCCCGCTGAGTTTCTTGGGCCGGTTCTTCTCAGGTCTGACGCAAACTTTAGTGTACTGGTGGTAAATTATTTGACGTTCAAAAACTAAAACGACTTTGACTTTATTTTTTAAATATTCTATCTTTTGTTAGGTCTAGTAAAACAAGGTGCGGAGTTGAGATACGCAAATCAACAATACTAAAATGGGTGGAAATCACACACAAAGCGAGGGATCGAGACATATAAAAGAGTTGTAAAAATGCTTATATGATAATATTTTCTTAATTACAATTGAATTATGGAATTATAGAGAAAAAAATTGCTTATTTTAAGAAGTAAATCTCCTAAATAAAAAAATAAATGTATATTAGGAATGTTAGGATACCACCAAAAAACAATTACTTAAATGTAAAAAACAATAATAAAATTTAATTAATTAAAAAAATATAATTACAACTTTAAATAAACTAATTAAAATTACAATTTTATATTTTTAAGTTTTTTTAGACAATTTCCAATATTAATATATTATATGAAAAAACATCACCAAGTCACAACCCAAATATAGATAGGCAATAAATAAAAAAAAAGAAATAATCATTAAAATTATTTAATAACATTGCTTTCTCATATTTTTTTATATGAAACAATTTTTTTATATGGCGGTGAACATTTACGACATATGTAATTAAATATAATATATTACAGTACGCTCAACGAGTCGTGGTCGCCCTGAAGTCAGGTTTCCCGAACTTTTGCGCATTATTCACTCTCAATCCTACACTCCAATCGCAAGCCACAAATCGTCGACCGTACTGTCTATAAACTTAAATCATAATAAAGACATCTAGAAGTAGCTGCGGCACAATGTATGACTGTAAACGCGACGAATGTGGGTTCGATTCTCACTCGATTACCTCGATTTGATTATATTTAATATTTTTTTTGTTCGCTGTGTAGGCAGAGAGGGTGCTTTTGACAATGTTTTTAAAAATATATTACAATGTATACAGTTACCTTTGAAGGTATTTAATAAAATTAAAATTTACGCTTATGCAGATAATCACAAATTCGTATAACTGAGGGCCGGACAATCGAGTTGCTACTGTATAATCATTTCTCCTCACGAGAGTCGAACCCACGACCATTGCGTTAACAGTCAAACGCTGTCCCACTATAGTTCTAATATTAGAATTTACAATACGTTCATTTCCTCTATATATTATTAAACGGCGTTGATATCTATGTATAACTTATATTTATAATTAAGTATTGCCCCTTATCGGAATCGCACCCACAACCGTCATGTTTACAGATATTGTACCTCTATAGTTTTTTTAATTTATAAATATAACTAAAAGTTAATTTTATTAGTATAATTGTAATATTAATATTACAATTTACAATGTGCTCCTTTCCTGGGTATATTATTAAATGGCGTCGGGTGAGGGTAGAGTGGTCGTCGGGATTTGAAGTCCACTAAATCCGATATTACGACCGGCTGGAAATTAAATAAAAAATAATTTAAAAAATATGAATTATTCACACGTTTAGGAAATTCAATGACAGAGTTGAGAGCGGTTTATAAATACGGCCTTAGTATTGAAGGGAACCTGTCACTTTCCGCCAAATTCGGGAGGCGTTGCGTGTTGAGTGACGGAACTCAATGCCGCATTTTGCTTCGTTATCAGAGCGAGGAAATGAAAATATTTTTTTTTCCCCGAGTGGGAATCGAACCCACAACCCGTTTACATTTGGACCCTTGTGCCTCTACGCCACTTACACTACTACTACTACTACTATATTTCATGTATAATAAATAATCGTCTTCACCTCATATAAATGTTATCAACAATAGGTATACGTAGAATTTGCATTTGGGTTTAGTAGTAGTACTATATATATATACATACCTGTCTGTCGTTCTGTTTGGCCTCGCCCTCTGTCTGTCCGGCTCCACCTTCGGCTACTGACACTACGTGTATAGATAACTTCTGTCTGTTCGACGAATTAGGGCTTATGTGTTTCTGTATGACAAATAAAAATTATTTATTAGTGCTTATGTTTATTGTTCCGTACTCAAAAGGTAAACACGGAACCCTTATAGGATCACTTTTTTTATATTAAATATGAACTAAATAAAAACATTTCTTAATTATAGAAAATAGCTTTAAAATTACAAGGGGTTTAATTAAGGAAATACATTGACTTTCTTTAATAAGGAAGGTACTTTGCACGTCGATGTAATGAATTGTAAAATAGCTTTTTAATAAGATTAAAAAACACTATGCTCTCTGACAACCAACCAGCTTTTAATAGGAATTGAACCCAGTATCACGTGGGATTGAAACCATATTTAAAAAATGTAGACAAATTGTGAAAAAAATATACAAATATACATTTGCATTTTTTGTACCTTAAAGAACTCTATAAGCTCCTCTTTAGTGACTGTATTTAATTCTTCCACTTCCACTCGAGGTCTGTCGAAATTGTAGACCTATAAAAAAATAATAACTTTATATTTAAAGTACGGTCGACAAGTTGTGGCCGCCCTAAAGTTAGATTTTCTGAACTATTGCGCATTATTTACTAGGGACAAAAACAAAATCATGAAGAATCTTAACATTTAGCAATCTTCAGGGTGGTGGGCGGGGCAACTTATTTTACTGCTCTGGCAACAAGACAAATCACAACGTTGTAGTTCCGCCACTCAACATGGAAAATCTCGAAATTAAGAAGGTAAATGGGCAGCGGAGTGCTTTTACGTTATTAACATACAGTGTGAAGCATAATAAAAATGTAATTTATAACTTCGCTGGTTACCGCTATAATAAACATATCGCATCTTTAGTAATGATCTATAAATCTATTCTCCACTATATTTAATAGTCTTTTAGCTTCACGCTGTATCTCATCTATATCAGGATAGGCAGAGGGAACTTGAGCACCTGGAGTTAAGACACTCCGTTCCCCATTAAATATTTCGGGTCCCTACTTTCCGTCGGAAAATGGAAAATTGAACTCGATGCCGTTGCGATTACACGCATGTTGTCACTACCTCATATAATTGATCGCAGTTGATAGTCTGGATAATCGCGGATCCATATCCCTGAGGGCCTGATAATCGATTTTCTACTGTATATTTCATTACCTGTGCTGTAATTTCTCCCCATATCTGCGACGCTCTGACCGCGAGTCGTTTGGGCCTCTCTAATTTTTGGGCGGCGAGAGCTGATCTGTGTTTTATGAACTCCTCTTCTGACATTTTCTCTAGATATTCCTGTTTAAAATAAAAAAATATATAAAAAAACAGTTTCACGCTGTATCCCGCAGCATATAGCAGTGAAGGTTTCCCCACTTTCTGCCTAATTAAAGTACTAAAACTTTTCCGTATTCGGACGATACACCGTTACACCGTTCGGTCGGTATCATCACGTAATTCCAATATTTCTAAATTATCGCGATGGTTATGGGTTAATCAGGACTTTTAAAAATATTATTTTCATAAATATCGTCTTTTTTATATTATCTTTTTGCTTTAAAAAATATCCTGTGTTCTTGGTTATTTTACTTATAAGAATACATGTATAAAATTGCAAGATAAATAGTTTACGCACTAAAGATAAAATAAAATTAGTACCTGTGATCCTTCAATAAAACTTTCAATCCTTTCCTCTAAATACGCGGGATGTCTGTCACTCTGGACAATAAACCTTAACCCCTGAACACCGTTGGATCTTCGTACTCCACTAAACACAATATAACCCAATTGTTCCTGAAAATAATAAAAAAACAAGTGAAATGCATGTCAAAGTCCCCCACTAAGGGTTCCATGACAATTTCTGGATTGTGGGTCAACGGAAAGTTCAATTAATAAAAGTTGACTAACATAAGTTTGCCATATCCATATGCACCCATGCACTCATTTTGTTTGAGTTCACTACAAATATAGTCTGTAATGGTTTTTTTCCTAAAATATCAGAAAATTTTCATTTTTCAGATTTTTTTTCTCTATTTGTATTGTAAGTTTTCATTAAGTGCAAATTTTGTAACTTTTGTTACTTCCACAGGAAGTACCCTAGAGGTTTTGATTACGTGGCGGATTTCATACGAAATACAGCAACAACGCTGTATAACTGATCGTATCTGTTGATAGCGTTGAATAGTAGCTTGAGTTTTTCTGTACTCCAAAAACTGTACATAACAGAACTGTAGATATTTGAAATATTCTTGACAGATAGACGGACAAAAATGTGGTCCTATACGGGTTCCTCCACCGGGGTCATCAACTCTAAGAAAACTATGTTTGAGTTTAATTTCCAGATTTTTTGTACAATTTAGATAAATTTAAAAAAAGGGATAAGATTTTTTTATTAAATCTGCTATTTTTTGTTGTTACTTTAGCATAAATGATTAGTATATATATTTAATGTAAAACGATAGTAAATGCGAGTGACCTGCGTGCGCAGCACGTGGAAGCAGGGCTCGCTGAGCGCGTGCGCGAGCAGCTCGAGCGCGACGTTGCGGCGCGCGCCGCGCACGCCGCACGCGTAGTACAGCGACGCGCACGACGACTTGTGCACCGCGTTCTGCGTCTCGCGCAGGTACCACGCGCCTGGCCAATTTAAATATGAAAACATCTTTCATTTTTGAGATTATTACACACATTTTAAATGAAGCTCTTTAACCGGAGTCTATACTAATATAATAAGGCTTTTATTGCCAAAAAGTTAAAAAGTGTTTTTTTTAAACAAAATAAATAATAAAATTATCGTTGTAAAATAAAAATGCACTATTACTTTTATCACTATTACAATTATTGTTGTAAAATAAAACACACAAACTAACGAGCAATCGAGAACGACTTCCACTCTGTATGATTAGTTCTATGCTTTTTATAACATAGCAATGTAGGAGGAGAATCTTATGTCACAACATTAGATTCTCCCGCGTCCGTTTCGGATACTATCTAAGCGAGCTTTGAAGATTTTTTATGTGTTTCTATTATAATATAATATTACCTTTTTCCATTTCAACTTCTCTGTACAGCAGTAGCTGCTGGGCTAGCAAAGGCGTCGCGTTTTGTGGTAATCTAAAAATATAAAAATAATGTATTATATTTAAATATTTCATTACTCTCGTGGCATGGTTGGAAAGTGTGTTTACAATGGGTATTGTCTGTAGATTTTAGATTTTTTGTTATTAATTTTTTAGATTTTTATTTATATTTTCATTAAGAAACTAAAAAATTAAAGTCCAACAACAAAAAACATTTAAATTTTTCCGTAAAATAGACGCACGGGCACATGCGTGCTACTGTAAACGCGACAGGTTGTGGGTTCGAGTCCAACTCGAAGAAATTTAATATTTAACATTTTTATTATTTTGCTCTGGTAACCTGGTAGAAAAAAATATATTTTCACTTCTATTTTCGTGTGTGTATGTGTGTGTGTGTGTGTGTGTATCTGTATAATATACTCACTTGCTCTCAATAGTATCAGCGACCGCCATTGCCCTCTCGCGCGTCAGGTTACCATACATCAATCCTTCTACATGCACTTTACGTACGAAAGACGATGCGAAATCGTCCAACTGTTCCGGAGTTATACCTAGTGGAACAAAATATTATTGTTTGTGTAGGTTGTACTGTTTGCTAACTGTACACGCGGCTTCACCCGCTAGGTGAAATTGATGGGATTAACTAAGGCCCGTATTTATAAATCACGCTCAAGTCTAAGATCGATCTTGATATATCCTTGTCATTATAGATAAGATGTATAATTTATGATTGAAAACTGCCTCTCAAGATTGATCTCGACGATCGATATCGACTTGAGACCGGTTTATAAATACTGGCCTAAGAGTCGTGCACTTATCAGTCGGATATAGCCTTCTTGGATAAATGCTATTTTTTTTTTGTTTTTTTTTAGTATTGTTAAGACACTCGCGAACCACGAACCGTCTAATTGTCGAAATTGCCTGTTAAAAAGCGGTACTCAACGGCTTTGTCTTGTTGCCAGCGTGACGAAATGAAAATAATTCATTCCTCGGAGTGGGGATCGAATCCACAATCACCGTTTTCACAGTCACATGGCACCATAAATTATTTATTTAAAGCATTTTTTTAATTTCATATATAAAACACACTCACTTTCTGCCGCATTCAATAGTTGACATCTTGTCCAGACAAGATCCGACAGACATAGCGCTTGTTGATACACTGCATGCTATTAAAACAGACAAAAAATATATAAATAAAAATATAGATTTTTTAAATAAGTATCTCAATAGGGACGTAGTGTCTTAATTAGGTTTCCAGGTTCTCTCAGAATACGCTGCTATGGATACATCATGACGCTAAAAACGTCAAGATTTGCCGCGTTTCCAGAACGAAATGAAAATATAAAATATTTCAGTTCCTTGAATGAGAATCGAACGCACTGTCGCGTTTGCAGTCGCACACCGCAGGCCACTGAGCCACGACCGTCAATTGCCAAATGTCACTACATATTATAAAAAAAATCTCTTAAACCACACCCATAATAAACACATCATTTCATATCATATAAGGCACAAAGTTTGCGTGTACGAATCCAGCATAGCAAAAAAATATTCCATCTATTTTAATAAATCGACGTGTTTCATCATATAGTTTGATAACAAACTTAAAACACACCCTGTTTTATCGTAGTGGGTCAGTAACCGACTATAAAGGCTGTTCCCTTTATCGTTATGAGTTCGATTTTCGTTCCTAGATCTAAGTACTTACAAAAAGTATTCTACGCTCTGGTTAACACATTACTTCCCTAAAACTCGATGGAAAGCGGAGAACAGAGTGTTTTACAAAATGTTCCATCTACCCTACAATATGCGGGATACAGCTAGAAGCTCTCTCTTCCTTTTTATCACTCACCTGATAAGGCGGTTCAGCCTCAAAATTCTTGATACCCCTAATATGACTCTCCTTCATGATTTCAAATCGTTTCGGATCCGCTTTAAAGTTGACCACGTGGTCGATTATCTTCTCAAGTAGAACATGCTGTTTGTCATCGTAACCGTCTACTGTTATCTAAAAAGTGTTATTTTATATGTTATAGTGGGATAGACATACTAAAATATATGTTAATAGTTAATCTAAAGGTGATTATGGAAACCAATTTTATTTAACACTTGTATGGATGAAGATGTCATGGATGATTATCACATTTTCGCAGTTGTATCCATTAAAAAAGTATTTTTAAATATATAAATAATTCAAATAATAAATAAATGAAGAAGGCCGTCATGGCGTAGTGGTACAGTGTGTTATTATAAACGCAAGGGTTGTGGGTTCGATTCTTACTAAGGGGAGTGAATTATTTAATATTTTCATTCGTTGCTTTGGTTAAATCCGCCACTCCACCCGCAATATCTCGGACGTTTTTCGGAAAGTGTGAAACGGAGTGTCGTATAGCTAAAAAGGAATCAAGTTTAAGTAAGCAACAATTTAGTCTAAGTCAACATCAATACAGTCTAAAATAAACAAAAACGTCTAATTGCCATATAAACTCACACTAAGACCATATTTAGCGTTGCCAACACTCCACCTCAGCCCTGCGAGTTCCGCTGCATATGCAAATTGTTGTAGCGAATCCCGCAATAACAACACCCATATTGATGTTAGATTGCAGTTCACTGGGTCCGAATATGATAGAGGACTGGAAAATTTAATATTTTCTTTTTTTATTTATACAAATTTGATTTATTTTATTTATTTATACAAGAAAGTCGTGGCGCAGAGGCACAAGTGTGCGATCGTAACGCGACGGTTGTGGGCCTAATTCCCACTCATGGGAATGGAATATTTAATATTTTGTTTAACTCGCTCTGGAGGCAAAGCGCGGCGTTGAGTTCCCCCACTCAACAAATTGGCAATTCCAAGAAATCGACAAAAAGTGAGGAGAAATAGGCAAAAAGTGAGGAACGGATGGCACGTCCGTTAAGGGGGAACAGAATGCGTGAACAGTAGGTTCGCAGGTTTCATCTGCTATGTGCTGGAATCTAAAAAGATCCCTTCCGCACTTAAGGTACTTCTAACCGCAGATATGTTACACTAAAACTATTAACGTCATGTAATATATAGCTTTAGATGTATCCAACCATTAATCCATATCAATAATCACAGAGATTAGAGCGCTCAATCAAACAAACTCTAAAGCTGAAATTTATAATATTAGTATATTTGTAAACAAATCAATCATTAATTTTTCTCCCTTAATTAGATAAAAATAGGAAACCAAATACATTTTCAATATAACGAAATGTCCAATGAAAATCCAACTTTCAAATGAGAATTGAATCCACTACTAACAATACTTGTATATAATATATAAAAGACTTACCTAACCAAATCCAAAGTGACAAACGCTTTAGGCAGCAAAAACTCGCTATCCCGTTTGTACCATAACCTCATAAGTGGAGTATCCTGCAAAGAAAGTTATATTATAGAGAACTACTAAAATAATTTATTTTATTTTTACTAAAATATTAAATAATTATAACTACACAGTGTGTAATTAAAACAAAAATATTTACCTTTATAATAGCCGGAGCAATGGATTCAGCCGTCGGATCTTTGCTCTTTTCTAAGTCTAACTTAGCCGGAATAAATTCATTGGGCAAAGGCAAGTGTAGTTCTGAGTTCAATTTTACTGACCGCCATTTCTAAAAAAAATATGATATGAACATTATTATTATTATTTTTACTTCACCCTCTATCCCGCATATAGCAGAATGGGCAGTGCAAGCCTCGTATTAAGATAATCCGGTCCACGCACCGCCCAATTTGCGAGACATTGCGTGTTGAGTGGTGGAACTCAACGCCGCACTTCTACCAGAGAGGGGAAATGAAAATAAATTAAATGTAACCATTATAACCACCATCTGTGGGAATTGAACCCGCAACCGTAGCGTTTACATTCATAAAAATGAAAATAATATATTCTACAACTTACATTTAGTTTAGCTTCATCGATGTCCTCCTGTAAGTATTTAGTTCCGTACCACGGCTCTTTTTGTGTGCATTTCTTTTCGAAACATCTGAAATAGGAATTATTATTTTTAGTTTAATGCTCTATATCGCACATAGCAGGGAAGGCAAAGGGAACATGGGAACCTAGTGTTTCTATACTTATAATTTTTACTAATCATCTACATACTTTTTAGAAAACATAAAAATTTGAACATTGCGGCATTTGAACCCTCTTGGAAACCGTCCAAGCGGTCTGACCAACTAAGCCATACGTTCTCATGAAGCTACGTCGAAATTCTTATATGTTGTTACGACTTATTATTGGTGCTAGCATCTCTATTGGGAGATTTTTACAAATTTCCGCTACCCAAAGAATTATTATTGGGCGAGAGAGAATGCTATTTATTAAATATTTTTTTACATTTTTAAAATGTTATTCCACACTTCCCGTTACGTTCAAATTTATAAATGTTTTCTAAAAAGTATTTTTCTCTCCAGGCTTAGTAGAATAACACTTTAATCAAGCACATCAATTTTTGACCAGAAAAAAGTTTTTATTTAATTCTACATCTATATGATAAAGCTAAAGACTATATTGGGTTGAACGCGCTACCTCAGAAACTAACAGTATAAAGGAAAATTATTTTTTAACTTAGCTTCACTTAGAGCAGGAGCGCCAAACGCTACGGTCTATTTTTGTTTTGGATAGTCCATTTACGGAAGTCTATGGGCTATATTATACGAAAGTCAAAGTTACCTCCCGCATTTAGAATATGTATATTATTAGTTATAGTATTTTTTCCATTAAAACACCGTTAATTGAACATTAGCGCTGTAAGTTCAAGTTATACAATTAAAATGGTTTATGGTAATGTAGTTAAGTTTCGCAGTTCAATATAACGCGTCATCATCTCTAAAAATAAGCAAAAACAAAGTGTAACGCAAAACAAAAAAATATACGTGAAAATTAAAAATAAAACTCACTTTGCGACTACTCCCACTCTTACATTATCTGGTGACAGCATTGAAAGCAGATCGTCTATTAAATCCGGTCTCCACTCCGTTATCAGATAATATGCACTTAAAATGTCTTCCATTGGAAATTCCTAAAAAAAAAGAAATAGTTTTTTGTTAATATGCTAAGATTGTAGAGGTAAAGTGCAGCGTTGAGTTTCGCCATTCAACGCGTAAACTCTAAAGTCCCGCAAAAAGTGGGGAACAGAGTGCTTTGATAACTAAGCTGTACGTTCTTAGCATTAAGCTAAACATATTAACAAAATCTTTAATAGATATGAATAAATACTGTTAGTATATTATTACTATTACTACTATTGTATTTACCCTTGAGACTTTCTCTACTCTAAGAAGAACGTCACATCCATACATGTGATTTCACATCGACACGTCTGACCTCACATCCACACATGTGATCTCACATCTTCACATGTGATTTCATGTCCACATATGTGATCCCACGTCTTCACATGTGATTTCACGTCCACATATGTGATCTCACGTCTTCACATGTGATTTCACGTCCACATATGTAATCTCACGTCATCACATGTGATTTTACGTCCACATATGTGATCTCACGTCTTCACATGTGATTTCACGTCCACATATGTGATCTCACGTCTTCACATGTGATTTCACGTCCACATATGTGATCTCACGTCTTCACATGTGATTTCACATCCACATATGTGATCTCACGTCTTCACATGTGATTTCACGTCCACATATGTAATCTCACGTCATCACATGTGATTTTACGTCCACATATGTGATCTCACGT
>JAAIXJ010001894.1:443389-454477 GCA_013403705.1 Heliconius hermathena
TCTTTAGTATTAAAATGATTAATATTCCTCCCGTCGTAATTAGTGTTTAACTCCACAGAACGTTTTTTGCGTTATCAAGATTCGTTAGTACCTACTATTGGTCAATAGATAGCGTTCTTGTATCGATTTTTTAATATCTCAAATATAAACTTCTTGAAAACTTAAATACTTATATCTTTAGTATTTAAAATGATTAATATTCTTTAGTATTAAAATGATTAATATTCCTCCCGTCGTAATTAGTGTTTAACTCCACAGAATGTTAAATGCCTTATCAAGATTCGTCAGTACCTACTATTTGTTGTCAATAGATAGCGTTACTTGTATCGATTTCTACTATCTCAAATATAAACTTCTTGAAAACTTAAATACTTATATCTTTTGATAGAGTGAAGCGATTACAATGAAATAAACACTAAAAGTTACTCTGATTTACTTGTAATTTTTATGTATAAAAGTTGCTTAAATTTATTGTGTACTTTTTACGTGACACGTGGTCACATAAGCAGATAAACAGACAAACAGACAAAAATTCTAAAAATGTTGGAAATAGATTCTGTTAATTATCCTTTAACACCCTGGCTAATTTTTTTTAAATATTTTCAATGTCCAGAAATAACTTTTCTACAGATTTATTATAAGTATAACAACAAAAACTGTAATTTTTTAAAATATTTATTAAATAAAATTATTATAATGTCTTTATTTTATTTAATATCGGAAAAGAACAACTCATAATCATTTTCATATAGTCAAAATAATTCAATTCATTCGATTAAATTTAAATTATTTTCATTTTTCCCTCTCCGCTGAGACAAACCACGGCGTTGACTTCCGCTATTACACTTATTTCAAAATCGGACAACTGAAAAATGTCTTCCTAACATGCTAGAAAAATTTAAAAAAATGCTTAAATCATCCTTACCCCGCTCTTATAATATTTCCTTGTGTCCGGTATAGGGAAGTCAATGGATAGTGAACGTAGATCCTTAACGGGATAGCAGTAGGCCTGCTTCCGTCTCAGATGCGGAGGGAACGGGTGGTCAGTCCAAGTGGGGGCTGTGACGGACCTGTCCTCGACTGATGAGAACAATTTGGTCACCATATCCTCTAATTCGTCGAGGGATTCTAAAATATATGTATCCTGCATATAGTAAAGCAAGCAGACGGAATCTTTTGTTAAGACACTGTCTCCGCGCCTGAGCACTATGAGTGGCGTAACTCAACGCCGCGCTTCTTCTTTACCAGAGCGCGGAAATGAAAATAATCCACCACCTCATTCCTCCGAGTAGGACTTGCACCCACGATCGTAAGCACATACTACTACAAAAATACTATTAAAGGTTAATCAACTTTCAACTTTGCCGCCAAAACCCACGACTCGATTTCGGAATGAGGAGTATGCGGCGGTTTCCCTTTGATAGGTTTATGTGTGTGTGCGGCGTTCTTGACAAATGGCGTTTTATACTATTTACAACAATAATTTTATTATCTATTTTGTTTGAAAAAATCACTTTAATTTTTGGGAAAAAAAATAATAGTATTAGGCTTTTACAGAGTAGTTAAAACTGTGGTTTCATCTAAAGTGGTGCTGACAAAAACACTTTGTATATTAATTAATTATGAAACAAGAGGTACCTTTTCCCAAAACAATGAGCGTCATGATATTAGCGGAATACCACTTTTGATGAAACTTTAGTAATTCCTTTCTGACGTCTATTCCTTTCTCTTTTGGAATTTTTTCCAATGTGTCTTTATTACCTGTAAAAGAACAAATAAATATTTAATAACATTTTTATATCAGCTTCACGCTATATTCCGCAGAGGGAACATAATGTTAAGACACACCGTTCCTCATTTTTCGCGGAATTCTGGAGACATTGCGTGTTGATCGGCGGAGCTCAACGCCGCGCTTTGCCTCAACACCAGAGTGGCGAAATGAAAATATAAATTTAAATAAATATTTCATTTTCTCGAGTGGGGATCGAATCCACAACCAGTCGATTTTACAGTCACATCTTTGTGTCTCTGCGCCACGACTGGCTTTGCAATTAGGTTTTTAAGAAAGCGTATTAAAATTTTGACATACCGGGATTTGAACTTCAACTTTTTGGAAACCGTCCAATAACCAAGAGGCGCGCTTTTAAATCCTGCTTCGTTAAAATTTTAATACGTTTTAGCTTTATGATATGTATCTCGTACATAGCAAGGAAGACAGAAGGACAATGGTAATCTAGTGTAAAGACACTCCAATTCCACCAAGACACTTCTGTCCCTTACTTTCCGCCGAATTATGGAGGCACTGCGTGTAGAGTGGCGGAATTCAACGCTGTGCATTGCCTCGTTACCAGAGCGAGGAAATGAAAATATTAAATATTTCATTAGGGATGCCCGATGATCATAGATTTTCGACGACCGTCGATGTTAGCAGATAAAATATCGATTGTGCATTAAATAAAACACCGTAACATCGAAATTTAGTCGCGTGCACGTGCTTTCAAAATTATTATTTTTACAGTCGATTGGCAAAAAATATTGGGACATGAAATGTGTTTTTACGCCCTAATATTAAAAATGTTTAATATCTTTTATAATGTTTGTTTTAATTAAAATGTCGTGTAAAATAATTATTTATTAACAATGACGATGTGTGAAAAAAAAATCGTTGTTGACTGACATCGATGTTTTTCTTTAATTTTTATGAACATCGTTGCTTTGGCTTCGATGTTGACATAATGTTTGATATGGGCATCCCTATGTCTTTTTCGCTAGTAGGAATTGAATCCACAACCTGTAACGTTTACAGTTGCACGCCACGAATGGCGTCGAAAAATTATATTAGACACTTAGGCCGGTTAGGTTCCCTCTGCATACCCTACTAGGTGCGGGAAACTCAACCGTGAAGCTAAAAAAAAGAATAATTTAAAACTTACCAGTTCCAAACTTATGATACGGATGTTTCGGATCAGCAGTGCTCTTATTAAGCTGGTCCAAACGCCAAGTATCGGAGGACAGATTCTTCTCGTGTTCGGAGTTCACGGCGTTTAACTCCCTTCCCGTCGCCGACTCCGTGAACAGTGGTGAAATAAAGAATTGGGCGAAACTGTGTATTATATAGAGATAACGGTTAAAGATACGAAGAGTAATAAAGTTTAATAATATAAGTGCGTTCAGCCTAAAAATTAATATTAATATGTAGTAAAACATTTTTTACAACTTTCTCGTAGTGTTTGTACGTAAAACGAATGACATTTTTTTTATTAAACAGAAAGACAAACAGATTTTGACGTGATAATGATAACGTCTTCGTCGTCTTGAATCGATGAACGCCGGCGGGACACACGTAAAGCATGATACACGTCACGTTCCGCCTGTGCCAAAGGTGCGAGCGAGAGCGGAACAAGCGGTAGAGAGGCACGACCAGCCTGAGCGATCTTATAATTCGTAATCTTATAACTCGTAATTTATCTGTATTATTTAAGTAAAAAAAGTACTGGAATCGACGACTGTAAATTAATGTTAATTTATCGGGAAAAAAATATTTTTCAATTAACACTTTCTTTGAGTTAAAAGTATGCAATATTCTCATTAAATTGTTTTTATGTTTTCTTATGATATATTTCACGTAAAATAATCGCCAGTAAACCTTTTTATAGTTAACCAGTTTAATACTTTAATGTAACATTAATATTTTATTTTTATTACGTCCGCGTCATTTCTATTTTTATTATTGTTGTGATATATTTTCCCACGTCGGTTGTGAGTTCAATGCTCACTTGGAGAAATAATTATATTCAAATTATTTTAATTTCATCGCTCTATATAAAACACGCAATATATAGAAAATTAAAGAATTTATGTTAAAACTAAAAGTTAGACTTAGCGAAAGAAGTTTTTTTTACGTGTCACACTTGGGAATTGCGCGGTTTTCAGGAAGCGGGTTTAAATCCCGCCACGTTTAAATTTTTATATGTTTTCTTTAAAAAAGTATTAAAGTTAGATGTTTTAAATTTCTTACATATCCAATGCCCCGGGTAAATGTTGCGGCACCACATCGAAGTAATACATAGTGTGATCGGACGAAGTCGACGCATTCGAGGAACCACCGTGAGCCGATAAATACTTATTGTATTCATTTTCCTAAGAAAAACAATAAGGTACTAAGAAATTAAAAGAATCTTACTAATCCTACTAATATCATAAATGTGATAGTTTGTGAGGAAAGATGTTTGTGCCACTTTCACGCAAAAACTACTGAACGGATTTAGTTGAACTTTACAGTATAAAGTAAAAAAAAATATTGATTGAAAATATTTCGAAATATTGAAAAAAAAAATCATTAATATTTTTTAAACAAGTGAAATATTTTCAAATTTTAATTGATACACACAAAATTGATTTTATTTTTAAATATTTTAATTAATAGAAACACTGAGAAATTAGGTATGTACATCCAGCTATTGAAAATTTAGGTATCTTCTTTTTATAATAAGAAAGGAAAAATAATAAATTTAAACCAAAAATATTAACAAAAAATATCATTTTTGCCATAAAAAGTGTAATATTTTTCTATTATCTCACCTCAGGATACTTTTCAGTACCTAAAAAGAGCATGTGCTCGCAGAAATGCGCCAATCCCGGTAACTCATCCGGGTCACTTAGGTATCCTAGAATTAAGGAAAAATAATATTGAGGTCGTTGTGGTGTAGCGGCACAAGCGTGCAACCGTGAACACGACGGTTTTGAGTACAGTTTCCCTCTCGGGGAAATCATCGCTATGGTAACAAGACATAGCGCGATATTGAGCTCTGCACCACTACACGAAATGTATTATATAGTCGGCGAAAAATGGAGAATGGAGTGTCTTAAGAACAGATTAGGTAAAAAAAATAAAAAACAAAACATAAACTTACCAACATTGACGTCCAAAGCAGCTGCGGATTTATCGGTAGTTGGATCGCTGACTAGAAGAACTTTGAGACGATTTGCTAACTGGAGGCCTCTATGAATATTTATATATAAATTATATTAGACACTCTCAAAACTATTGTGGCGCAATTGTATGATAATTTGAGTAATTGTGATAGATACAGATTCAATTTAATTGTAAGATTTAAATTTCGCTATTATTATATCAAGGAAAGATATATTGATATAAGAATAATATCAATATATCCTTCCTTGATATAATATTCTTAATTATTCTACTAGTCCTATTAATAAATATGAAAGTTTGTGAGGGTGATGTCTTTCACTTTCACACAAAAACTACTGAATAGACTTAGATGTAACTTTACAGTAATATAGCTTATACAACAGAATAACACTTAGGCTACTACTACTACTAGGTTATAACAACATACTTTAACGTACCTATATTCCCTCTTATCTTCTTGACTCTTTAAAATATCATCGTATCTAGTGACGACCCCCGCACGCTCAGCGCCACTGACACCGTGTCTCACGTCTGCGGGACTTTGACCCCGGTTCGGTGCCCGGGGGGCACATTGAGTCACTGTCATGCCGGACTGGTGGCGTTTTTGTATTTGTGTGTAACTGTAATAATAATGATACAATTAATAGTTAAAATTTTCATTATCTATATACTGTGAAATGCAAGGCTATGAGAACATATATTTTTAATTTAATTAGGAATTTAAAAAAAAAATTAAAGATTTGCTTTAAAAATAGGCTTTCAAAAGGATATATTATTCTATGAAACGTTTGTGGGAAATTAAATACATATAATATATTTTTTGTTACTTGTTAGTAATAAAGGACACCATATTACTATTAATGTGGTTAGATACTAATTTTACATTTGGTTGCATGAATTATTTACATTTTCTGTTTTCTGGCAATACACAGTATAGTGAAGAGTCCCACCATTCTGCATCTAATGTCTTTAACTTGAACAGAAAAGAGGATGAAGTGTCTTAACACTAGATTTCCTCTGTCATATATGAATTCTCGCACAATGATAACTTTGATAAATAATATTAAAGAAAAATCTAAATAAAATATGTAATTTCACTCAGGTTTCTGAGGGGTTTTGTTTTGTTTTTAATAAAATTTCAGATACACAGATCAAAATAATTTCTATCATATCTATGTCTTGGGTCTTTATTCATAAAGATATATAATATAATAAATAAAAAAATTATTAATAAAACTAGTGTAGTGCTTTCAAGAATTTCCAAGATATTTCTTTAAGTAAATAGAAAACAATGTAAAGTATTAATGATTCATCTTAAAGGGAAGGATATTTATTCTATAAAGAGTGAATAATTATTGCAAGTGTATAAATAAAAAGTTACTTTATACATAACTTAACTTAGCTTCATGCTATATCTCCAGCAGGATAGTTAGAGAGAGATGGAGCAAGGAGAAAATTTTAGAAGACCCAATCCCCCAAACACTAGAATCATTAATTAATGGGTCTTCAGTATAAAGGTCTAAATAAATAAAAAACACTACTGTTGAAAATCTTAGGTTTTCCAAAAAAATTTTTTAAATGCTAAAATATGTATGATTAATCCAATAAGAGTGCTTTGTGTCCTTTGAATAAATTATAAATGGTTTATTTATGTGATAAATCACCTAACATTTTAAGAATCTTTATTTTCTTTGTTTACCTTGTCTTTGTATGTTATAAAGACATAATCTTTCACAAATTTAGATGCTTATCTTAAGAATAATACATTAAAAAAACAAGGATATTTACAACTAAAATTAAAACTTTGTTATTTTCATAATTACTTATCTAAGTGACTTCTGTATTAGGTCACTAATGATTTACATAAAAGCTATTATATATTAACATAAATCTTACCTGTTAAAACTATAAGTCAAATATCAATAGAAAAGAAGCTAGCAAAATAAATAATTGCCATAAAACATTAAATAAGATGTCATCAATGAATTAAATCTAACTTATCATTTCAGAAAACGTACAAAGATTTAATGGGATTTAAGATCGCGCCTCTTGAAAACAGTTAACAAGCTAAATCGATGTTCCTTGATTTAAGTGGTCAGAGCGCTTGGAGGCTTTCCAAGAGGTGTGGGTTCAAATCCACTTACGTATAATTTTTAATGTTTTCTAAAAAAAAATATATTTCTAAAATATATATAAAAAAAATATTTTTCTCTCCCAAATGTGGAAATCACAATAAAATTGTTAAAAATCAATTCTAACCTATTAAAGGTGGTACGATACGTAGGTGAAAAAGTGCGGACGCCGATAAGCAATATCCTTTTTGATGCCAGCTTGAAAAATGTTAATTATTTTGCAAATTTTATTCCTTTTCTTTTATTACAATTGGTAGTGAACGCAATGATGATATTTTATTGTGTACTGTTGTGCAATCTGACAGTGACATTGACAGATGATACAGGTAGTGCTTATTTAACATCGATAAATTAAATGATAGCGCTTGCAATATCGGTACCATAGATAATCTGATTAAAATATCGATTTATTTTTTATCATAGTAATATTTTTTTTTAACTATTATTATTGAATAAAACACACCACGGACACTGTTGGTCTGTGCCCTTTTCTGCTCTTTATATTTTCATTTGTTATTAGTGATTTTTATTAGATACTAGCGACCCACCCGCGGCTTCGCCCGCTTAACCTACATGATTATTGATCTAATAAACAGACTTGACTTCTAATATGATTTTTATTACTTTAATCTGTAATATTCTAATATGATTTTTTTACTACATTATCGTAATTTCTATAAGGACTTTTGATTGTTTTGAATTAAAAAATACGACCAATATTGATATTTGATATTTATAAAAATATACATAAAGTTTTTTTTTTTTCATATATATTTTTTGTAATATTACGTTCCTTTTATCTATGTTATGTACATCTCATCATAATTTTAAAACTGTTAAATGTGCTGATGTCAGTGAATAATTTAATTTACTGCTTCAGAAACAGCCTTAAATGTTAAATTATTGATTTGGGTAAGGATTCATAATATTTTGTAAAATAACTGTTTTGATTGCATATTAACTCCTGTACAGTTTTTAAATCAGTTACATATATTATTAGCTAAATGTACAATTGTTAAATATATAGTTATTACAGAGTACACGTAAAAAGGATGTTTTTAGACATTTTTATATAGATTTATTTCAAACGAACGAACGAACCGAAGAATCCATGTATTTACTTAATATTTCTTTGAAGATCAAATCGATCTTTATTTCTGTGTTGAATTAATTACGACTTAAACTTAACTGTTATGATTTAGGAAGGTAAATATGTAGTTATTACAGAGTGCACGTAAAAAAGCTGTGTTTAGATATTTTTATATAGATTTATTTCAAACGAACGAACGAACCGAAGAATCTATGTATTTACTTAATATTTCTTTGAAGATCAAATCGGTCTTTATATATGTTTTGAATTAATTACGACTTAACCTCAACTGTTATTATTTATGAAGGTAACCTTCACTAACAATTCAATTTTGTTTATTTTATTGTTTGTACTCTGTACAATAGTGTTTTAAACATATATATTTTTATCAACAGTCATTTAACTAAGACGTTTCGAATGTCATTCTTTAGCCAAGAATCTTACCAGCGCGATTGCTATATAACATTCGTAGGCAAACTAATACCTTGCCGAGTTCGTTCAAATATATAAATGCCGATAACTTTTTTTTTAATGAACCGATTTTGATGAAACAAACTTTAAATGTTAAGTTGAGTTAAACCAAAGCAATTGGTGAAGAAGAATAATGTGACCATAAAAATAGACAGTCAGACAGACAGACAAGAAATTAAAAATATATATTTTTGCTTTCTATTATTCTTTTTAAGTAATTAAACTAAACGTACAGACAAAATATTTTTACTGTTTTATTATATATAGAGATTACTTTAATCTACTTTTTACAGAGCAGCGTCAGTTTTGAAAGAGAAGAATCTGTACAACAGCAAAAATAAATGGAGCAAGGCTAGAAGAGCCATCCTTAAAAGAATTGTCATGATTTGTGAATAGTTTGTTGTTGTCTGGTCTTGTTTGGGGAGATTTAATTTCTTTTCAGTATAATAATTGTAAAGCGGTTATCTACTAAGTTTCAATTGTATATTCCTAATAGTTTCAGAATAAAATGGTTGTGATATACGCACGGACAGACAGACAGGATGAATTTTTAATGGTTCCCTTTTTAGAAATTTGGCTACGGAACCCTAAAAAGGTAGGCCACTCACGCCCAGTATTAATAACCTATCTCCAAGGTCAATCTTAGATTGTTTCATACATCTATCCAATCTAGAGATTGGATAGATATATGAAACAATCTAAGGTTGACGTTGAAGATAGGTTATTAATATTGGGCGTCAGCATACATGTTGACATATCAGCAACAATATACTGTAATACCAACGCTGGTTTTCAGTGGCCGCCTAGGAAAAGACTCTTATTGCGTATATTAAAAAGTCATGCGTAGTTTTGATTATGTTGGCTTATAAATATTTTTTATCGCATAAAATAGATTTTTTTAAAATAATGATGCATGTAAAAAGAATGTTTTTTTTTTCAGAATAATAAAATGAAGAAGTCGTACCGTACTAAGATAGAACGAATACAATCACGAAATTGGTACGGAACCCTCAGTGAGCGAGTTCGACTCAAACTTTACCGATATTCTGCTACTACATTTTAAGTACTCAAAAGATACTTTAACAAGAAAGGTTGTATTTTACAATATAAACAAATATGTCTATCTTTCTATAATTTAGTAAATATTGATACATATAAAAAGGACTCCTTTTATATTTTTTTTTACCCAAGTATATTCTTTTTTCACCGTTGTTTCCAGATTTTCACCCTTGATTCCAGATTCCATTATAGTTAAAATTTCAATTATTTTGTCAGTTCTTGCTAAGTTATTGCTATGTTAAGGTAAGAACTGCATACAATAGCTTTGTAATATATTCTTCTCCATGCTTTACATCATTTAAAGACCGTAGATAATATTAATTGCAACTACCATCCACTTTTGATGTTTGTTCGATACGACTACCCTACCCTAACCACCCTCTTATTGTTTGTTAATCTAAATTCTACATTCCATTTTATCTTTATTATCTCTTTCTATATGTTTATAATTAGTAATGGTTGTAAATTGGTCAAAAGTGATTCTATAATTGGATACCGAGTTAGTTCTACTTAATAAAATAAATTAGTATTTTGTAATTTTAGGAACGTTTTTTTATTTTATTTCACTTTTAATTTCTTATAAATAATAAATAAAATTAGTTAAACTATTTCGCCAATTAATTGACAACAACAAATACAAGACCTTGGATTTATAAATTTATCGATTTTGATATTAAATTTAAACAATTTAAGATTAATTAAATCCTTATAAAAAAAATCTGCTTCGCGCTGTATCCCACACACAGCAGGGTAGGCAGAGGGAACCTAGTGTTAAGACATTTCATTCCCCACTTTCTGGCGAATTCTGGAGGCATTGTGTGTTGAATGGCAGAACTCAATGCCGCGCTTAACCTCGACACCAGAGCGAAGAAAATGGAAATATAAATTTAAGTAAATATTTCATCTCCTCGAGTGGGGATCGAACCCACAACCAGTCGGTTTTACAGTCACACCTCATGCCGCTGCGCCACGCTGGCCTCAAATCCTTATGAATACATATATCTAACGGTAAGGGGAATTGGATGGCATTACCATCATGATGGATGTCCTGACCTCTTTGTTTCTATCTTTTATGGCCATCTTCAAATTATACTCCAAAATACCTTTTGTCGCTGCTCCTATTGCTTTTCTGATCAGTCTTTTAATCGCGTCGTCCTCGCCTTTGTTATAACCTTCACGTTCGTCAGACCTTGGTATTCATGGATAGTCAGTACTTTCGAACCCATATTTGCCCCGTCTCCCTGGTTAATCAAAGAATACTTCTCCTCTTGAGTAAATGTGAGTTTCACTTAGGTCTCGTGGTACTTGCGCTGTTCTCAAGTTTTCTATTTGGAACGAGTGTTCTACTTTTTTGGAAAAGTATATAATAAAACAATAAAACTCACTTTTATCTTATGAAC
>JAAIXJ010000099.1:1045-58020 GCA_013403705.1 Heliconius hermathena
CATTAATTTCTAGACTAAAATTATGTTTTTTAACGTTTGATGAAGCAAATTCAATACATTTAGTTTTTTTAGCATTTAACATTAGATTATTAATTTCAAACCAATAAAGAATATGCGATAATGCACTATTCACTTCGTCATAGTTTGTTTTATTTCTGTCTACCTTAAATATTAAAGAGGTATCATCTGCGAAGAGTACAATATCACTTAGGTTCTTTGTATAAAAAGGCAGATCGTATCTACCGCTTTTTATACAATTTTAGATAAAATATGGCTGCCTATTAAAGAACAATGTTGCCTTAGCATACTTGCTATGGCATACTACAGATAATTAAAATACAGTATATTATCATCAGTAAATATATCAATATATCTCTTAATTTTAAATATGTAAAACACTGTTTTGATCTACATTAAATGGCCAAAGTAACAATATACAAGAAGTATATTAACAATATACATATTTAAATTTAAGATACGAAAATCCTTGCCGCGAAGCGGATTGCCGCCATTACCGCCACGCTTCCCACCGCGCCTCTCGACTTTTTACACTTTTAAATATGTATTTTACGTTGATAATGAGATTCAAGATTTAGGATTCTCCAATGCCCACTTAGGGCATCTTCTCAAGCAGCCACGTAGTGTTTGCATTTTCTTAATAATAAATAGAGATTTGTGGAACAATATATAATCTATGTTTTAACTCGGAATCGGAGTTTAGGTGGAAAAACTACGTTTGCAGTGTGCGCGCAGTTACGATTACCTAGACAGGTATGAAATAACTGACATTTAATATAACTATTCAATATGACAATTCTTGCAAGCAAAATGAAATCAATTTCCAAAAGACTTAATTTACGATTTATATAGTGCATAACAATATATCCGCTACGTTCAAATTTTTATACGTTTTCTGAATAAGTATTTTTCTTAAGTGTGAAATAATAATTAAAAATGTTTAAAAATATCACATTTATGTCTAATCTATCCGTGACCACGGACTTCGAAACGTGTAATGTTTTCCAAAAATATATAATCTATCTATCTAATATAATTAAGCGGAAGAGTTTGTTTAAATGCCAAGATCTCTAGATGTACTATCCAATTTACTTAGTTTTGTATGAAAGCTATGTTATTCAGGAGTGCTGTAGGCTGTATAACATTACGATGTAAGTCTTAGTTAGCCTTCAATAACGAAATGATAATAATGAACGCTGTAGAATTGCTTTAAGCGCATGCGCTACAAATATAGTTAAATATATCTATCTCTTATCAATAAGCCACAATAAGCCATTTTGTGATAAAAAATATTTGAAAATTGCAAGGTGATATTTGAACGTTTCTTATTTGACAATTTTTTTAAATTTACGATGGACTTTCTGTCCTCCCCCGAATCTGCCTACTGAGCAGTCATCTCGCTGGTCGCTTATGCTGGGTCTCTCTCAGGAAGCTGAGGTTCTGAACTGGTTGCACTAACCACCCAGGTGGCATTAGATCATCACTTCTAATACCACCCACACGACATGCGTCTGGCTGGCAAAGCAGATAAAGGAGCGATTTTTTTATGGAAAAGGACAAGACAAGCGAGCGAGTTGGGCGAATGTACGTATTTTGGAGCTCTCCAAATAATTATAATGTATTATTTCAACGCAACATAGTTTGTTTCATATTTCGTTCAAGTATTTTTGGTTATAATAATAATACCTAGGTAGTCTGTTGCTTATGATTTCTTTTATTGAAGTACCTATTCTGTTGTTCGTGTCGTTTTTCAGTATTTATAGATAAGTTGTTTTTTTTTAAACAATTGAATATTCTTATGGGGACTACGAAAATGCAACTCCAGTTTTAATAATTTTCACATTAGTAAAAGTAAGCACGTAAGTGCTTTGCAAACCAATATTATATATTAAAACAGGAATGTATTTCTTTTTCAGCTTCACACTATATCCCGCACACAGCAGAGTAGGCCTCTGCCTACTACCTAGTGTTAAGATACTCCGTTGTACACTTTCCGCCGAATATTGGAGGCATTGCGTGTTGAGTAGCGGAACTCATCGCCGCGCTTTGCGTTGACACCAGAGTGAAGAAATGAAAATATAAATGTAAATAAATATTTCACTTCCTCAAGTGGGCATCGAACCCACAACCGGTCGATTTTACAGTCACACTTTGTGAATCTGCGCCACGACTGTCCTCGAAGGAATGTAATTAAGTGTATTACGTAAATAATTCAGTAGTTTAAGCACGCGAAGCCGCGAGTGGGTTGCTAGTTATTACATATAATATATATTAAATTGACACCAAACATGATACATTTAAAAATCATCTGTTTTAATTTACTATTTCTGTCGTCTGGAGGGCGGCACATCTCCATAGCCAGTAACCAGAAGAACATTAAGTTTCTTCCAACGATACCTCATTTTTTTAATTATGATGATTATGATGATTTTTAATTAATTATGAGCAGATGAACATATATATATATATATATATATATATATATATATTTATCTATATATATATATATATATATATATATATATATATATATATATATATATATATATATATATATATATATATATATATATATATATATATATATATATATATATATATATATATATATATATATATATATATATATATATATATATATATATATATATATATATATATATATATATATATATATATATATATATATATATATATATATATATATATATATATATATATATATATATATATATATATATATATATATATATATATATATATATATATATATATATATATATATATATATATATATATATATATATATATATATATATATATATATATATATATATATATATATATATATATATATATATATATATATATATATATATATATATATATATATATATATATATATATATATATATATATATATATATATATATATATATATATATATATATATATATATATATATATATATATATATATATATATATATATATATATATATATATATATATATATATATATATATATATATATATATATATATATATATATATATATATATATATATATATATATATATATATATATATATATATATATATATATATATATATATATATATATATATATATATATATATATATATATATATATATATATATATATATATATATATATATATATATATATATATATATATATATATATATATATATATATATATATATATATATATATATATATATATATATATATATATATATATATATATATATATATATATATATATATATATATATATATATATATATATATATATNCGTTTTTAAAGTACAATTGTTCATAGTACTAACTACAAAGTAAACTAAACTGAATTGTTGGTGAAGATTACCTTCGTAACAGTCTAGCTTAATTCTTAATTATTTAACACATTGAAAATATTTAAAAAAAAATTAGCCAGGGTGTCCTCCTTCTGTCTACCCTTCTGTGTGCGGGATACAGCGTGAAGCAAATTTTTTTATATAATTAATTTTTAGGGTTGGGTGTGGAACGGTGGCTCAGTCTAGTACATTGACTCACGCTTATATTTATTTTCCTAAATAGAACAGCAATATTTATTTGCTCCCATCACTTCTCGGTAGCGTTTAAATCGTTTAACACATGAATACGTACAAACCAGTGATCCGTCATCCCTGAAGACAATTCAACGTGACATAAGTATTTATGTGGTTTGCTGATCGAAAAATTATTTACGAAGTAAATTACACGACTTTTTACTCATTAATAAAAACTCATGTAATTTACTTTGGAAATTCGCAGCGTTCGTCGCATTTTTACCTTTCTTGTAATAAAATTTTAAAATATACCAAATTTCTTCGTCACATACGTTCATTTTGCTTGCTTGAAAAACAATTGAAAAATGGCGGGAACTAGTTTTTTTTTAATTTATTGCATCTTCAGAATGTCACATTTAGTGGTATTAAAACCAGCCAGTTACATTCAGTACAGCCAAAGACGTTTGATTCCTAAAAATACATTCAAAATACGAAAATACTTTTGCCCCGACCTCTTATTTAAAGTAAAGTAAAGTAAAATACTCTTTATTGTACACCAAATAAAACATATACATACATATTGAACATTAAAGAGTGATACATTGGATAGCACAATAGGCGGCCTTATCGCTAAGTGAGCGATCTCTTCCAGGCAACCTTCGGGTAGAGGAGAGAATAAGTTAGTTACATGGGAAAGGGTGTACTAAGTAAGTTTAAATATTAATTATAATAGCTTCACGCTGTATCCCGCACACAGCAGGGTAGGCAAAAGGAACCTAGTGCTAAGACATTCCATTCCCCACTTTCTGCCGAATTCTGGAGGCATTGCGTGTTGAGTGGTAGAACTCAACGCCGCGCTTTGCCTAGACACCAGAACGAAGAAATAGAAATAAAAATTTAAGTAAATATTTCATCTTGGGATCGAACTCGTAACCAGTCGGTTTTACAGTCACACTTTTTGCCGCTGCGCCACGACTGGCCTCTAAAGATTAATTAATTGTTATAATTTAGATGAAGTGGCGTTTATGCAGCGAACAGTGGCATAGATTTGCTTTACTTTTGGAAGACTTATGTTTTATTTGTGCGCTATTAAATTCAAAATGGCAACAGCGGCTACAGTGACTCATAAGATGATCACTGTGTGCTCATGAGTCTTTGCTTGTGAAGTGCAGCAATTCATGTTGTAATATAGACTATCATTTTATATTTTTTTACTTTTTAGGAAGCCGCATCGTAAGAACAGTGGCGTAGCTAGGAAACCACTGCTATCAAAACTGGTAAGGTTTTTTGAAATAAAATCATTAAATATACAAATACTTTAAAAATGCTACTTTAGCTACTTTATCATAAGCTCTTTTTCGTGTATTGCAGGGTAGACTAAATAACTAATAATATTAAACACTAACAATATAAATTACCATTATTTTAATACTTAATGATTAGACGAACTTACCGGTACGTGAAGTTCAATCATAATTATATGAGCATTTTCATTCGAAGCGATTTATTACAAATTGTAGCTACGCCCACGCATCAGCCATCCACTGATATTCAGAAGTAGTTAAGAAAAAAATATTTTCCCACTACCGTCATAATATCTTACCTCATTGCTAGAATGACATCTTACTTCATTATGTTTAAAGCTGGACGAAAAAATACAATTTAATTTTGAATGAAAATATTAAATATTTCATTTCCCTAGAGAATCGAACCCACAACCGTCGTATTTTTAGTTGGACGCTTATGTACCTTCAATGACTACTGAACAGTTGAACACTACTAAACATATTAATGTACCATACCACATCATTCGCTTGTTCCAATATCTTTTTATTTAGGCTGATCTTGCATTCCGATTCTTCTTTTATTCAAATACAGAAAGGGTTAATTTAAAATAAGACTCAAAATATCCTATATTTCATATAATATAATCTATGTGCTATTATATATTTTTCCTTTTTAATCTGTAGCCTTAAAGGCAGAAATGACATATTTGACAGTTGTTGACGTTGACATTACTTGTTTTTATTTGGAACGATTGGAAAGGAGCGAAAACTAACTATTACACAAAAATTTTTCTACATTTTATTTAACTGTTAATTTTTGCTTCATTTTCAATACAATCAAGATGCCCTCAATGAAAGTTGAGGGGGACAGCGATGGTGATGGAGATATGTCTGGTGGAGACACTGAAAGGTCTGTGGGATCGTCAAGACCTGATAGAGACTCAAGTGCTGAAGAAGCTGATGAAGCGGACTCTGATGACTCCTCGGAGTTAGATGAGAGTGAATGTGAGAGACGACGCAACGAATGCTTGGACAATCTAGGTTAGTTAACAGTTACCCTTAGGTTATGTTTACAAACAAATTTGTTATAATATGTGCGAATTTGAACCTTAGGGGCTTAAATTTAATGTTCTTTCTATTCAATTTGTTTTAATTAAACTTGTAATGTATTGTCACTTATTACTTTAACATTTTTAATAAATTACAATTTTTAAATTTTTTTTTAATTTAAATATTACCATAAATTATTTTTTTTTATGATTTCTTAAATTAAAATATGATTTCTTTATTTTGTCTTTATACTAATATTAGAAAATATATATATATAATAATAATAATAATAATAATCTATGTTTTACCTAATATTGCAATTTACATTAAAATGAGAGTAAAAGTCTTATAAGTAACATATGTCATTGAAAGCAATGAAAACCATTCAACTATTATTATTATTATTAATAAGAATGATATTGTATTTAGCATTCTTATATTTTGCCTATAATATCATTTATTGCACACAACACGCTTTGTGCATACATATTTGTGAAGCTTACCTTATAATGATAGAATGTAATGTCAGTGAATGTAATGTGAGGCTGGTTGTGGCGCAGCGACACGCAGTGTGACTGCAAAACCGACCGGTTGTGGGTTCGATCCCCACTCGAGGAGATGAAATATTTACTTAAATTTATATTTCCATTTCTTCGCTCTGGTGTCGAGGTTAAGCGCGGCGTTGAGTTCTGCCACTCAACACGCAATGCCTCCAGAATTGGGCAGAAAGTGGGGAACGGATTGTCTTAACACTAGGTTCCCTCTGCCTACACTGCTGTGTGCGGGATACAGCGTGAAGTTAATTTAATTTAATTAATTTATTTATTTTTGTAATGTTAGTCAGTTAAGTTTCAGTTAGAGTTAGAATAAAAAACTTAAGCATTTCATATTAAATATAATTTCACATCAGAAATGTGAAACTGTTGTGGCCACATCAGCAGTGTTTAAACTGCGTTAGTTCTGAGTTCAATTCCCACTCAGGTACGTTAGGTTGAGTTTTGGACACGTTTTGTTAAGTACTGTCATTCATCCCATAATACCTCTAAAGTTGCACAGAACAATGTCTTAATATTAGGCTTCAAGTGTCTAAGAGAGGTCTGAGAGACTAATTAATCGTCTTTTCACAAACACCAATAACTTAATTTAAGAAAACAGGTACCAATAGTCATGGACATTCAAAGTCTATGGTGTACAAAAAGTCATAAAAAAACATTAAGTTACTTCTGCCTGTTATGCTATGCGAGAAAAAACATGATCTGCAAAAAGAAAAAATGAATGAAATATTAATAATAAAAAAAATATGAATAATGAAAAAATGATCAATGAAAAATTATTACAAGAAACATTAAACATCCACTTGCATTTGATGATTAGTAAAAATTTTCAGATACTAAAAGAATTTTATGTTTATATTTCATCTTATTCATTAATTAACAATAATTGTTAATAAAAAAATATTGAAATAAAAAACACATAGCAGGATAGGCAGAGGGAACCTGTTTTATATGGTTTGATAATTGGCTATGAATTATTAAGGTACCCACAACTTATGTCACTTTTATAATAAAAGTAATATTAAAGTAGGGTAAGTTGATATAATGCTCTTGTCATGAAATTATTGTCATTAAAGTGATTGAGAATAAATAATAATCTGTTTGAATATAATAGGACCTATAATGGGACTCCTAAGATGATCTGCTCTTGTTAAGAGCAGATCACTTTCTGCTGACTTTTTGAGGCATTGCATGTTGAGTTTTGGTACTAAATGCTGTGTTTGTCCTTGTTATCAGAGCAAGGAAATGAAAATATTGAATAATCAATCGAACCCACAACTGTCGCCTTTACAGTCTGACAATCTCATATACTTATTTTATAATTAAAAATGTACTAACTTTCAACAATTAAAATTCCAGCGAACTTGGAGCGTCAATTTACAGTTCTTCGAGAACAACTGTACAACGAAAGAGTGAAGCACGTCAGATTGCAGCATGCTGAAGTACAGAGCGGGAGATCTCAAGAATATTTGGTGCCGCTGCATCAATTGCAAGAGAATATGAAAGTTAGGTTTGTATTGTCTTTTACCTCCATTTTTTTTTCTTATTTATTATTTTATAGTAAGTATTATATTCAAACACATTTTTATACATTCTCAATCTCTTTAATGACTATAGTTTCATGACAAAAGCATTATATCAACTTAACATTACTTTTATTATAAAAGTGACATAAGTTGTGGTACCCTAATAATTCACAACTAATTATCAAAACCATACATAACAGTTAGCATAATGAAATATGTCGCTTGCTCTGATGTAGAGGCTAAGTATGGTGTTGAGTTCTGCCAGTAAACACGCAATGTCTTAACACTAGGTTCCCTCTGCCTAACCTGCTGTGTGCAGAGTACAGCATAATAACAAGGTTCAATTTATTTTATTCAACATTATTATCTTTACGTGTATACTAATGTTATAAAACTGTAGACTTTGTTTAGTTGCACATGCTAATTTTGGTAACTTTTGATTAAAATTAAATAAAAAAGTGTATTGGATAGTAGTAGTAGATATATTTATTGAAGAAGGCTGTAAGAAAGAAGTCAGAGATATTTTGAATTCACTGCCCTTGAATACTTCCATCTAACCACGTGAGCAAGCTGCAAAATCTAGAGATGAAGCTATAAAATAGCCTGAGATGAAGTTTTCCTCTATAACGACTATCCAACATACATATTTTTTTTATTATAATACAACAATTGAGTTCTTGAGATTGGCATTGTTAATGTTAAATAAATTCTTTAACTGGACTGGTTTTGATGACATTTTATTTCTATGTTTCAATAGCTTCCTGAATAAATCAAAAATATTTTAGACTCCATAGTTTGTACTGTAGTCGCTGTGTACTACAATAGACTAAATAATAAACTGTAAGAAACTTAAAAATTAGAATCAGAATTTTTTGTTTAATCTTACGTTGTATGTAGGACCCCCCCCCCCATTTTATTAAATAATAATATTATTATTTTTGAGGCTTCTGTTATGCAGCAGCAGCATTAAGTTTTCTTCTAGATACTTCTGTATCTAAAAAAAAAGTATTTAAAAAAACAATAGTCATTTAATATAATATCGTTAATAACAATTAATTATAAATTCATTTATTTTCTGAATTTTCAGAATTGAGGTAGCAGGTATCTTAAAGCAGATGCGTTTGGAGAACATCAAGCACAAGTATGAAGCGGAGGAGCAGGCTGCCCATCAGAACTTTCGAGTGAGTACATTTTGATATTTTTATTTAATTGTTACTTTTTAAATGGATTTATTGTATATATGTAAAAAATAAATTATAAATCAGTACTAGTTATAATATAAGATAGAAAACAAAGAAAAAAAAATCCAAAAAAATAATGGAATTATAAAACGTTGTGCAACAAAAGGCTTCTATTATAAATTTTAATTTGCCTTAAGTTGTATATTCCATACAAACTTTATCATATTTTAATCCACTAGCATTTCTGAATAACAATAATTAATAACAATGAGCAATCCATAATAAAAATAAAATACAAGTTAAATATCCCTTTATGTTTTATATATTATATTTAAATATAATGAAGAATAAAGTATATCATGGTGCAGTGATGTAAATTTGTGACTGTGAACATAACAGGGTTTGATTCCTACTCGAGGAAATGAATTAATATTTTCATTTGCTTTCTTCGGGTAGCAAGGCGTAAATCAAGCACGGCTTTAATTTACGCCTCTCAACACGCAATGCCTCGAAAGTTAGGCTGAAAGTGGAGAACGGAATATCTTAATACTAGATTTCCTTTGCTTCCGTTTTATTTGCGTGTTATTGTAAATACAATGAAAATTGAATTAGCCGCCATCCCAGTGACCTGTCCCAGTGTACAGTGTACCTGTACAGCAGACGGTAAGTGATTTTTTTATGCATGAACTAAGCTTTTTATTTTATTTTAATTATTAAATTATTGTATTACAGTTTATATGAAATTTTTAAAATAGTGGCTTAGGAGAAGTCATCGATGTAAAACTATAAATAAGAAATGTAAATTTACATCTTTTATATGTTATATTTAAACTAAAACTATTATTAGCGAAATACTTAAAAACATTGAACTTAAATTTTGAGGTCAAGCAAATGCAATTATGTATTTTTTCAATTACAAATACTTTATAAAAAACATTTAGAGAACAATATTTTTTCTACAAAACAAATTTGTCATAGGAAATAAATAAAAATTTAACCGGCCAAGTTGTTGGTGCGAGTTGGTTCCGTACTACATACGTACGTATATATACTATACTATAAAAATGGCAAAAAAACACCTTTGTTGTATCAGAGCCCCTTTAAAAAATATTATAATCTGATAATTCTTTTAGCATATGTTGTTGTAGCGCCAATAGAAATACATCATCTATAAAAATTTCAACTGTGTAACTATCACGCTTTATGTGTCCGTCTGTCAGCAGGCTGTATCTCATAAGATACAGCCTGCTGACAGACGGACAGGCAGACGTACAGCGGAGTCCTAGTAAAAGAGGCCCGTTTAACCTTTTGGGTTGGGAACCTCAAAAATTTGTAACTTATGACGTCATTTGTGAACCGAAAGAAGTCTCTTTGACAATATAGATTAAAAAAAGATTTATTCCTTACAAAATAATTAAGATTATTGCGCTAATATATTGAACCAAAATTTTAAAACATGTATCCTGCACCTAACAGAGTAGGCAGAACAAAGTCTGGTCACTTTAGATTTAAGAAATATTTAAGAAGATTTAAGAAGAAGAAGATTTAAGTTTCGTCTAAATCCGTTCAATAGTTTTTAAGTTAATTTTTTTAATTTTTTACCTACTAGATCCAATTGCTAATTAATATGTCATATTGTCTTAGCAAAAAATATCAGTTTTGTATTAAAATATTAATATAATTATTATGAATATAATTTTTATGATTAGAATGAACTTTATGTGAAGCAAAAAAAAAATTAATGTTGCTTAACCTAACACTGCATGCTACTATTTTGAATTATTTTATGTTATAGTAATGAATCAAATTGATATTTTTTCTGTTTAACTTATGATATTAAAAAAAACGTAAGTTTCTATTGTAAAAATATCTTATTTTCATATATTATACCCGCATAAGTTGTTTTTCTTCGTTTGTAAAAACAGTTAGAAGTTACACGTGATGCGTTGATGTCTTCCTCTCGTCTCTTACAGCCGGCCGCTCTATGGGCGTCCTCGACGGCTGTTCTTTGGAGAACTGCTTTGCGAGTCGGTGGTATTTTCCTGTAAGACTGACAAAACTGACATTTCTATGTAACTTGACCGTCCTAAAGTAGTTATGGCATCAATGACGTAATTGAATTTGGAATGTTTTGATTATTTTGCTATTTTTTTTATTATTTACTTAAATACAAACATGTCATCGGTTTGATATAATATATGTGATATTATTGGTAATGGATATTGTAGCAATATAATTAAATATTTAAATATGTATATATGCAATTTTTTTAAATATTTGTATGTTTGTAAATTTCTCGTAAACGTTATATAGAGATAATCTTTTAAATAAGGTATACAGGATAGACACTTCGGCAATGTATAGATACGCGATAGCGAGATGTTTTTTTTAATTATTTTGTATGTTTGAATTCTTTTTTTTTTGTTTTTTGTCACGCATTCTCATATCTAAGAAGATAAGTAAAGAGAGCCCAGTGAAGAGACACTTTAGTATTAATTTCTGTTTTCGTAGATACATTGCTATCGTTGGTGCCTTACAATATTCTAAGGCCTTTCTTAAAGAGATTGTATACATATAGATATTTGAGACCAGTCGTGCCGCTAGGGCACAAGCGTGTAACCGCGACAATTGTGAGTTTGATTCCGACTTGGAAAAATTAAATATTTAATATATTGAATACGGCCACTCAACACTCAATGCCTCCAGAATACAGCGGAAGCTGGGGAGTAGAGTGTCTTAACACTGAGCTCCCTCTGCCTACCCTGTTGCATGCGGGATACAGCGTGGAAAAAAAAGATATTTAAGAATATATATTTTCCTCCATTATATGTAGTCAATAATCATATCGCAACTTTGTTAGATAAGAATATAAAGATAGGGGGAGACCTCGGTGAACCTTCGAAAACAAAATATCAAAAATACTGGAGGAAGGTCACGTAAAAAGCATGAGGACCCCCCGGAGGGCATGTATGAAGAGGTTGATGACAGTGGTGAAAGACAGAGGCGAAAGAGGTATGTAGAGACCGCAGCGTTTGGCGCTCCGTTCTCTCTGACTACCCCGCTAGGGATAAAGCGTGAAGCTAAGTTAAGTTACATAAGAATATAAAAAACCGAATTTAGTAGTTTTGTAAAGAATATAATACGATTGTATTATCTTCGATATTTATGTCTTGCGGTGTTGTGTAGAAAGCAGTTTCAACCGCGGTCGCTATTTCGCCTCGTCCTTAGGTAGGTTGATTTGGTAGACGAGGTTAGATTCGTTGGAGGTCACTTTGATGGGCTGTACTTTACAGCTCACACTTTTGCTCAAAGTTATATTTTTTAAAAGATCCTTTAATAAAGCTTAGTACTAATCATCACAGGCCAGTCGTGGCGACAAAAAGTGTGACTGTAAAATCGACTGGTGTCGAGACCAAGCGCAGCGTTGAGTTTTGCTACTCAACGCGCAATGCCTCTAGAACTCGGCGGAAAGTGGGGAACGGAGTGTCTTGACAATCGGTTCCCTCTGTCTACCCTGCTGTGTGCGGGATACCGAGTGAAGCTGATTTAATTTAATTATAAAAGTTGTTACTATATGTTATTTTGCGTTCCATACTATGTTATACAGACGCTAAAATTTTTTTCTTATAGAGAACCAAATCCTAATAAAGCACTATTGCTTACATGGCACAAGAAACACAGTAATTTCTTTGTTAAGAAAAATCTAAATTTTAGGAATTTATTAAATGAAACGCTACTATATTTTTTATAAAACATTTATTTTCTTAATTCTTAATATTACACAACTTTTTATAATTAAAATAATATTTTCAGTAGTTTTACTATTGATTAGACTGACAAATATTGGGTAAAATAAATTTTTTCAATGTATTTTGGCCTATTTTTCTCCCCATGTCTGTGAAATTATTATCATGGTAAAAGATTTAAACATATTTGTTTCTTCTAGTTAGGCCAACACAATTTTCTTGAGGGCGGCGGTGACCCGTACGCTCGTTTGCTTTATCTTTTTCTATAAAAAAAATACTCTTCGATTTTTTATTCACCGCTCCAAAGAATTTTGATTCTGTTAGCAACTGTCCAATTTTGATGTTGTCTGGCACAATTCAAATCTCCTTTATAGTAAATAAGCTCTAAGGAATGGTTTGGATACTGATATGCATTCTTACAGTACAGCATCCAGTAACTTTCTCTGTACTGTAATCATCTGGGTACCATTTCGGGTGCAGTCAAGGTTTATTGCGTCTGATTTTCAATACTACGTTCCAAGTCGTTTATTGACTCGTCAGTTCAAGTAGTAACGCGGGGTTTAACTTGACAACAATAATTGGAATTTGTAACTTGAACTTCCAATTTCATAATAATGTACTTACTCTATAGGTTTCATTTCTTGAATTGAAGGATTTGTAAACATTGATGATAGCTCCGAATCTTTTCGGAGTATTCTTTAGGTTTTTGCATTTTGTATAAAAAAAAGTAAATGCACTTGTTGCAAAAAATTTACTATAAAGTATGACTCATTTATCAAATGAGATTTAGATAACTAAGATATAAATGTGCTATGACATGAATATCAAAAACGAATTATATTGATCGAAAAACATAAACTCAGATTGATTCCTATACGAAAAATAAAAATATTTAAAACACTTAAATGAAAATAAATTCCCATTTTGGTTAATGACCTCCTCATTTTAATAATAATATAAGACAAAATAAGAATAAATATATTTAAATAGAAGCCAGTCGCGGTGCAGGGGCACAAAGTGTGAGTGAGTGTGTAAAAGCGACTGGTAATGAGTAAACGTATCCTATTCGAAGAAACAAAATATTTACTTAAATTTATATTTCCGTGTCTCCGATCTGGCGTTGAGCGGAATCTTCGGAAAGTGGGGAACGGAGTGTTTTAACACTACGTTCCTTCTGCCTACACTTCTATGTGCGAGATACAGCATGAAGCTGATTAATACATTCAATCATGAACACTACGTGGTTGTATGAAAGGACGTCATCGGCGACAAGGGCGCCTCCCGCGAAACTCGGGCCTAGGTTTGCGGCCGTAAACAGAGCGTTGAATTACATAAATTTTATATTTTCTCGAAAAGTATACGTCCAAATTACATGCTATAAAAGCCGAAGATTATCTACATAAAATTTCCTCTAATTTACAAATTAGTGTCATTACTATTTTGTATAATTAAATTGATAATAACATAGTCTTTTAATGTACTAAAATAAGTATATGATAATAAATTGAAATATTTCATATAGTCTTTCTAGTGCTGTTTAACAATTGCTTTATAGTGCAAAATATACGAGATTATTGTTATGTGCCGCTTATTCATGGATAGCAGGGTAGGCTGAATGAACCCAGCGTTGAGTGTCCGTTCTCCAGCTTCCGGAACTCCGTGTTGAGTGGCGGAACTCGACACCGCGTCTTGTAGACCAGAGCTAGGAAATAAAAATAATTTAAATGTAATTATTCGTTCCAGTGAGAATCGAAGTCATTAGTATCACGTTCATAGTCTGACGCATTACAACTGCGCCACGAAGGTTTTATACGAGTATAATTATTTAAATAATTTTACATACTATTATGTTCTACAGTTTCACAAGGAATTGGCCATAATATGATTTTTGTAAGCTCATATTATTTTATTATTAGGAAATATATTTTGGAAAGGTTTTACTCATTACGTTAGTCATTTTCTTAACTTCACTTATTTTTGCACAACTTTTGCATTTTGTGGGCTAGGCATAAATAATGAATAGTCAAAAAAAAACACAAAAAATAACGCTTTTCTAGACCAGGTGATGTTGCTATGGAATGGGCTCGGAGCTATAAATTGTATCATTGACTCTCTATATATATAATTAGAATGATTTACTAGTAACTTTTGAAAAGTACCATTATCCAGATCCTGGCCAAATCATCAGACCACCTCGTTAACATCATAATATTGTATTGTTACCTTATTACAAGCACTTAAAATTCAGATTCTTAAATTTAATTACATAGTTACTTACAATTTGATGTGATAAAAGTGTATTAAAATCAAGCATTAGGAGAGATATTTAAAAAAAAAATGCTTTTTGTAGCCGAATCTTCAATCTTGCGTATAGTAGTCAAACAGTTGCATAGTCACTAGGCGGTGTAGGACACTGGAATTTGTCATGAAGGTTCCTTAGAGAGTGTAAGGGGAGCCCCAAGAGGGGATTTCCCGAAACTTCGATGTAAATAGGATTTTTTTTAGCGATTTTCCCTTTAGTAGTATACAACTTGTATAATATAAATTTAAACATTCCACTAGTAAAAAAATTAAAGCTATCAATAAAACCTACGTAACTGCCATAGTGTTTTTGGACAAACAAAATTTTCATATAATGCATATTGCATCCATACCATAGCTCTATTATGTTTTCCTGTCTGGATTTTAATTAAATTTGAGCGCTAGCGATAGCGATACTGTCTGGTTGCCTATCGAAATTTTATTTTACCAAGTACAGTACGATCGAAGAATCGTGGCCGCCCCGAAGTTATTTGTAAATGGCTGCGCAGATATGATTTTTAGTTTTTTTCTTACTTTTGATTATTTACTTCCCGAGTGAATAATGCACGAAAATACAGAGCGCCGAACTCCAGGGTGGCCACGACTCGTCGACCGTACTGTAACTAGTATATGTTTGTTGTGTGCCTTTTAAATTGTCCCCCTCATGTCCATCGTTTGATGCCTAAGTGGTCAATGGAAGCAATAATTAATTTTAAAAGCTTGCCTTTAAAGCTTTTTGCATATAGTTTTGTTACTCGATCAGTTAGAAAATTGAATTTTCGAATTTTCTTTGAAATAACAAGCTTAAAATTTGTATGGAAGGTTCGTACAATATATTTTGTTTTTAGGAAAGTTAATTATCCATACTTATATTATAAATTCGAAAGTAACTCTGTCTGTCTGTCTGTGACGCAATCACGGCCAAACGCTGGTCCGATTATGATAAAATATCATATAGAGATACTTGAGGATCTTGAGATGAACAAAGGCAACTTTTTTTCATATTTGTAATATTTTCAATGTATACTAATATATTAAAATATTTTTCTATTTGACATGCAATTTATTGTCTGACATGGTAATTACAACCGTTGCTTAGCAATAAGAAATTTCGTTGTTTTAAATAAAGGTCACTCAATATAGGTTCCTGAACGCGTTAGCGTTCACGGTATGTTAAAACCGTGCGCTGACTATGATGTTTTACAAAAATATTGACCTTTAAAAAAATATAAGAGATGGTATATATACTTATTTAGAAAACGTATAAAAACGGCCGGTTTCCGGGAGGCGCGGACCTGATCGGCTTCCAGGACGCGCGGGTTTGAGTCCCACTACGTTAAATTTTTTATACGTTTTCTAAATAAGTATTTTTCTTTCCTAAGTGTGGTATAGCACTTTAAAAATGTTAAACACAGTATATATTTCTCTCTGAAGGTTGAGCCACAGTAACCACTTAAATATATTTAATTCAAATTAAAATTTATCGGGTTAATGGTTTTTCTATAATTTGGTATTCATCCTTATCAAAATAAATGTAATAGTCACCTTTAGCATTTCATCTAGATTGAAATTATACTTTACAGTACAACCATTATAATAAATAATTCGCGAGGCCAGACGTGGCACAGGGGCACAAAACGTGAAGTAAACGCGATGGTTGTGGGTTCGATCTTCCCTCGAGAAAATGAAATATCTGTTTAAATTTATATTTCCATTTGTGTTATCATTTTTGTTCATTTTAATTATTCAGGTATTTTTTTAATATATATATATATATATTTTATTTCCCTTATGTTTACTTATTAATTTTCGGATCATTCTGATGATTTAGGCTTATATTTTCTTATTAATCCTATTAAATACTGAAAATAATTTCATAATTCCAAATAGTTCAATCGGGCAAGCCACGCGGGACCACTAGTACTTTATATATTTTCTCTCTTCCGTTTCTTAGTGTGTGTTTCTTAATTTCTGAGTGACCGACAGACATCGACATAACTACGAGATATTATATAAGAAGTTGAAATTAGTGTATCTTTACCTTAGTGTATATTTATATCTTCTTATCCTCCATACCCCACTTTCCATTCCATTTTTCAAGAGGTTGCGTTTTGAGCGAAGAAACTCAACGCCGCGCTTTGTCTTGTTTTCAGAGCGATAAAATGATAATAATTCATCATCCTAAGTCAGAATCAAATCTACAACCGGATTTACAGTCAGACGTGAGTGTGCCGCTGCGTTACTACGGCCTAGATCAATCCATTATTGTTTATTTAAAGTTAGAAAACTGGAAATGAATTGTAAACGAATTCCTCATAATATTAGTCATTTTCTCTTTCCCAGAAATTCCGTCTTTTATTAAGTGAATGCTTCGAAAAATAAGTTTTTAGAAAGTTGATGTGTTCGTTATGGTCTAGAACCATTATAGAGAGGGATTGATGGTAAAACTAGGTAAAGGCCGCGGAAAAAATTAAACAAATAGATTAAGTTATCGAAAATCTTACCGAAAAATTGTTATTTAATTTGCAACAAAAAATTTAATAAAAAACTAATACCTACACGTATGTTTGTGAAATTTAGTTTTTCTTATCACTGTGTATGGTTTATATCGGAGAAGAACCTGTAATATAAATTCAAATATTCCCCAAGCCAATGAATTAATTCCCTGTGATTTTAACTTACTTAACATAAAGTAAGTAAGCGGTTGGTTATACGGCGGTAATGGTTGTGGTTTCGATTTCCTTTAATGATTTACATTTCGTAGCCGTAGTAAACAAAATGCGTATAAAAATGCGTATATGAGTTCCGCCACTCAACACGCAATGTCTCGATAATTAAGAAAGTTCGTGGAGGACGGAGTGTCTTAGCCCACCCTACATAAATATCACTTAAAACATATAATTTCAGTGCAAAAATAAAGTCCGAATAACTTTTCATATAACAACAATACAAAATTCTTCATAACAACATCCATTGTATCATAAATATAAATTAGGTCGCGATTATTGCACAGTGCAGCGCGCGCGCAGGATGTGACGTCACCGTGAATGGCCTGTGTCGATGACACTAGCTTTGTGAAGGTTTGCTGTATGTATGTATGTATGTGTTTGTATGTTTTGATGTATGGATTGTTTGATCGTTTGCAATTTAATTATTGGTACGTAAGCTAAGTTCTTATTATACTTTTATTAACGTTATAAAAATGAAGAAGTGGAGAGTGAATGGTGAGAATGAAGAAGAACGTGCTCAGCTGGTTTGGGTTGGAACGAATGAGTGATGAAAGAATGGCAAAAATGATTTAACATGGAAAAGGGAGCGATAAGAGAGGTAAGAGGTTCTAGGTGACTGAAATAGTTATTTTTGTTCATTTTTAAAGACGTTAGAGAACGTTGAGTAGCGGAAAACGACGTGATGCACTGTAATCTCAATTTTTTTTGTTATATTATATCTAATAATAATTGAAAGGCCGTTGTTGTATAGTGATACTAGCGTGTGACTGTAACCAAGACGATTCTGGATACGATTCTTATTGGGGGGTGGGGGGGGGGGTGGCGGTATTGAAATACTTAATATATATTAATTTCCTCACTCTGGTAATAAGGCACAGTGCGGCATTGAGTTCCGCCGCAACACGCAATGCCTCCAGAAATTAGCTAAAAGTGGGGAGCGGAGTGTTAGCCTATCTTGCTACACGCCGGTATATCCCGCATGAAGCTGAAAAAAACGTGTCTATTACCTTTATTTAAAAAAAAGAAACACATTAAAAACACAATAACATTTAAAATGTTATTACACACCTGTGCTTTATGATAATAAAAGCTAATTTTCCATTTATCTCTAAATGTGACGATTTTGAAATCAATCCAGTTAGGTTAGGCGAGAGTCCCGTTAGATCAGGTATTGAGTTTCAACACGCTGCACGAAAACAAATAATACGTTTATAGTTTAGAAAAACCAATTAAAAATTGCGGCAGGACTCGAACCCGTGCCTCTTGTTTACCGTCCAAGCACTCGTCGCAATTTAAGCCATATGTTCGTATCGAGCTCCATCGAAATTCTTATTTAATTATTTTTGTTGTTAGCATATTAATATAAAATATTTTTCGCTACTCATAGATTAGTGCTAAGAATCATTTGGCAGAAATCAATGAAAGTAATGTTATTTATTATATATTTTAATCCTTTTTCTCACTAAGACAAGAATTGGTTTTAAATTTTTTAGACAAATAATAGAGAAAAAATATATTTTTTATAACATTTTATTTTAGAATATCTTAAATTGCAGTAGTGTTTCATACTAAAGTATCGAACAATACTTGAAAAATAAAATGACGCATAAAATATATCAAAATAAAAATAGTGTAAATTATTATTATGCTTAAGACAAACCGCGGCGTTGAGTTCCGCTACTCAACATGCTATATCTCGGTAATTCGACGTTGTGTGGAGACAGAGTATTTCAATATTAGGTTCCCTTTGTCTAACCAAGATACAACGTGAAACTACAAAAAAACATGTCAAGAAATCTATTTACGTTATAAAATACAAGATTCTCTTCTGCATTCCTAGTAGATTTCCACGTCGCGTCGTTCTACGAATTTCGCTCTTATAGTTTTTTTTCTTTTTAACTAAGTGAAGTTGATTTTTGATAAGAAGTTGAGTTTTCTAAAAAAGCTTTTTTTTCCTACGTATAGAATAACACTTTAAAAGTGTTAAAAATATTTAATAAATAGCATTCTCTCTTGATAAATGATAATTAGAGGTATGGAATTTTCGCAAAAAAAAATCACCAATTTCGCATTTATATTTTCCAAAATTTTAAAATTTCGCATAAATTTCGCATTTATACTTTCGAAATTATAAAATTTGGGTAAATTAGGTATTTATTAAACAAAAATACTTGTTTAGTAATTTTATTACTAAATATGAAAGTAAAATTTAACAAAATACAAAATTTCAAAGTACAAGTCTTAACATTAAACAATTTTAATTAATTAAAATATAACATTGTAGAAATTTCAAGATTCGACTCCTTAAACGTCGTTCTTCGGTCTGTTACGACGACATTGTATATGCTGAAGAAGCGTTCAGCGTCCACGCTGTTGGTTGGACTCCAAATACTCTGTAATGCTGCTTCAGCAAAGGACGGAAAGTTGCATTTGACAGCCAACAATATGTCCTTTACATTGGGGTTTTCATTTATATTAATAGACCGAAGAATTAACCTATGAAAGTGCGCATACCCATCAATTAGCTCATTTTGAGGAAGTCCTTGGAAAAAAGGAATTTTCGAAAAACTTTCTAGCAATATGTTTATATTTAATTTGGTTGAACTTGCAGCCACAGATGGGCAAAACAATTGGCCAATGTGAAAGAAAGCCTCGTTCGTCTTATATTAGTTATAGAAGGTTTATAGAACTGTTATGAATACGCAATGTAATGCAAATAATTGAATAATTGACTAATGAACGTTTTAAACGTTCTATAAGGGTTTTTTATGAATAAGGGCGTAACAATCCATCATACGAACATTACCATACATTTGCATTTATTCGCATTTATGTGTAATTTTCGCATTTATTCGCATCTATTTCGTAAATACGAAAATTCCGTACCTCTAATGATAATTCTTAGTAATTATATTTGGGTAGCGGAAATTTCTAAAAAAATCCCTGCAGAGATACTAACAACATAAATAAGTTATAATAACAAGCGTATAAGAATTTCGACGTAACTCCATAAGAACATATGGCTTAGTGGTCAGAGCGCTTGGACGGTTGCCAAGAGGTCCGGGTTCATATAAATTTTCTAAAAAATATATTTTTTTACTTGTTGGTTTTTGCAATGCAAATTGAATATTTTTCATAGAATAGCAAGACGCTGTTTCATGTAGGTAGTATGTACATACATAGCTTCGCGTTGTATCCCGCGCTTAGTAGGGTATACAGAGGGAACCTGGGAACCTAGTATTAAGAGACTCCGTTCTCATTAAAACATTTCCGTTAATCCTTTAATGAAATAGTGAAAATAGCATGGAATCTAAACAATAATATGAGCCTCTTAATTAAAAATTCAACTCGTGTGCGATACTCAAGGAAAACATCGCGAAACCAGCAACGATAGTAAATTGAACGCTGATTTTGTGTGTTTAAGCACGGTGCTAAATATCTTTTGTTTTTTGGGATTCTTAGTTATTTAAAATATTATTTTGAGGCCGTCGTGGCGCAGGAGCACAAGGATGTAACTCGATGGTTGTGGGGTCGATTCACACTCGAGGAAATGAATTATTGTTCATTAATATTTTCTTCGCTCTGGCATCAAGCCAAAAAGGCCGGCGTTGAGTTCCGCCACTCAACACGCAATGCGTCGAAAAATTAGGCCGAAAGTGAGGAGCAAAGTGTCTTAACACAAAGTGTGTGCATGTGGGGATACGGCGTAAAGCTGAGGTTTTTTAAAAATATTTTAATGACATCGAATGACGTTATTGTGTGGTAGTTGGCAAGTATTTTTTTTAATGAGCAATTTTACACCACAGACTTTGATTATCCTTGTCTAAGTTGTTTTCTTTATGTTATTATTCTTTATGTTAACAGTATTTTTTATATTTTTAAGATTTTACACAGTTACGGTTGCTAACTAGAACTAGAATTTGTTGTTAAGACACTCAGCTTAAATTAAGAAAATTCCGTTCCCCATTTTTTGCTGAATTCTGAAGGCATTCCGTGTTGAGTGTCGGCACTCAACGCCGCGCTTTGCCTCATTACCAGAGAGAGGAAATTAAAATATTAAATATTTCATTTCTTCGAGTGGGAATTGAACCCACAACCTATCGCGTTTACAATCCCACACTTGTGCTCCTGCGCCACGATTGGCCTCATGTTAGATATCCTAGTAGTCAGAACCCCTTAGAAAGTTATTTCTAGTATTTGATGCTTCGACAGTTAGGAAGTTTCTAATGTTGAGCGACTGTTGATGAAAAGCTTAATATTAATTTACTTTTAAAAACTTTTATTGCTACGATCTAGACAAAGACGTCGTTTGTTAGGTTCTGCCAATAAATACCAGTTCGGTTGTACCATATTATTGTTTTGCCCCTAAGCTTCTGAGTTTCATGACGATCCATCTATCACATGTGTGTCAATTTCAATTTATTAGATTTTATTACATAGTTACAAAGTATATATAAGAAATAATACGATATAAGTTTTATTAAAAAAAAATGAATATATAGGATGTCGTGGTGCAGGTGCACAGACGTGGGGCTGTGAACGTGACTTGTGGGTTCGATTTCCATTCGAGGAAATATTATCTACCCTTCTTTGTGCGGGATTCAGCTTGAAAATGACACAACTAAAAAAATTACGTAACACATACATTTCTAAGTTTCATGTTACTAATAAATGAAATATAGACATTTCATGTTATTGATAATCTAAATAGTGATTGAAATATTGTTCCACTACTCGCACGCAATGTCGTAATTTTACAGAATTAATTTAATACTAGGTTCCCTCTACGTACACTGTTATGCGGGAAAGAGCGTGAAGCTAGAGCGTGTTAACTAATTGTATATAACAATGTAACCAAACTAACGGACAGACGCTTATGCTTAACGAGTGTCTTCCCTCTGACTTAATTAAAATGTTTTTCTATGAATAAGTAATGTGATCGCCCTGTGGGGGACGCGGTCTTTGTTCTCCTTGCTTTAGTAGTTATACACCTTTAAGGTTGTTTCGTTTATAATTTGTAAAGGAACATTTGAATTTTACATTTAGTTTTAGTTTATGATTGTAATAATGATTTTGTGTAAGATTTTGTCGTTTTAGTTGTGAATTTCAAGTTATGATCAAAGTCAAACCTTATATTTCAAATTGCGAGATAATCTAATGTAGATATATATGGTAAAAATATTCTGTTACTGAGTGACTGAAATGTGGTCAATAATAGGTAATTTCCCTAAATCCCTAGGGCAACGGCAAATAAACGGGATTTTACGTTGTATCGTTCGACAAAGAAAGATGGCGTGGCCGCGAGTAAACAAAGTTGAAACGGTTCAACAAAAAAAAATATGATTTCAACGGAAGATCCAGCTTTAACGAAAACCTTTTTAAAACTAGGTGAATGGCTTAGAAATGTTTGACTAATAATAATTTCTTAGTGACCCAAACGATGTATAAGTAAAGTGTAATCTACATTTTTTCAGGTATTTCTGTGAAAATGGAATAAACAGCCATCATCACCAACTTTCACAATCATAAAATCAATAGGTTTTGTTTAACCTAACTTTAATAAATACTTATTTAAAAATTGTGGATTAACAGCTTCACGGCTTCACGCTGTATCCCGCACACAGCAGGGTAGGCAGAGGGAACCTAGTGTTACCCACTTTCTGCCGAATTCTGGAGGCATTGTGTGTTGAGTGGCAGAACTCAACGCCGCGCTTAACCTCGACACCAGAGCGAAGAAATGGAAATATAAATTTAAGTAAATATTTCATCTCCTCGAGTGGGGATCGAACCCACAACCAGTCGGTTTTACAGTCACACCTCGTGCCGCTGCGCCACGACTGGCCTCACTGGCCTTGTGGATTAACACTTTAAAAATATTAAAAATACTAACCTTAAGACCTATTGTCTCGAAACTTATGACATGAGAGTCACTACTAAAACGTCAATTTGTAATTTTAAGCTTCACGCAGCTTTTCGCATATAGCGCAGTAACCAAAGAGAACCTAATGCTAATACACTCTGTATGCTACTTTCCGTCGAATATTCCGGACATTGTGTGTTGAGCGGCAAAACTTAGCTTTGTGTTATTGCTTTTTAGCGATTAAAAGAAACCAACTCATTCCCCAAGAGGGAATCGAACCTACAACCGTCGCGTTTACACCTTGACGCTGTGCACTATGCTATGACGGCTTCTATTTGCGCCACAATTGTAAAACAATATTATTTTTTTAAAACACATATATATCATTAAAGTCCGAAAGAGTATAACATTTTTTATTAAATATATCTACAACACTGAACGTATTTCTCCTATATTATTCCTTTCTATAGAGATACATTTATTCCATATTATGGTAATTTAAATGTAAAATAACGTATAATACCGGTATATCCCGTTCTTATTACTTACGAGCTTCATGATCGAATTCATAACTAAATTTGAATTAAATATACATAAATTTTCCTTTTAAGGGTAGTGGAATAGAATAGTAGGTGGAATATCAAAAATTATATTTCATCTTTTTGGACGTTTGTGTTGTAGAAAATCTTGAATATATATATTTTTAAAACCTAGTGATAAGACACTAAACATATTTTTTTCCTAGAAGGCTTCGCGAGGCCTTAGACCTTAGACTTTCCTCTACACATGAAACCTTTGGCAAGGATCCTCCTATTTATATATTTTTTTAAAAGTTTTCGATCATTTATGTCTGTATATCATGCGATTTGATTCATATATTTATTGTCATCATAGGTAATCATTATTTAATAGTATGTATTAGACATTTAAAAAAAAAAGTAAAACCGACTGGTTGGAAGTTCGATCCCCAGGAGATGAAATATTTACTTAAATTTTATTTTTCCATTTAGCGTGTCATTCAATTCTGCCACTCAACACGCAATGCCCTCCTGTGTGCGGGATACAAAAATAATTTGTATATTATTATATTATAATAATTTATTAGTTCTAAGTATAAATTACTTTTGACGCTAGTGGCGCAGGAGTACACGGATGCGACTGTCAACGCGACGGTAGTAGGCTCATTTATCACTGAGAGAATGAGATCCATATTTCACATTCATTGTTTCGCTCTGGTAACGAGGCGAAGGCGGCTATGGGTACCGCCACTCTGCTACTCACTCAGCACGCAAAGCCTCAAGAATTCCGCAGAACGTGAGGAATGTAAGTGTCTCAATGGAAACAGAGTGTGTTAACACTACCCAGGTTTCCAGGTTGGTAGGAGTACCCTGCCATACGATTGTTTTCAAATATTCGTTTTATATAAATATAAATAGTAACATTTAACATGCAATGTTTCGAATTCTGGAGTGAATGGAGAGTTTTATTATTCTCTCTACCTACCCCCTACTATATGCGGGATAAAGCGGAGAGCTGAAAAAAATGTACATTGTTTTATTAGTGTTCAGGATTTCCGTAAAATGATTCATTATAGTGGAAGAGATGTGTCACGTACGCGGCAGGCACGGGATGTGGAGTGAGATGAACGAAAAAGATATATGTACCTAAGTGGGCGATGACAGAACTTTAAATAGTTTAACCTTAAACTGTTTAGAACTTTAAATATATATATATATATATTAATATTTTGTAGTTGGTAATCTTATAAATGTTTACCAGCTTCCCGCTTTATCCCGCACAACGGAGATAATGTGTTGAGACACTGAGACTCAGGGTAATGGAATATTTAATATTTTTATTTCCTTGCTCTGGTATCGAGCGAAAGCGCGGCGTTGAGTTCCACGACTTAACACACAATGCATTAATAATTCAGCGGAAAATGGGAAACTATCGGTAGTCGTAATGGGGAACGGAGTGTCTTATCACTAGCTTCCACTCTTTTTTTTGGTTCAACATTTTACATACATCTGCATATTGCTTATTATTTTATTATATTTATTACATGAGCTGATTTAGTGCAACAATGACATAATTGCACTTTTTTAATAACTAAATATGCTTTGGAAACTCGGAAAGTCTACTTACAAAATTATAATTGCGTCCCTTGCAATATTTTAAAAAATGCAAATATGTCATTGTTGCACCAAATTGTGAAACGATGTTTGTGATAAGATATCAACATCAAATTATTTTTTTTTAATTAGGGAAAAATTTTGAGAATGTAATCTCTTAATACTGGGTTCCCTCTATAAACATTTATCTTTTGTTACGACATACGTTTTCATTATACATATTAACATATCTATAGTATTTAAATAGAAATGATGAAATCATTTTATGTATAGGTTAGGTCATCGTGAGAAAGTACTCTAATGTTTTATCTATAGTTTACTATAAGTAATTGCTTGTCTTATAGGTAGTAATATTACTAAAATCTGTTATATTTATATTTTTGCGAAACCCATATTTCGAGGATTAGTCTTCCATCTTTGGGATTTCGAACCTCGAAAGCAAAAAAAAACGAGTCCTTTATTGGACTACTTTGATGTCATGTTTTATCAACTTTTATAAGCTCTACTTCTCGTTAAACATCTAGCAGTTGATTTGGAATCCTCGGCGAGCCAGTCTGACTCGCACTTCACCGTTTTCTATTTTGGTTTATTTAAGAGTAACCTGTTTGATTGTCGAAACCTAAAACTGCTATTTTAGCCAGAACAGAACAAAAAAACTTAAGTAACTTAGATATAAATAGTCTTCCCAGTATACAGCTGAAGTTTTTAAATTTCTTAGTTTCAAGCTGTACCCCGCATATAGCAAAGTACGCAGAGGGAACCTAACGTTAACACCCTCCGTTCCTTCCTTTCCGCCTAACTTTCGAAACATTACGTGTTAAGCAGCGTAACCCAACTCTGCGCTTTGTCCTGTTAAAATATCGGGACATTGAAAACAATATTATAAATAAATATAACGGAATAAATAAAAATTATATATACAATATACAGTAATACAACGGAGTATGCATAAATATAAATGCAAGTTTATGAACACTAGGTACAATATAAAGTGGTGTCATCGCTAGTAAAACTTATCTCGCCATAAAAGAAACAGGTCGAGAACACCACATCTTATGGTGACCGGCCGCGCCTGTGTGAGAGTTAACCCGAATTCTTAACTTTTACTAGAGATTATTTTATTTCAGCTTAGTAATAAAAAATACAGTTAATTTTCAGTTAAGAAATAAAAAATTACATTGGTAACAAATAAAAAGTATAGTAATTTAGAAAAATGGAAACTGAATGCGGGGAACTGAAGTGTCTTAACGAGGAATGAAGTGGGTTAACACTAGGTTTCCAGGTTCCCTCTACACACCTTGCTATGTGCGGGATATAGGGTGAGGTTAATAATAAATAAATTAATTAAAAACAATATTGAGGCTGTTGTGACGCAGTAGAACAGCAAAACTCTAAACGCCATGATTGAGGGTTCGTTCCTCACTCGAATGATTATCTTTAAGTTGTTTGTATTTCCTCGCTCTGGTAAACAAACGAACATTGAGTTCCGCCACTCAACAAGCAGTCCTTAAAATTTATAAGTAGAGTATCTTAAAACGTTATAAATAGAGTATCTTAAGACCAGGTTCCTGCGTATACCCTGCTTTGCGAGAAAAAACGTGGAAAAACCTCCAATTTCGTGTTTACGTTAATTAACCTTTTTCTTTGTTATTTGGTTTTTGGTGCCTTTGGGCATCATTATTTACCCATATTTTGCAGGAATAGAGTAAACTTTATGATAAGACACTACGTATATTCTTGACCACGTTTGACGACGGATCTCAACGCTGCGTTTTATATGATCACAGGTTGGCTCTATAAACCGCTCTCAACTCAGAAATTTATTTTGAAACGACCTTTTATTAATATACGAATAAAAACGGCATCTAAATATCGCTCTCATGATCGATTTCAGAATTGTGAGGGATTTATACAAGCCTTAAATAAGAGAACAACATTTTTGTATAAGAGTAGAAGCTTAGTTGTTGCCTTTTACTGTTTTTTATACTATACATTTTTGTAAATGCATTTTAAACTTTATATAAACGAATGTAACAAAATTCTTAAAGAATTGACTTCTTTATATATTTTTATGTAAGGCCAGTCGTGGCGAACAAGCTGCAGTCACAGCTTGTTTGTGTAAACGCGACAGATTGTGGGTTCGATTTTCAGTCGAGGAAACGAAATATTTAATATTTCAATTTCTACACTCTGGTGTCGAGGTAAAGTGCGGCGTTGAGTTCCACCACTCAACACGCAATGCCTCCAGAATTCAGTGAAAAATGGCGAGCGGAGTGTCTTAACACTAGGCTCCCTCTGCCTATCCTGCAACATGCGGGATACAACGGGAAGCTGAAAAAAAAATATTGAAACAGATTTTCTAAACGTAAGTGTTCCGTAACATTGGCTTCGTATGGATTTAAATTTTATTTTTTGTTTGAATATGAGTGTTAACTTTACAAAGTAGCGGGATGAGGAGGTGAAAATCTATTATTCTTAACATCAGGTTTCCTCTGCTTACTGTTTACTACTCCTAATGTTCGAAACATTGAATGGCAGAACTGAACGCCGCGCTTGTCACGATTGTCTTAAGTATTTATTGATTGACCACTTCCGTTTCAAATCGACGAGGTAAACCGAAAATGAAAAATATATATAAAAAATATTGATTGCATTTTTTCATATATGAAACTGAATGATTTAATTATTTATTAGTACTACGTTTTTTAATAAATATTATTTATGTAATACATATGAGTAATTTCGTTCGTTTCTCACTAGATGGCGGGCGATTTATGTTTTTAAGCTTCACGTTCTATCCCGTACATAACAGGGTAGGTATAGGAAACCTGAAGATTTAGTGTTACAACATTCCGTTCCCATGAAGACACTTCCGTTCCCCACTTTCCGCCGAATTCTGGTGACATTACGACGCGTTTAAGTTGCGGAACTCAACACTGTACGTTTGCCTCGTACGAGGAAATAAACATATTAATTATTTTATTTCCTCAAGTGAGACTCGAACCCACAACCTGTAGCGGGGTCGGTCAGGGCGGGTTTAAGAAAACCTAGTTAAAAATTTGCCCTCAGCTTTCCACTTAGCCGGACGTTTTGTTGGCAACGCGATTCATCCAACTAGAACAATAAAATAAAAATATCTTTAAAATGTATTAAAGAAAGTCGTAGTTCACAAATATACGCCCTCGATATTAATGCGATTTTCACTAATAGACAGATGATTCAAGATTTTGTTATTTATATGTATAATACATACCTGTATTACATATTAGAAAAAAGATGAAAAGAAAGCGAAGCTGTGAGTGTAACGCTAGTTTTAAATGTTAACATTTTTCCTAATTGGATTAGAACCTTAATTATAAAAAACAACATTCATAGAGGCCAGTCGTGGCGCAGCGGCACAAAGTGTGACTGTAAAACCGACTGGTTGTGGGTTCGATCCCCACTCGAGGCGATGAAATATTTACTTAAATTTATATTTCCATTTCTTCGCTCTGGTGTCGAGGCAAAGCACGACGTTGAGTTCTGCCACTCAACACGCAATGCCTCCAGAATCCGGCAGAAAATGGGGAATGGAGTGTCTTAACACTAGGTTCCCTCTGCCTACCCTGTTGTGTGCGGGATACAGCGTGAAGCTGATTTATTTTTTATTTAACATTCATAAAAAAATATAGTGTGCAATGAACGTGATGGTTAATTGCTATCGTCTCTTAATGAGTTGGCGGTAAATTAGGTTCGTAGTTTTCCTTATAATTGACGAAGTGACCTCGTTTTGGTTTAGTGTTTGATTTTTAGTCGTATTACTGCTAGTTTTAACTAGTCACTAGCTAAGCTTTTATTTATATTTGCTTAAAAAGCTTTTATATGTCTTGATGGTCGTGGGTCTGGTTGTGGGTTAAAATTCCACTCGAAGGAATGAAATATTTATTATTTACGTTTCTTCGCTCTGGTAGCTGGTATCGAGGCAAAATGCCGCATTGAGTTCTGCTCATCAACACGTATTGCCTCCAGAATTCGGTGGAATGTGGAAAACGGATGTGCCTTAAGGGGAACGGAGCGTCTTAATACTAGGTTCCCAAGTTCCGTCTAACAAGCGTGAAGCTAAATAAAACTTTTAAAAGTTGCTAAAATATTTTTGCATTGGTTGTTTTGCGTTGAACAATAAATAATATCACCATTTTGGTGCAGTTTTATTACGTGTAATAATAATAAATAAACTATTATTTACTATATATGACTATATTTTATTTTATATTAGGATTAGATTCGAGGTAAACGTAAGTTTTCGTCAACTACCTAGATTTTTTCTTCTTTTAACCATAGCTTTGTAATATTTATTTTATTATTTTGCAATGTATTTCGCACCACCGGATAGGCAGAGAGAACCTGGAAACCCAGTGTTAAGTAAATCCGTTCCTATGAACACTCTTCCGTTCTATAATTTCGCCAAATTCTGGAGGCATTGTATGTTGAGTGGCGGAACTTAACGCCGCGCTTTTGTCTCGTTACGAGAGTGAGAATATAAAAATATTAAATATTTCATTGCTTCTAGTGGACATCAGCTAACAACCCACGTATGCTCGTGCCCTTGCCCCACGGCTCGCATCTACGTTTTTATTTAACCTATTCTGTATAATTTGTAAAAGTTAACATTAATTAAAGATAAAGAGCGAAAATATATTAGATACAATGAGATATTTGATTTTCGCGAATAATTTGGAAGTAAGTTATTATATATAATTTATTTTATAATGTTTAATAATAAATATACACGTTTCCGGTTTAATTTTTATTTTAAATTATATTAAAAACTATTCATTTTCATTATTAATATTGGTAAAACTAAATCTCAACACCCAAAACCGATCAAAAAGTCATACATTCCTCGTACATTTAATCACACAGATAAAAAATTTTCAGTACAAAATAAAAGTATCAAAGTCATACATTCAAGATTGTACAATAAAAGTGACCCCCGAGTGAACGATCGCGTTACGGCGGGTTCGACGGCCGCGCCGGGGTCAACGCACCCGAGGCCGTGCGAACGTTTTCAGAGTCTGCTTGTGCTGCTACTGCTCACTGATGTTTGGGGCCTGTGACTATGGTCTTTTCTGTGGATTTGTTTGTTTTTTTGGGATATTTTTTTGTTTTTTTTTTTTTGTGTTTGTTTGGTTTAGTATAGGATTAGATTTTAAGTTTTGATATTTCATCATAAAAATAGATTAGGGCAAAGCTTTGCACATTAATAGTTAACAATAAATTAATAGTTTAAAAACTAAACAGAATGGAACACATTAATAGGATGAATATTTAGATATAGCTCGATAGTAAAAGCGTATTAAAAATCATAATATATTAATTTATATAAAAGGAAGCATGTAACTTCTTATTTTGAATAAAATTAATTGACTTTAACTTTATTTATTTTCCTCTGTAGGACTTGCGGCAGATGTTCCTTAGTCACGACATTCTTCACACTGGTGTATAAATTATAAAGAGTATGAAAAAAAATCTATTTTATATTTAATTTTATGTATTAGGAACTACTTTATAATGTAATTACATACGAATATATAAAATTAAAATTCATTTAAGTTAAATACTTGTGACTGTTTTTTCATTCAATTTACGATTTAAATAAACGAAACGTATGAAAATGTAAAAATTAAATAAATCATTGTTACACACTTTAACAAACTTTATATAGATCTTTTTTTACATATTTAAGAATATTTTACAAATTATTATTTTTTAGAAATTATTTCCCACAAAGGGTAATAATTTTTGTAAAGTTTTTTAAAAGATTAAAAAAAATTAAATCAGCTTCACGCTGTATCCCGCACAAAGCTGTGAACGCGGAGGGAACCTATTGTTAAGATACTCCGTTCCCCACTTACCGCCGAATTTCGGGGGCATTGCATGTTGCGTGGCGGAACTCTACGTCGCGCTTTGCCTCGACACTAGAGCGAAGAAATGGAAATATACAATTAAATAAATATTAATTTCCTCGAGTGGGGATTTCCTCGAACCCACAACCAGTCGCGTTTACAGTCACACTTTAGGCCTCATTTATTTAAAAGCTTCTACTATGTATTAATTACTGTAGTTTAAATTTTATTACTTAACTGTAATTTTGGTTAAATTAAAAATAATACACATTTTTTGTACCTCCGTAAAGTAACAGCTAAAAGTTCAATATAATAAAATGCTGTGGATCAGGATATTGGATAGTATCCCGCATATAGTAAAATAATTTTGAAGCCAGTCGTGGCGCAGAGGCACAAAGTGTGACTGTAAAACCGACTGCTTGTGGTGTCGATCCCCACTCGAGGAGATGAAATATTTACTTAAATTTATATTTCCATTTCTTCGCTCTGGTGTCGAGGATAAGCGCCGCGTTGAGTTCTGCCACTCAACACGCAATGCCTCCAGAATTCAGTAGAAAGTGGGGAACGGTGTGTCTTAACACTAAGTTCCCTCAGCCTACCCTGCAATGTGCGGGAAACAGCGTGGAGCTATTTTTTTATTTATATAGTAAAATAGGCAGCGGAAAAATGGGAAAAGAAATGTCAAATCGTTATGTGTCATCGTCATATTACATGACGTCATTTATATTTTGTTTATATATATATATATATANGAAAACTTCATGCGTATCCCACTTCTGATGTTAGAAATCGGAAGCGGGTAACGTTTTTAAAAAAAACACGTTAAAAACACATATAGTCTATATGATTCTAAATTATTTTGAAAGAGATACTATGTAATTGCAATAAGTGATATGTATCACCTACTAACAATTCTTCACACTAGTTTCCTTCCAATAGGGGCCGTCACTTACAAGCAAGTTCCCCCGATTGACACAATTCCACTGCTTTTATAATTATTTTCCACCTAAATCTACCCTCTTTTACACGAGTACGCTAACAATATATATATAATGTATATATAAAACACTTCCGTGACTGACAGACAAAATGCAAACGGATCTACTGAACTAAGAAAGTTTAATTGTCGCATTTATATAGCATAGAGAAAATTCCTACAGAAACGAGAAAAAAAATGAGGTTTTAAATCCACGGAAACAGAGCCATTATGGATATTAATTACTGGGAGTCGTAAGACTACTGTAAATTTTCTCCCTGTTTGGAATCGAACCCACAAACACAGCCTGGCACTTCTTAAATGTTACAGTGACGTCAATTATATTTACAAAGTTAACATTTTAGATATGCAAATGAAACATATTTTGTCTACGGTCGCAATTGTCTTACAGTTGGTATGTACGTATTTGATTGTACTCGATTTCTATAATAGAGGCCTTCGAGGAAATGCTTTCATATTTATAGATATAGGTATTCATATTGTAAAATTAAAAAGTTTGTTTGGTTGAACTCGCTAACATCGGGAACTGGTGATTCGAATTGAAAAACTATTTTAATAATTAATGGTCTATTTAACGTAGTCTATATTGTATCACGTTTTGAGGAAATCTATTCCCATTGGTCCCTTAGTTAGCAGGTTACTTTAGCAAAATATGACAGATTTTGACACTTGAACTATACTAATATTTATTTTAGTATATTTAAAAAAAATCCGCAATATTACGGGATAAAAAATTGACTTTATGTTACTACTACAGACCTCTCCATCATTCAATGTTAGTTCTATAATAATATAAAGAAAAATGATTAGTTAATTTCCATCCATAGGTAGGCGGTAAGCACGCGCGCAGGGCAAACAGTTTATCCCGCGTAAATTCCAATCCCGCAAGAATCCCGGGATAAAAAATTGGCTATATGTTGTTTTATAAGCATCATCTTTATCTATAGGTGTTAGTTCTATAACAATAAGTTAATTATTAATATGAATATTTTGGTTTTATATATGAGCTGAGGTCAACTTGCATTGGAGTATATGTAATAGTGAAAGCTATCTTTTACCAATATGTTTTTGCCGGAGCTCATGTGAACTTTGCATTACTGTATACAAAGTAACAGCTTAAAGTTCAATATAATAAATTGACTTTGCGCCAAGAAAATATACATTAGTACTATAAACCCATTTTTTTTGTATTAATATTTTGTGATATATTTTTTTATTTGATATTATATCTTTAATTTTAGATTATCAAATATTTCCACAGAGAAAAATAATAAAAAAAATGTGTATTTCGAATACAGAGGCCGTTGTGGCGCAGTGGCATAGTCTACATGTAAACGCGGTTATGGGTGTCGATTCCGGCTCGTGCTGAAGAATTATTCTTTTTTCCTCACTCTGGTAACAAGTTAATGCGCGGGGTTGCTTCCATTTAACACGCAATGTCTTGAAATTGTACAGAAAATGGGGAGAGGAGTGTCTTAAATTCTTAATACTTGGTTCCCCTCGTGTTACCCCGAGAATATGTTTTTTTTCTAATAAACTTATATATATTATACGTGTTATAATAGTTTTATATGCAGAATGTAAAGAAACCAAATCGTAACCATTTTACGGTTTTGTCGTTTCTTTGCCACTTTTAGAAAGTTTTAAGTGGTGACGTCAATTCCTATTTATGTACAGAACACACTACTAACTTGATTAAACTTTATAGCACAGCTAAGATGCTATAAGCTCTACAGGCTTAGGATTCGTTCTTTTTACTTTGTATATCAATTTTGTAAACCAAATTTTGGATTTGATTCTCGCCCTATATTGTTATTTTGTTTAGTTGACTTCTTTTATAGAAAAGTCGTCGTACTGCAACGGCATCGAGTGTGACTGTAAAAGCTATGGTTATTTTCATGTCCTCGCTTTGATGAGAAAACAGCCCGGCGTTGAGTTCCGCTGCTCGACACACAAAGCTTAGAACATTGGGCAGGAAGTGCGGAACGGAGTGTCTTAACACTATATATCCTCTGCCACTCTGCTTCTTGCTGGATATAGCGTGTCCCTAAGAGAACTGCTTCGCGCACTATTAAAAATAAAACTTTGAAAGACAGATATGTTTTTTTTTATATTATAGGACTTATGACAGTGCTTTAAAATTGTTTTTATATTATATAAAAGAAAAAAAATCATTTATCAGTGGTCTGGTTTTTCCAATATAGGCTTTATTTAAATATAGTAAGTATTGAAGCATGCATATTTTATGTAGGACGATAACGACCAACGGAGCACTTCGATAGTTTCGACGCCGGTATTTAATGAATAAAAGCTATAAAACTTTTACAGCTTTATAGAGCTTTCACACACCAGTATTGCAAAAGATGATGACGATGATGATTCACTTAACAATTCTATAGCATTTTTTTTTGAAGCTTCCATGTCGTATCCCGCAAAAATTCAGGGTAAGCGAAGGGAACTTAGCGTTAAAACACTCCATTCCCCACTTTATGTCTAATTTTTGAGACGTTGCGTGTTGAGTGGTGGAACTCAAAGTCGCGCTTAGTCTTGTTATTAGAGCAAGGAAATGAAATAATTCATCCTGCAAAATAGAAGGATTCGAATCAATGACCGTTTTTTAACAAATCTCCATTAATAATAATAATAGTCTATTTCTCCAATAAAAGATTAAGAAGAAGCTGTTATAGATTTTTTTCTCAGCTTAACGCTTAATCTCGCTCATAGCAGGTGGTGGGAACCTGGGAACCTAGTATTAGACACCTATTCATGCACAAGTACCAGAGCAGGATATGAAAATATTAAATATTACATTTTGCTTGTGCCTCTGCGCCACGACAGCCTCAAAGCTTTTATAGATATTTTTTTGTAAAAACGAAATTCTCCACATATTAAAAGATTTCATACTTATCGAGCGTTTGTAGAAACACTGTACGCATATCCATTTCTTTTTATCGCCCTATAGAGCATACATACCTACTGGTAGACGGTTTTTGGACTTAATTTACTTATTTGGTGCAAAAATGACAAGATTACATTTTTTAAGAAGTGTATAGGTACGTTAGACCTCTGTCTACTCCAGGTTCTCTCTGGAACCTGGGAACTTATTGTTGAGACACTCGGTTCCCATTAAGCCACCTTCTGGGCAAAGCGCAGCGTTGAGTTCCACCACTTAACATGTAATACCTTCAGAATGCAAGTCTTAACACTAGGCTCCCCCTGCCTACCCTGCTGTGTGCTCGACGCAGCGCGAAGTGATATATTTATTTTGTATATCAATTTGTTTAAACCGATATACACTGAAGCCTAAGGAATGTTCGACCCACGTGAAAATAGTAGTCTTTCAGGAAAACGACGCGTGAAGCCATCCATGTCTTTCTCTTATAGGTTATCTAAGCTCAATGTCTACATATACGAACAGAACGTACGCGTAATTTATGACAGTATTTAATATTGCTTTGAAATAAATGTATATGTAATTAAAATTCATAATGCGGTGCAAAGCGACGTAAAACACAAAAAACATAAGATAATTTAAAAAAAAAATTAAATTAGCTTCACGCTGTATCCCGCACACAGCAAAGTAGGCAGAGTGAACCTAGTGTTAAGACACTCCGTTCCCTACTTTCTGCCGAATTACGGCGCAACGCCGCCCTCAACCTCGACACCAGAGCGAAGAAATGGAAATATAAATTTAAGTAAATATTTTATGTCCTCGAGTAGGGATCGAACCCACAACCAGTCAGTTTTACAGTCACACTTCGTGCCGCTGTGTTACGTCTGGCCTCATAAGATAATTTAAATAATAATAAATGATACTAATAGGTACTAATACGTTTTAGATATTGTACATTCGAAGATAATAATTTTAAAATTTAACTTTTTATATAAGCACAATAAAATGGATCACAACCAAAAAAGGGTGTTTTTGTACGGTATTATCATAAAAGAAAAATCATCTTATTTCAGTATAGTATCGCACAAAATAATATGAAGGAACTTGAGCAAATCATCGATCTGGGTATAGTATTTGATAAAAAATTAACATTTGTATCTCACATTGAACAAATAGTAAACTGGGGCTCAAAACTACTAGGGTTTGTATTAAGAAACATTAAAGGGTTACGTGATAACGAAGTTTGATACTGCTGTATACATCTCTTATTCGCAGCATCTTAGAATATTGTTCAGTGATGTAGAGGCCTTACTTAGCGTGTTATTCTCTATTGAACTAATACAATAAAGATTCTTGCGTTATCTATTATTTTCAAAGGGAATTTCAAAAAAGAAACTACCTTCTTATTGTAGAACTAGCGGCCCGCCCGCGGCTTCGGCCGCTTAAGCTATATGATTATTGATCTAATAAACAGAAATGACTTATATTTATATGATTTTTTTACTACATTATCATAATTTCTATAAGGATTTTTGATTGTTTTGAATTAAAAAATACGACCGATGTTGATATTTGATATTTATAAAAATATACATAAAGCTAATTATTCCGTATACGTATATATTTTTGTAACATTACGTTCTTTTTACCTATGTAATGTACGTCTCATCACAATTTTAAAACTCTGTTAAATGTGCTGATGTCAGTGACTAATTCAGAAACAGCCTTAAATGTTAATTTATTGATTTGAATGATTCATAATATTCTTTCTAAAATAACTGTAATGATTGCATATTATCTCCTGTACAGTTTTTAAATTAGTTCGCATAATATATGTATAGGTATGTATTGGCAAAATGTACAATTGGTAAATATACAGTTATTACAGAGTACACGTAGAAAGACTGGTTTTAGGCATTTTTATATAGATTTATTTCAAACGAACGAACGAACCGAAGAATGTATTTACTTAATATTTCTTTGAAGATCAAATCGGTCTTTATTTCTGTGTTGAATTAATTACGACTTAACTGTCATGATTTATGAAGGTAACCTTCACTAACAATTCAATTTTGTTTACTTTATTGTTTGTACTCTGAGCAAAAGTGCCTTAAAAATATATTTTTTTATCAACAGTCCTATAACTAAGACGTTTCGAATGTCATTCCAAGCCAAGAATCTTACCAGCGCGATTGATATATAACATTCGCAGGCAATAATGCCTTGAGTTCATTCAAATATATAAATGCCGATAACTTTTTTTAATGAACCAATTTTAATGAAACAATCTTTAAATGTTAAGTTGAGTTAAAACAAAGCCATTGGTAAAACTTTTAAGTAAATCGGTTCAGTACTTTCAGAGAAAAATATGACCATACAAATAGACAGACAGACAAGTTAAAAAAAATATTTTAGCTTTCTATTATTCTTTTTAAGTGTACTATATCCTATATCCATTTCAGTCAAAATTACTAAATGTACAGATAAAATATTTTTCTGTTTTATTATATATAGAGATTAAATCATTTTCGAAACATTTATTAGAAGAACGTAGAAAGCGGATAGATATAATTTTGTCTCTAAAATTTTCACCAACGGAATTGACTGCCCTCAGCTACTCAATAAGTTTAATATACGAGAACCAGTGAGATTTCTGCGTAACAAAATATCATCCACTCCGGAAAAGAGTGTTTGGAACTAACTCTCCTGTTAATAGACTTTGCAAGTTGATTAATGAACTCAGTGACCTATTCGGCATTAATGCTGATTCAACTAGCAACATTCGATATTGAACATTAACACCAAAAATGCATGTATCTTTACTTTTTAAAATTTCCTTTTTTACTTGTTTTGTGTCTACGCTTAGGAGTTTATTTTCGCTCTAAAATGGAAAGATGTACCTGTGTGTTCTTTACACCTAGTTTTAGTTCTATGCACTTATCGTATCTTTTTTGTATGTACTAATGTAAACAAACGTCGGTGGATCAATAAATAAATATTTCCTCACTGGTAACAGACAACGCGCGATGCGTGCTTCGTCTTCCGACTCTTAACTACATGTAATGTCTCGAATTCAAGCGGAAACCAGAGAACGAAGTATCTTAAGACTAAGTTTCTCTTGTCTACCCTTCTTTGCGTGAAAAGTAAACAGTCTATATAAATATATATCATTAATTATTTCCCACTCAGGAAATTAATTATTTTGATTTATTCGCTCTCGTAACCAGACATAGCACTTCTCAGTTGCCTTTGTATTCGGTGTTGACTTCCGCAACTTAATACGCAGGTTGGAAAATTTTACGAAAAATGGGGAATTCAATGTCTTAACAATAGACTCCCTGGCCTGCTATATGCAGGATACGGCGTTAAGCCAAGTAAGTACTTTACTTTTCCCCTATAAAATATTTGCATTCGGAGTCTCTGAGAATATCTTTATCGACAGATAAACGGATTTTTCACAAAACAATTCAGTTCATTCTACGTTCATTACCATAGTAGAAGCAATTAAAAGTGCTCTCGTTTTTTCTATACTTTTTAAGCTGTCGTATTATTTTATTTCCGTTTTTATTTGAAGTTAAAATATGACTGATAAAAAAATATTAGGATTCATTTAGAACACATAAGTCTTATCCGTGCTTTTACACTTTTTAAATTTACCATACCATAGCATATATATAAAATTTTATGCAATACCAGTAATCTTACTTTTTTAAACATTTTTAAGGTGTTAATCCACACATAGGTAAGAAAAATATATTTTTTAGAAAGCGATACAAATTTTAACTCTTGGAAAACGTCCAAGCGGTCTCTGCTTTAGCTCTGTATCACTAGCTATCACTACTCGCTTCGTTCAATTTTTCATACATTTTCTAAAAATGTACATACATTTATATTATAAAATTACAAAAGAAATTACACGTAAAATATGACAAAAAATACATTATTATTAGTAACGTATAGTAACGAAAAACAAGCCCAAAAAATAAATAATAATTCTTATTTTCTATTAACGGGAACTCCGACACATTTTTACACTCTTTATTCTGATTTAAAATGGAAAAACCCATATTTAAAGCCTGCGCTAACCGTAGTACCTATCTATAGATTTTTTCTATGGAATTTTATCCTGCGGTATTGTACTGTCTTTTTAACTATAATTAATACGTCAATTGTAAATTATATTTTGAAAAGAGATGTGATGTGATGTTGAGTTTGTTGCTGGTTCTTCTCAGTAGAACTGCTTTCTGAGCCGCTGGTAGCTTTCTGTAGGACTGATGCATTGACATCTCTATGTAACTTGATGATTAAAAGTCCTAGTAATGTCCGAATTGAATAAAACAAGAACCTTCTATGCATGATATAGCTTCAAGTTAGCAAAAAACACTTTATAAATTATATATCAGTTTTCATTCTGCAACTTTTAATACGGATACCTTTACTACGGTTGTTGCTATTTTCCTTGTTAAAGACCTTAAAAATATTTTCTATATATAATCAAGGAATTAATTGCTATTTGATGACATAAGTTTTTATTTACTTAGTCTTTAAAATGTTTCTGAAAGATTTAGAATTAAATATTGGTTTTAAACACCAAATTCAGATTTTCTATGTTTCTACTTTGTCATTTTAAACATCAAATTCGCTGTTTTAAGGCTCAAATTGGAATTATTACACCATTTAATGTTACACTATGAAATAGTGAGGTTAATGTCCTAACATTAAGTTGTGACAAACCAAAAATGTTTACTGCGTTGTACTTAATGCGTTGGGAACGGAGTGTCTTAACACTAGTTTCCCTCCGCCTACTCTGCTGTATATATGCGGGGAAAACTGCAAGAAACTGCAAACAATATGTGGTTTTGAAGCCATCGTGGCGCAGGGGTACGAGCTTGCGAGTGTAAACGTGACAATTTTTAGATTCAATTGCCACTAGGGGCAGTGAAATATTTATTATTTTTGGTTTGCTCATTTTCGTAACGACGCAAAAAGCGGCATTGAGTTCCCCCACTCAGCACATAATGCTATGAAAGTTCTGCGAAAAGTGAGGAGTGAAAGTGTCTTTATATATGGGAACGGAGTGCCTTAACACAATAGATTTTTAAGTTTCCCCTGGATACCCTGCTATGTGCGAAATATAGGCAGGGTGTATTAAGATAAAAAAAAACCTTGAAAGAAAGTTATTTATGTAACGTCACATACAATTTTTTCTTATCGTTTTTTGTTTTGTATTTTATAACATCCTGTTGTTGAAACGGTAGATAAATTGAAAAATAATCTCCATAATAGCTTCACGGCTTAGGGCAGGGATGGTTCTAGCTAAGAATCTAGTGTCAAGATGCTTCCGCTTTCCGCCTAAAATCGAGACATGGCTAGTTGAATGGCGAAACTCGACACCTCTACTTCGTAGTCCAGTCGAATAAAAAATTTTATCTCCATTTTTATATTACTTCATTTACAGAAAATGGTTTTTTTTTAAGAAATACAACATAATTAAAATAGTTTTTTATTTCCAGGTAATATTTACAATAGTGAAAATTAATCCATCCCCTCAAATAGAAATTGAACCCAAAACCATAAATTTTACATAAGACACAGCCCCACTGCGCAACGAACAGCACTACCTAAAACAAATAAAATAAAATCAAACTATTTACGTATCAATCGCATTTTACAAGTTCCCTCACCATATATGCAATAGGATGTACTTTAAAGGAAGTGTAGTTCTATAGCGTTATGTACGAGTATGACATCAGAATCAGCTCGTTATCAATGTCAGTGGTCGGCTACGTGATTGTTTGTGATAAAGCCAGTTCAAATAGTATTGCCTATTAAGTTTCTAAAATGTATAGCGATAAGGGTTTCTGTTTGTGCCTCGTGTGAATGCACGTTGCGTTAGTTATTAGGATGTTCCAGAGGATATAGGAGAAAAAATTGTTTTGACAGACGGTTAGATAGAAAGACAACAAAAACCTCGTTTATTTTCTTTTGAGATATATATTATGCATTCGTTTTCTCCGTTGGTAATTAAAATGGCGAATCGAACTCGCTTTATGAGGGTTTCCTACCAATTTCAGTATTGTAGGCCAACGGAAAGTATAATTTATAAAGATTGAAAAACTTAACTTGACGAGCGAGTATGCACTGGTTTTTTATGAAATAAACCACAATTATAAGTTTGTGATGATTTTTTATCCACGAAATATCAGTAAATTTTCACTTTTCGATCTATTTCTTTTATTCGTATAGTAAATTCTCACTTCGTGTAAAAATTATCAACTGTAGGTCAGTGGGAAGTACCCCATAGGATTTGATTACGCAGCTATTATAATTTCATACAAAATATGCAATAAACGATACATAAATGCAGTCAATCTGTTTGCTTGCGTTGACTTAGAAGCTTGATTTTTTCTATGCTCCAAGGGTACTCCAACCGTAGATTTGAATATTTTATAATAATTTCAGCTTGATATTTCCATGCGATCTCGAAAATAAACGGTCTTGATAAGCGAACAGACGGACAACAAAGTGATTCTAAGTATTCCGTTTTTTCTATGAGGCACGGAACTCTAAAAACAGTATGAAAACGATTTTGTTGTAGTATATTCTTTTTCTTTGCAAGTTAAGCAGAGAAAACTCTGTGTTTTATATACCCCCTCTATTCTGTTTTAGTTTTATTTACAAAAATAATATAAACATTAAATAAAACGGCAAATTTAATGCTATACGCCCATCAAAAGTCCAAAATAAACGTTGACATCATAAAATATAAGAACCTGGACACAAATTACATTAGGTGCGTTATAAATATAGCCGAGAGACATCGGTCTCTAACCTTGCTTTGTATTTGCCAAGTTACTCGACAGATGGCAGCATGTGCCACGAAAAGTTTCGAACGGCACAACATCTTTCAGGTTATGTCAAACGCAAATAGATATTTCTAAAAATATAAATAAATTTTCTCATTATGTTAAATTTGTCACGTCGTATACGTAAATTGTTTTAATGAACCCGTTACCCCCTTTTGAGCATAGATAATTATCATAATGCTGAATTGTTACGTAATTTTTGTTTGGTTAATCAATTTATTTTGTTGGTGCTTACGTTTGGTTAGGTTAGAAAATTAAATTGATTCCTAGTAATATGTGCGTATTGTGGTTATTAATAATTATATTTCGTTGTATATTAGATTCTTTAGAATATTATACTAAGGAATGTACTTTAAATATACCATAAAGAAGTATATATAAATTTTAGCGATGTAATCTAATTTAATTAGTGGCTCGTTCAAATTAGATAAACCAACATAAAACGAATCCTAACAAAAGCTACATAACCAAAGGCAATAAAAAACTAAATTGAGTAGGCTAAAACATTCTATTAACAAAAGGAACAACAAAATGGCGGCGCGTAGCGTTTCTGAAAGCGTCTACGGGATGTCTGCGTCTCGCTCGCACGCTGCGGCTACGGGCGGGTGCGAGCGAGACGGCCACAGTACCCCGTGGGGCCTCGCACTCACACACGAGAGGTTATGCGCCCGCGCAGTGTGCTCGTCCCAATTGCGAATTTTATCTTTTTTTCTTTCTTTTAGCATATATTCCGCTTGAGGTATTCAATTTGAAGTTCATAAGGAAATGTGTTTTTTATATGCTAATAAAAACAGATTTATATTAGATTTTAAGTATTAATTATTATTTCTTACGCATATTGGTATTTTAATTAGTTATATCAGTTATATATATACCTAAATAATACATTCTTGTATACTTCCATTCAATTCAAACCAATCCATACGTACAGTTAAACGCAAGAAACAATATGTATAATTCAATGTATTTACGTATATATATTATATGTATATATGATTGTTTTACATTTTCACGTCTATAAATAAAAGTTGATTTGTTATCAAGTTCCAATCGCAGACTAACGGTGTGTGGTTTGTGGTGCGATAACGCTTGGACAGATGTCTGTTGTATTATTATTATTATTGGGAAATATATAATATATTTTTATAATATATATAGATTTCATATATTTATGAAATATATAATATATGCCTTTTTTCTTGCTTTTTCTCTTATTAGGGTGGTTTATCTCATCAAAATGGATATTAGTATTAAATTAAGATTAATTTATTCCTATTATAAATTATAGCACCTTTGCAATCTGTATCGGTCTGTAAACTTAGATGAATATAATATAATATTCTAGAATGTAATAATAATAATAATAAACCAGTTGAGAATGTTTCGACGTGCGTGATGATCTCTACTAGGGTATATTAGATTACTACTGATTCGTGTTTTGTAATTCTTTTTGTGCTGTATAATCCATTTTTCAAAAAAGGCTATTATAGGTTATATTATATCACGTTATTCGTTTCGATGTCACTGAGACATTGATAAAGAGTGTGAATAAATAATTATATTTATTGGATATAAGTTATTTTTTTATGCTAATACTCAAAAATTTCTTAAATAAACGTATAGATATAGAATAGATATAGTAGAGAAATTATAAATTCCTTTCCTAACGCGAAATTCCTTTCCTAACGCGAAGTCCAATTTTCCAATAGAAATAAACTACAAATTAAAATAAAAAAATACTCGATTTCAATAATTTCTAGTAAAACATATACATATGCTTATATATGTCTTTACTGCAATATGGCAATTTTCCTGTATTATTACTATGAATTTCACAAGTACGTATCAAAAGCGTGGTTTCATAGCGACTGTCAAGGTCGGTTAGACTTCGCGTTAGGCAGTTGCGTAAGCTAAAATAATGGTTGAATATTCATTCATTTTTTTTTTGTGTTACTTTTAATCTTGTGTTTTTTGTGTATAGATTTTCTTTTAATTGAAATTAAATTAAATTTATTAATTGTTATGTAATGTAGGCAACTATTGGTTAGGAATTTTCTTTACTTATTATCATGTCGCAATAGTTTTGTTAGGTTCACGCTGTATCCCTGATATAGCAGCCATTATTAGCGAGTGTTGCGTGTTTAGTGTCGTTTTTCAACGAAGGAAGTGAAAATAATTGATCGTGTTCAAACTAAACCGAAAACCTACTTGTACATAAAACTAAACTTATTTGTCCTTAAAATAGTAAACTTATTCTTTTAAGTTGCCATCTTAATCTATACTCTAAAAACACATTAACAATGTAGAATTATTTAATTTTCTACATTTTTTGTTAATTCTATTCTTTAATACAACTTATATCTTCAATAGCACACAACCCCCTCTCTCCAACATTGGGATATAATGATGTACAACGTCGAATACCTCGGCCATACAGTCACCTAACGACCAGCAGTCAATTATCAAGTACGGCATTGATGTAATTATCTTAAATGGGTTTGATTCCTTTGTGGGGCTGATATGATGCCACGTTGAATGCTACCACAGTTTTTACTGTTTTACTTGGTGGAATGTTTCTTTCTTATGATGTTTATTGTGTTTTAATTGATATGTCTATACTAATGTTAAAAAGCTGAGTGAGTTTGTTTTTTAAACGTGCTAAACTTAGGAACTTTGAATTGTTGAAATTTTATTGTGTTGGATAGCTCATTTATTAAGGATGGCTATAGGGTATATGTTACGTGACGCTAATCTTGTTGGTCAGAATTGGGCTCTTAGAAAATGTCATGTTTTATACACAACTCTTTGTTATGTCCTTTGGGCCATAAGGATGCACGTAAAAGCGAATCATATAAGGAGATATACCGCATATACTATATCAGGATTGGCAGAAGTAACCACACCATTTTCTGTCTAATTTTCAAGACGTTGCGTGTTGAGTGGCGGAATTCATCGCTGTGTTTTGCCTTAAATAAGAACTTTTTAGTGAAAATAATCCACTCCCCCAAGTGGAAAACAAACCCATAAATATGAAGTATCAATCAGACGGCCTAAATTTTACTACGTTATTACTACTCAATCGTAACCATTTTAGAAATTCCTTTTATACAAACACAATAGTTTTAGAGTCGATCACCACTTGAGGATATTTTTATTTCACCGTTCTGGAGAACATATTGCGGCGTTAAGTTTCGTCACTCAACGAACAATGTTAAGAATTTGGGCGTAGAGTGAAGAACAAGATGTGTTTTAACAATAGGTTCCGCTATTCTACCTACCTATGAAGGAAAATGGCAGCTGTGGATGTTACTACTCGAAATTGAAAACTTTAAGTATTTCATGTGTTTTTGTTTAGACGTTATGTGACCTAATGCTTGCATATATACATATGTACATACATACGTATATTTTGCCAATGCTGAACACTTTTCACTTTATATCTAGCGTTATCAAAAAAAATGAATTATTAATTATGACGCCATTACATGTTTTGTATACAAAATACGAAGCGAAATGAGTAATGATTTCGCTATAATATAATATAACATTGTAAGAAACTATATAAACAGTATGGGCACTATCGCACATTCTCCGAACTTATCCATGCGTTAACCCCGACTTCTTTATTACTGGTTTGTGGCCTATGTATTTGTATTAGTTGTATTAAATATTTGAGGCCAGCCGTGGGGCAGGGGCACAAGTGTGTGAATGTAAACGCGACTGGTTGTGGGTTCGATCCCCATTCGAGAAAATAGAATTAAAAAAAAAAAAATAGCTTCACGCTGTATCCCGCACACAGCAGGGTAGGCAGAGGGAACCTAGTGTTAAGACACTCCGTTCCCCACTTTCTGCCGCAATTCTGGAGGCATTGCGTGTTGAGTGGCAGAACTCAACGCCGCGCTTAAGCTCGACACCAGAGCGAAGAAATGGAAATATAAATTTACGTAAATATTTCATTTCCTCGAGTGGGAATCGAACCCACAACCAGTCGATTTTGTAGTCACACCTCGTGCCGCTGCGCCACGACCGGCCTCAGAAAATAGAATATTTTTATAAAAATGTATATTTTAATATCTCCGCTCTAGATTCTCGATGGAAAGTGGAGAACGGAGTATCTTAACTTACTAGGTCCCTTCTGCGTACCCTGCTGTTTGCGGGACACAGCTTGAAGCTGGAAAAAAATATTGATATAAATATTTGTTTTATGTAGCTGTATCCCGCATAGCGGGGTGGGCAGTGAAAACCTATTGGTAAGACACTCCGTTCTAAACGCACTCGACGACATACGAGACATGTGTGTTGATTGGCAAAACTTTAAGCCGCGCTTTGCCTTGTTACTGGAGCGAAGAATTAAAATAGCTTATTCCCCAAGAGAAAATCGAAGCCAGAACAGTTGTATATTGAGTTAAGTTGTAACAACTGTTATTTTGCATTTAATGGTAGCAATAAGTCTTAAAAAACAATGATAGTATTCATAGATTTTGCTTTCCACTCTTTTGAGGTCAATAGGGGTGCAATTACTACTCGAAGAAATGAAATATTTAGTATTTTCAATTTAAAATTTACCTAGGATAAAACCAGGGTAGATGCCTTAATGGGATAGATGCCCCACTTTCTGAAATTAGGACTACGTTTTTGAAACATAATTTATTATGCAGGGTGAATTGTTTTTGTCATGTAGATAGATTGGAGCATTAAAATACATATGAGATGATGAGACAATAATAGATTTTTGTATTTATTTTTTTTAATATTTAAAAGGGCACCTACCCAAAGCTAAAAGATTGTCGCCTCGATTTTCAAAGGATGTATACGGGCTACCCTAAAGATTTCTACACGTCTTTATAGAAAGAGCCTCGTTGTTAGTGATTTTAATATTCACTGTTTGACTAATAATATTCATTATATTATATATTGTAATTATATTCATGGATAGATGTCAAGGATAAACGTCAAGGATATGTATTTAATTAATACCTTCACTGACTTGCCAGCCAATACCATATTGCAGCACCCAGTAGAGTAGAGCATAAAAGATATATGTTGGAAAGGGTCCATATTGGATCTATATCTCCATGCATGCCTTGTAGTGGATTCTGTTTAGTTTGGAGAGAATTTTCAAAAAAAAATCTAGTCTAGTCTAGGTTAATGAAGAAAGAACTAACTCCACAAACTTACGTCATATTTATGGACATTTTCTATCTAGAAATCAGCTTCCAAGCATTCTCGAGGATGCCGATGCCTGCATATCCAAAACACCACGATCATTTTTATTTATGTCATCTTTTACAAATACCCACCTCGTTTATTGTCAGACCAAGACAACCTCCTATTGAGATATACAAGTATCTCAACATTTTCAATTAACGGTAGAAGGATCTCAGCCTCTTATTCTTCTTTACGGAGATGCCATAGTAGAATCATATAATAAAAAAAAATATAAAATATTTTAAACTAAGGACAAACATCAATAAAAAGGCGATAAAAGAATTATACTCTGACGTAATTCTTAATTTCCTTTTCTAACACGATAGCATCCAAAGATTTAAAAAAAATGCTAAATAATTTCAATAATTCTAAATAATTGAATGTCTGTCATGTCCACATTTTCATACATTTCCTCATAAATTAGGTTGGATTTTTCGTTTACACATTATAAAGGGCATCTAACCCACATTACAGGCATCTATCCTTCTTAGTATTTTCACGCTGGGGCCGTTCAAGTATTACGTAAGCAGTTTTTTTGCAATTATTGACCCCCCCCCTCCCCTATGTCATCAAAAATAAGCAATCCTCTTACCCCCTCCCCCAATGCTTACGTAAACATTAGCATATACATTTTTTTAAGGTATTTTTTGTTGATATTTTATTTGTATCTACATATATAAAAGGACATGTTCCCACTGACTGAGATAAGACACACGCACAGCCGTAACCGCTGATAGTAGAAAACGTGAAAAAAGATGTTGAAAGGTTGGTATGGAAAAATTTTTAAATCGCCACAGATTTTTATAAAATTTGAAATTTAGGCTCTTGACCATGCCATTCCCGCTAAATCAGTGGTTCCCGACCAGTGGTCCGCAGAAGTCTAAATATGATCCGCAAACGATATATTGCGAATCGAACCCACAACCGTCGCGTATACAGTCACACGATTTTGACACTGAATTACAGAAGCTTCTCGTATATATATATACATATGTGTGTGTGTGTATATATATACGTATATAACAGNAAAGTGGTCCTTGATGAAGAAAGGATTGGGAACCCCTGCGCTAAATAGATATAGTAAACTTATATATTATATTATAAAACTAATAGTTGTATCACAATTATTACACATTTTAAATGAAACGATTTTAACTGGATTAATCGCGTATATTTTAGATTATACATTTTACCCCCTCCCCCCCACTCCCCTACAGTACTTACGTAATACTTCAACGGCCCCACTGGGATAACTATCCATATAGATCTTATATGTATTATAGAATATTATATAGATATAGATTTTGCCCTGTACAGTTAATAACATTATTAAAATATAATATTGAGTTATAAGTTAGTTCTTTTTAGTGTCTCGCATTATCCCCCTTTTAACAGAGTTGACAAAGTGGATGCTGCCCACATTCCGACTAATTTTCGAGATATATCTTTTTGAGTAGCGGAACTCAACGCTAAGTTTTGTCTTGTTACCAGAGAGAGGAAGTGAAAATTACTTTCTCGAGTAAGACTCGACATCACATCCGCTACAGTCAGACGCTGGGTCGCTGCACCACGACGGTCACGTATTTAGTTTTTTTTTTTCATAGAGCTTGACCAACGTCAAGCTGCGTGGTACAACTATCACGCATATAGCAGAGTAGGCAGAGGGAACCTGTCCATTAAGGACAACTGAAGTTATAATTTTAAAAATGTTGTTTTCTATTTAATTTGTCAAATTTTCCAAGCCTGAAAGGTAAATTTCCTGTAAAAAAGTTTGTTGAGATTGCTTCGTAATATAATTGTAACATCGGGGTTTATGTAGATCTCTGTTTATAGACTTAATTTTGTTGACGAGGCCTTGTCCACGTTTTACTACGTAATTAATGAAAGCTTTAGCCTGTTTCACGTGAACCTGAGTTTTGTATCTCTAAGAAACTTTTACAATATTTTTTTTATTTTTGTTGTTTATCTCGTTGTTATATTTGCTTGTTAGAATAATTGTTTAAAAATTCGTTGCGTAAAAGATATTTGGATTTATGCAGATCTTTACTTCGTAAGATCTTCGTATTCTTCCAGCTCAGTTTCCACCGCGAGCGGAGCGGGCCTATTACCCAAATAAATACGGACAGGACCGAGTGAGCCAAAAAAGTTAAAATGAGCTCACTGAGTTCTAGGGAGCGGAGCGAAGTACTAACAAAATACAAAACACTTTGTTGGAGCAAATGTAAACTTTTTACTTACAAGGACTTACACTTACGGGCTTACGTCGCTGGGAAACTACTTTATTGAAAATATGAAATACCATATTGTTCTCGTGTTCTAACTATAATATATACATATATTTACAGTACACTTGATGTGGCTCCTTTTGTGATTTTTTTTAAAACTTTGGACCAATTGTTACTTAATTTCGATAATGATAATGAAATATATGTAAAGATTTTTTATTGTTTTAGAAATAAATGTATGTTAAAGATTAGGAATACTGTCTAAGATCAATTCAGTAGTAATAAAAATAGAAAATAGTAATAAAATAGTATAGTAATAGTTGCCCTATTTTCTATTTTTATTTTCTATTTTTTTTTCTTCCTCTCCTTCACTGCATTGACACCGGCGTTTGTTGCTAAAGTTTGTTTTCCTGCTCAACCTACTCTATATTGCACGGTCTTTAATGTTCTATGTTATATATAATATTTTTTTATTACAATATTGATATATTAATTCTAAATATTGGATATCTTCTAATATAATAATTTAAATAATATGCTCTAAAGGGCCATTACTCGGACAGTTTTCACCTCGAGACATTTTGGCATATTTTTAAAAAAAAATTAAAATATTTTTTGGTAAAAGTTTAGTTCTATATTCAAATCAAATATAAAACAAAAATGTCTAAACGTCGAATATAATGACACTTCAGCTAAACTTAAGACTCTTGATTAACAATCAAAGTTGTCAAGTGTTCTTGAGCCCGTAAATATTACTAAATATCGTATATTATGGAAATATTTCAACAAATGAAACCAAATGACGCAATTTTTATTATAATAAGTTATTATAGTAAGTTATATTTAAATTACATACAGATATTCTAAACGTATTCATCATCTATAATACTATTGTATATATACTTTTGTGGCGCAGTGAGCTAGTTTCTGACTGTATTCGTGATGGTTACGAGTTTGATCCCCTCGAGAAATGAATATTTTAATTATAAAAATTTATAAAAGTTCTGAAAGACAAAACGCAGTGTTGAGTTCCGCTATCAACACGCAATGTCTTGAAAATTAGACGCTAAATGAAAAAGGAAGTGGCTTTCCACTTGGTTTCTTTTGCAACAACCCGCGTTAACAGTTGCACCCCTGTGTGTAATGTTAAATGTGTGTAATAATAATAATAAAGCCTTTTATTCGGATATAACAGAATATACAATTAATTTCTCGTTATACTACTACATATAAACATGTAAATACAAATACAACAAAATCTTAATTAGAACTATTAGTATATTTGGTGCTTTTTTATTTTCTGTATGTCCGTTTGCCAGTTGGCAAAGGCCTCCTCCAATCTATTCCATTCTAGTCTATCTTTAGCTACTCTGCTCCATGTTATGCCTGCAACCTGCCTAATATCATCGTCCCATCTTTTATGTTGTTTACCTCTTTTCCTTTTACCTCCTCTTGGATACTATTGTGTTACTATTTTAGTCCACTTTTCATTTTCTCTGATCATATGTCCCGACCACTTCCATTTTAATCTTTTTATTTTTAGGGTTACGTCTTGTACCTTAATCTTACTCCTAATGTTTATGCTCCTTATTCTGTCCTTCCTCTTTACTCCAAGCATGCTTCTTTCCATTGCTCGTTGACAATTGGCAATTTTGTTGATTACGTTTCTTGTCATAGCCCACGTTTGGCGTCCATATGTTAATATTGGCAATATGCATACATTGAATAATTTGCTTTTTGTTGTTATATGAAAGTTTTTATCTTTCATTATTTCTTTTAGGCACCAGTACCTTCTCCAACTGTTTGCTATCCTTCTTCCGATTTCTTTATTTATGCTTTCGGTGGGTGATATCAGCTGTCCAAGGTATATATATTCCTCAACATAACTAATTCGTGACTCTCCTGCGTTTATGCTGCTTTTGTATCCATTAGTCATTGCTTTTGTTTTTTCAGAATTCAATTTTAGTCCTACTTTCTCACTTTCGGATGCTAGATCATTTAACATTCTGCTTAGGTCTTCTGGTGTTTTCGCGAATAACACAATGTCATCGGCAAATCTTAGGTGTGTTAGGTTTCGACCATCTATGTTTAAGCCTAGATTGTCCCACTCAAGTCTCCTAAAGATCATTTCCAAAACAGCTGAGAAAAGCTTTGGAGAGGAGGATCTCCTTGTCTTACTCCTTTTTGTATCTGAAACGAATCTCCTTTCTTTTCTAGTAAAATACACGCTATTTTTAACGAACTATTTTTGTATACATTTCTGATCAGTCTTATATATTTTTGTTCAATTCCTTGATCTTTCAACGCCTCCCAAATATTTGAGTGTATTAACGAGTCGAATGCTTTGCTATAATCAATAAATGCTATATGATATATAAGTTGATATTCCCCATATTTCTCGATGATTTGCCTAACAACTTGGATATGATCAAGTACTGAGTAGTCCCTTCTAAAACCTGCCTGTTCTATTGGCTGTTGTTCGTCGAGTTTTGTTTCTATTCGTTTGAGTATTATCTTTGCAAAGATTTTATAAAGATTGGACATCAAACTTATGGGCCGGTAGACCAATATCGAACTGGTCTCCCTTTTTGTACAATAGGATAATATTTCATTTTGACCATTGACGTGGAGTCGTTTATATGTTCATAATGAGTTCTTATTCCGTCGGGACCTGGAGTTTTATTATCTCTTTGGGATTCTATTGCGTATTCTATTTCTTCAAGCATGATGCTGGGTACGGGTGAGATTTCTAATAGTTCTATTTCTTTTTCGGTTGTGGTGTTTTCATATACTTCTTTATAATATGATGTAGCAATTTCTAAAATTCCTTGTCTTCTATTCTCTTTCAATGCGTTTTTGCCTTTCATCTGTACTATCCAGTCCCTTGTATTAGTTAGTTCCTTGTGTGCCTTTTTTAATTCCCCTGTCTGTGAAATGAGTCTCTGTATTGTTTCTTTTCTTCTTAGAGTTCTATCTTTTCTGATACTTTCTTTTATTTTTTTGCTGATTAGTGTTATTTTCTTTCTACTATCGTTAGTTTTTTTTTCATTAATGATGTCACCTCTTTCTGTGAGGAGGTTAATGGTTTTGGCAGACATCCAATTGTTAGACAGGTTTTTGGTATTAGTCAATACTTGAGTGGATGTTTTCATTTTTCCTTCCAGCTAGTTGTATTTTTCTTGCACTTCCATGTTTGATGTCTCTTTATCATAAATTAAAAATTCTGACTCTAGGGAATTGCCTATTTGTTCTATTTGGTTTTCGTAGGTTTTGTATTTAACATATTCTTCCTTGGTCTTGAGTTTTTTGGTGGAGTGGTCAGCAGTTCAGCTCAAATCATTCGATGGTTAGTATTGAAATTCAGATTATTTATGACTTTCATATTTGAAAAATATCTGCTTTTGCTAGTAATTATGAAATCTATTTCATTTTTTGTTTTTCCATCTGGTGATATCCAGGTCCACATCTTGCTTTCTTTCTTCTTGAACCTTGTGTTTAAGATTTTCAATCCATTTTCCAGTGCAAAGTTTACAAGCTTTTCTCCGTTTGTGCTTCTTATTTTTTTTTCTGTATTAAAATGGTCCCAAGACCATGTCTTCTTCTGTTTGTCGTTCTCTAATCTGGGCATTAAAATCCCCCAGCACAATAAGGTTTTTGTGAGCATGGTTTTAGATTGTTTTATTTAATTCTTGGTAAAATAAGTCTAAGTTGAGGCCAGTCGTGGCACAGCGGCACGAGGTGTGACTGTAAAATCGACTGGTTGTGGGTTCGATCCCCACTCGAGGAGATGGAATATTTACTTAAATTTATATTTCCATTTCTTCGCTCTGGTGTCGAGGTTAAGCGCGGCGCTAGTTCTGCCACTCAACACGCAATGCCTTTAGAATTCGGCAGAAAGTGGGGAACGGAGTGTCTTAACACTAGGTTCCCTCTGCCTACCCTGCTATGTGCGGGATACAGCGTGAAGCTGATAAAATAAGTCTAGATTTTATATCTGATTGTTCTGTGGGTGAGTATACTTGTATGAGGGACCAACAGTCTTTGTATCCCGGAAGCTTAATGTTCATTACTGCAATGCGTTCTGATATTCCTATAAAACTCTCCACATCGTTTGCAAGATGTTTTTTAACAATAAAACCAACTCCGTGATGCCCTGGGCTTGTTGTACCTATGTGGTATAGAAGGAAATCTGGGTGAGAAATAATTCTCTCTCCCATTCGCCTTACTTCGCTCAAACCTATGATGTCCCATTTGATTTTTTTAACGCATATGTTAGTTCTGTAAAATTAACGGCTGCAACGTATATTTTAGATTTTCTGTTCTGTTCCTTCTGTTCTGTTTCTTCTTGAATGTTAAATGTGTGTAAAGTTATTTAAATTTATATAACTTAAATTTAATATAGTTATATAAATTTTGAAATATTTACTTAAATTTATGTTTCCACTTCTACGCTCTGGTGTCGAAGCAAAGCGTGGCGTTGAGTTCTGCCACTCAACACGCAACGCCTCCAGAATTTGGCAGAAATTGGGGAACGGAGTGTCTTAACAGTAGGTTCCCTCTGCCTACCCTGCTATGTGCGTGATACAGCGTGAAGCTGATAGAAAAATCATAAATTTAAAATTATTTAAAATTGAACTAAATTAAATAATTTTATACATATTCAGATACATAAAATTACATACATAGTATGGAAATACCTCTATAATATTAAAAGTATTCGTCATCCAGCTTCAATCTCTTGAAGATAAACAAAAAAATATTAATTGCCGTTACTATTAATTGCCAGCTTACTCACCGGGATTCCCTGACGACGGGAAATTCAATATACCTTCCTGCCCATTTCATGAAAGTCACCAGTTGGTATTTTTATTTTACTCTTTAATATCCTAATAATTATATAAAATTTACTAAAAAAAATAACACTTTTTAAGCTTTTTTCTGCTTAGCTGGGTAGACTGAAGCAAAGTAGTGGTAAGCCACTCCGTTTACGACACATCACCGAATATTCTTCACAGTTGGATCAAAAGTCAAGTGTAGTGTGGTAAAGTTCCCTTAATTTTTTTTAGCTTCACGCTGTATCCTGCATATAACAGAATAGGCAGAGGGATCCTGGGAACCTAGTGTTAAATAAAGTTTTAGATGACGACTAGTATTATATAAACCAAAATTAATAAGTTTCATATCAATTTCAACCAAAATATAAGCAGGTAGGCTAGGAGGCCAGTCGTGGCGCAGGAGTACATATGTGCAACTTAAAACGCGACTATTTGTGGATTCGATTCTCAATGAAAGAAATGAAATAATTAATATTTTCATTTCTCCTCTCAGTTCCTAATATTATGCTTATACACCATTCACCATGTCGGTAAAAAGTATATTATTAATATAATAGTTTTGGTTTATTTTTTAATGTTAATTTTAAAATAAAAAAATCAAAATAATAAATGTTAATTTTAAATTTATTTATATTATATCGCAGAAAGAAAGTACGCTTATAGACCTTAAAATTACAAAAAAATTATGTTATATATTCACCATGTTGTTACGCCAAACTGAAGTAGCTGGTTATTTCTTTGCGTCTACACCAGAGTGAAGAAATGAAAATATAAATTTAATTAAATATTTCATTTCCACGAGTGGGGATCGAACCCAGAACCAATCGCGCTTACAGTACACACTTGTGCCCGTGCACCACGAATTTCTTTTTATATTCTGTTAACATATTGGTGTATGATTTCATACATCCATTCGATAGCGCGGGATAACCTCAAGAAGCGTCTTTCCCTTCCTTTCCCCTTAACGCTACCAACGATCATTATTTATAAAGACACATCTCATTTGTGCTATGGTGTCGTCTTTGATCTACATATCGAATAGAGTGTCACATTTTTTCGTTTAGCAGAACATAATGTTAAAACACTCCGTTCCTAAATTTCCACCCAATTTTCAAGACATTGTGTGTTTAATGAAAATCGAACTCTTAACTGTTGCATTTATAGTCTGATGCTGTACCGCTGCGTCACAGCGCCTTCTAATCTACATATTAACCTACACAATTATATAACAATAATTTACGCTATTAGTAATGGAAATTAAATTAAAATATTATTGCTCGCCGCGTGATCCCGGCTTAGAATAGGATCACCCTGGTACTGGTGGTGTCGTAAGAGGCGACTAAAGTACGTGTGGTAGAGTCACGTCGCCAGCAATGGCAACATGCATGGGCAGACTCGACCGGATCAATACCACCCCCGGCATTTAAAACCGGCGTTAAGTAGTGGCTTTATGCCACTGCGTTTCGCATCAGGTAATGCCGGGCTCCGGAGCCCAACCCCCACCCCTCCCTGGAATATGATAGCGGCACTCAAAGACAAACTACCCCAGGAGGGTACCAGCTCCTCCGGTGCTGGAGAATCCCTCCCTGAGTCTCAAAACTCAGGCCGCCCTTCGAATTCTGGGGAGGGCACAGTACCGCGCAATAGACAGGGCAAACGAGACGTACGCTCCACGGCAACCCCTTCCACGCTTACCGTGGACTTTTGCAATATCAGGGGTCTACATTCCAACCTGAATGCCGTCCACCACCATCTCGAGACGGCACGGCCGGCCTTGTTATTCCTGACGGAGACTCAAATTGCCCGACCGAGCGACACAGCCTATCTCCAATACCCCGGCTACAAAATAGAACATAATTTTATGCCTCATGCCGGGGTCGCTGTGTTCGTAAGGGAGGACCTAAGTTTCCGTCGTCTTGCCCATTTTGAAGGTCGGGACCTGTCTACCATCTGGCTCCGTGTTGACTCGGACGATCGTGCCCGAGTCTACGCATGCCTTTACAGGTCCCACAGTGGTAATGCAGAAACGGATCGGCTCATGGAGCACATTCAATCGGCTATCGACGATATGCTCTCACAGATCCCCTCCGCTGAGGTCGTGATACTTGGCGATTTTAATGCGCACAATG
>JAAIXJ010000099.1:59058-78106 GCA_013403705.1 Heliconius hermathena
AAAAAAAAAAAAAAAAAAAAATATTGCTAGAAAATAAAATAAGCATTTGTTTTCACCTTTTTAAATTAGACTTATATAAACAACTCTACACGCAACATGTGCTTTATAAAGCTTTTAAATTAAAAATCTTTAATTAAAACTACATTCTATGTTTAAATGGAGCAAAGTATTTTTATAATGTATCATAATATGTTGTATGTTATCTATATTAATAATATAAAGCTGAAGAGTTTGTTTGGTTGAACGCGCTAATCCCAGGAACTAGCGGTCCTAGTTGAAAATACCATAGAAGAAAGAATATTATATTATAATAATCATTTTGATATAACCTACATATGTATATAATTTGTCTGCGGAATAATTTATGGCAGGCATATATTTACTTCGTCCTATCTTTTTCGTCGTATTTCCATTTTTTTTTTTTGTTTTCTACTAATTCTTCAACCACTAAGGATTAGAATAAGCTTATATATTTTTCAAAATCATATTGGAACTATATCTATTATCGTATTTTTTGGTCATTCAAAACTTCACACTTTTTTTTAACATAAAATATGCTTTTAGCAAATTTAATTTAACTGTGAATGTAAAAGGCGACTGGTTGTGGGTACAATCTCGTATACTCACTCGAGGAAATTAAATATTTATTTAAATTTGTATTTCCATTTCTTCGTTCTGGTGTCAAGGCAAAGCGCAGCGTTACACACAGCACACAATGCTTCCAAAATTCGGCGGAAAATGGGGAACGGAGTGTCTTAACACTAGGTTTCCTCTGCCTACCTCGCTGTGTGCGGAAAAGAATGTGAAGCTGCAGAAGCTATTTTAACCATTTTTTACCCGACTGCGGCTAATTCTTAGAGGAGGGTCATTATGTTTTTAGCGCGTATTTATGTATGTATGTTCGTCTCTTGTTCGTCTCTGTTCCTTTGTAATTGTCAAACCAGTGAACCGATTTTGATAATTGATACTTGATAAATGATTTTGTCTTAGTGTCACGAGTGTTACAGAATATATTTATATAGTTTTGAGCCGTCGGGTTTTTTGTTTTCTTCATAAAAAACTCAGTTGCACCAATTTATAACGTATTTCACGTATTAGGTTTTGGATTTCATTTGAAAGTTCATAAAAAAGTAGTTAATCATTTTTTCACGCATATTAGAGTAGGAAGCTCTATTGTTAAGAAAATCTGTAACCGAGCTTATGTATCTAATTGGTTAGAATTGACAAAGCAATTATTGGGAATCAATATCTCTAAAAAGAGTCGAAATTGGAAAAGTTAAATATTTTAAAAAATAATATCATTCAAACCCACAACTGCTTCTAGTTACTAACTGCGCAACCGTTGCGTCGTCTTTTAATTAAACAATTTCAATATCTCCAAGAATAGGAATTTCCAAATAATCTGTGTATAGTGGTGAGCTAAATTTATGATCTGATTTAATACAGTGTCACGTTCCACTGCCTAGTGGAGTATAATGTGCGGGGGTGTGTTACGCGATATTACTTATTGTAATAGAAACGTTTATTACTAAAATAACTATTTCACTTTACATGCAAGAATTGAAAATTGTATATACTTTTAATTTTTATATAGAATGAAACAGAGTCGTTTTGTACCAGTGTCGATGATCAAAATAGATTACTCTGCAGATTTGAAAGCAATTTGCAGTAATAAAAAAAAACACGAATATCAAAGAATTGTAATGTTCAAAATAGAAAACATAATTTTGAGTAATATAGCTCCTACAGCAACCCTCGCAACTAGCGAATAAGTACTAGTTAAAACAGGAAATAACCACAGAACCGGACCAGGTACCCAGTGTTAGTAGACACTAAAGTGCTTCTTTTTTCCACTTTCCGCCGAATTCTCGAGACATTACTTAATTATTAATATTAAAAGTTTCATTCCCCGGACCGGGACCCGGAATCGTCGCGTTCACAATCCCATACTTGTTGTACCCCTGCGACGAATTCGAGGTTTATTCTGTTTACTTAGTGGTGTTCTTTTCTTGTCATAGATGCTTATCTCATTGATAGATAAAATCGATTAATAAATCACTTTAGATATTTTGATAGTTTATTTAGATATTTTAGTATACTTACTTTTGAAACAATGAAATATTTGGTATAACTTTTATAATATTTCTTATTTTCTTAGAATAAAAATTACCTTAACGCAATATTGATAAATTCCAGTAGAGAGCGGATCGTCTTGGTTTTCCTACCTACTCTGTTACATGAGGGTCCATACGACTTGAACCTAGAAAAAAAAAGACTGACCTATAAACATGCAGCTATACATAGATCCCATTGCCATTTTTTTTATTTTGCTTGCTTTTAATAATATATATAGGTACGCACTTCTTAGGTATATATAAATAAATTTAAATAAATAAGTAAATTAACTTCACGCTGTATCCCGCACACAGCAGGGTAGGGAGAGGGAACTTAGTGTTAAGACACTCCGTTCCCCACTTGAGTTCTGGAGGCATTGCGTGTTGAGTGGCAAAACTCAACGAGCTTTGTCTCGACACCAGAGCGTAGAAATGGAAGTATAAATTTAAATAAATATTTCATCTCTTCGAGTGGGGATCGAACCCATAACTAGTCGATTTTACAGTCACACTTTGTGCCCCTGCGCCGCGACTGGCCTCTTTATAGATACTAATACATATATATATANGAATTTTGTGACTCACTCCAACGTCAACTCAACGCCGCGCCTTTATCTTGGTACCAGAGCCAAGAAATGATAATATTAATAAATAACAATTCATTCCCACGAGTGGGGATCGAACCCACGACCGTCGTGTAACAGTCACACGCTTCCCTGCTCCACGACGGCTCCTTAGGTACCTACTCTTGTTTGTAATAATGTATTTATAATGTTTTCAAGTCAACAATTCATTCCACAACATCGAGTTTACTTGAAGTTATATTTATTGAATGCAAACTTCGAGGAAACTAAGCTTTTTCCCCTTCGGTCTAATATACACATTTGATAAGTAAATAATTCTCACTCGAGCTAGTGAACACTTTGTTGTCCCAATTTCGAATAAGCTGTTTTTTTTGTTATTGGTGTTTTAAAGTGTTGTTAGTTATGAATGCTCTAAAGTACTGGGTTCAACTGTATGGAAGTTTTTTAGGTTATTTCGTTTCCGTAACGGGGTAGCCATAGAGAGCAGCGCTCCAAACGCTAGTCTTTGAATACTTTTTTCATTAAACTCTTTATATATATANTATATATATATATATATATATATATATATATATATATATATATGGCCTCCGGGAGGTCCTCGTGTTTTATCGTGACCACCCTTCAGTATCATCGATTCTGTGTTCTCGAAGGATAAATGAGGCGCAGCGCTGAGTTCCATCCTTCAAGACGCAATATGAAAGATAGAAATGTAAATTAAATCTTAAATGAATTAGTCTATCTTCTAACTAGGGTATAAAGCTCGTATAGTTGCCGCACTTCTCAGAAAAGCTAGCGTTAAAAGTGCTTCGCATATCACTTACCTGATATGAAGAAAGACTCCTCAAAATATTTTTTTTATATATATATTTTATTATTTACTGCAATTCCTTATGAAAAACTAATGAACATTATTAAATTATCAAAGTTTACACTATAAACCTATTAAAATATTAACGCTCCTGAGATTCATGGAACTCAATTTAACACGTCTTACATAGAATTACGAAAAGTATTGATTAAAAATTAAGTAAAATTGTTATACTCACAATAACTACACATCGTCATTATGTAAATTATATATTTATAATAGATTTTTTATATAATAATGTCCATTTCCAAGTTGTAATATTAGTGTCTCTTATAAATTTTTCATCCTTTTCCTTTTAATAATATATTTCTTATAATATTAGTACTTCTTATATTTTACTATCAGAACAGTAAATTCGTATGTATTAGGGCTAGAGAATAACGAAGATACAAATTTTATTAAATTGGTAGATACATAAAATCATTATTTCCGATCGCATCTACGGGCAATTTCCAATGTATTTAAGCTTATAATTTCAATGAAGTGGAAAAAACAACAAAACAAAAAAAATGTGTAATATTTGTGGAAGAATTTCTAAATAAAGTACCTAAAGCGTACAATAACTAAGGCGACTATCCTATTTTGATACGGATACTTGCTCTTTCTATTTCCGATATAATTTAAAACTAGATTGCAGAGAAACGAAAACGTCAATTACTGTAATATAAAACATAATGAATGAAAAGAAAAAAAATGGTCTTAAATCACGATCGTTTATTCGGTATTAAAGAGAAATCACTGACCACTATACTGTTAAACATACGTCGTGCCAAATTCTCGATTGCAAGGACGAAATTTGTGCGTCTGTTCTCTTAGTTTTTATGGCACTTAGAAGAAGTGAGTTAAAATACTTATTTAGAAAACGTATAAAAAGTGAGTTAAGAGTTGTATGTATATTTATAGTAAAGCACTATCGCCGCTATCCACTCTAATATCAATTACTATATCATTATGAGGCCAGTCGTTTCGCAGGGGCACTAAGTGTGACTGTAAATCGACTGGTTGTGGGTTCGATCCCCACTCGAGGATGTGAAATATTTATTTATATTTTCATTTCTTCGCTCTGGTGTCGAGGCAAAGCGCGGCGCTGAGTACCGCCACTCAAAACGCAATGCCTCCAGAGCTCGGGGGAAAGTGGGGAACGGAGTGTCTTAAATCTAGGTTCCCTCTACCTACCCTGCTGTGTGCAGGATACAGCGTGAAGCTGATTTAATTTTGATTTTTTTATATCCTAATTACATAAAATGAGATTATACCCAGGTGCGGGTTTGATGCAGACTGAGAGGAATGATTATATTCTAATTATTTTCATTTTCCCGTTCTGGTAGAAAGAAAATAACGGCGTTGAGTTCCGTCACTCGACACGCAATATCTCCACTTTTTAATATTATCTCCACTACTACTGTTCACAAAGGCGTTATTTATTTATTTATGTAATTAGAAACACGGATTCATTAGTTATCTTATCACGGTGGTAACCTACGAAGTCTATATTAAATATGGCCATTTTAAATTTATAAATAGAGGTCAGTGGTGGCGCAGAGACACAAAGTGTGAATGTGAAACCGACTGGTAGTGGATTCGATCCCCACTCGAGGAGATGAAATATTTACTTAAATTTATATTTCCATTTCTTCTCTGGCTCTCTGGTGTCGAGGACAAGCATGGCGTTGAGTTCTGCCACTCAACATACAATGCCTCCATAATTCGGCACAAAGTGGGGAACGGAGTGTCTTAACACTAGGTTTCCTCTGCCTACCCTGCAGTGTGCGGGATACAGCGTGAAGCTGATTTATTTATTTTTATTTTAAATAAAGGTATTCGTACATCAGCCAAGAATACTACTTTAACAATAGAAATTCTATGATAATCTTTATCTTTTTAATCCTATTGACAAATATTTTGATAACAATATTTAAACTATGTACATCTTTACTTGTTATAATAATATATATATTTTTATGTGGATGATATATGAGAAAATCTATTATAGAGGCTAAAGTAAACGCAACAGTTGTGAGTTCGATTCTTACTCGAGGCAATTAAATATTTATTTAAATTTATATTTTTATTTATCCGCTCTGGTATTGAGGCAGTGCTTTACAAATTGCGTGTTGAGTTCCGCCACTCAACACGCAATGTCTCCGGGGAACAGTATATCTCAACACTGGGAACCTAGTGTTGAGATAGGTCTACAATTACAAGCTACATTGTCAGTGCCTACGTTGATATCGGAACAGGCAGCGTTATCATCACGCGAGCATTTGGTGAATAATTTCGTTTTGAAATTCCGATGCGGTCTCTAAGGCCTCACGTGCTTACGAAAGTTTTTTGTTATATGCTTTGTTTTATAATAGTAAACTGTTATTCTCACATATATTATAAGCTATGGAGATGAGAGAGATTTACACCAATATTTATATTTTTATTAATACATTGAATTCTAATAGGGAGTGACTGGTAGAGAGCCTGTTTGCGCCTTAAGATTCCAAATCAACGTTGGTGAAGATTTTAGTTCGCAGCAGAGTAAGCTATAGGATACTATTACTAATATCTGTGATACTGACAAAACTCAACCTGAACACCTAAAAACCCCGATGAAGACGCTTTGACAATTCTTTACCGGAGTTTGGATATTAGTTCCTAGTAGTCCCTAAATTCTTATCTTTTATATCTCTATATCTCTATATATAATAAGACAGTAAAAATATTTTGTCTGTACATTTAGTAATTTTGACTGAAATGGATAGAGGGACACTTAAAAATAATAATAGAAAGCAAAAANGTCGTTCGTGCCACCATAAACTCAAAAGAAATTCGACTGATTATGTTTATTTGCGATGCGCAAAAAAAGGATGCCTTGAAGAAAAGATGACTGTGCTTAGAAGTTAGGGTTGGACTGTGGACATTTTGTTTTCAGAAGGTTTATGTTCCTACAATTATTTTTCTTATAGTTAAATTTGTTAGTTGTAAGTGAGAAATACTATTTTTTATTATTCTGAAAGGAGTATTTTTCGTGTTTTTTTTATAAATTGAATAGTCAGATTTTTTTCGACATTCAAACCAAATATTTAACAACGTTAATTTTTTTTATTTTTTCTTTAAACCCTTTACTTTTTATCATTACGCAAGGATAAATACGTAACTCATACCTTTTTTAAAAATCTGAATTATATACGCGGCCTTTCAGACCTCACGTCGGTATTAACGTTACAAAAACTGCACGTTGGCACTTAAAGGTTAACAAAGAAAATATAGCTTTCCTCGCTAATTCAACCATTCATCACCTTTTTTTTAAATGAGAACGAATACTTTCTGAGATCAACTTTTTCAACTAAACAAACTCTTCAGCTTTATAATATTAGTACAGTAGTATAAATATGAAACATAAACAAATAAACCTTTTTTATATACATACATGCAGTAAAATATAACGATACTATGTAAATCACGATCGATTATATATCCAGATAGCCGAACCGCGTCCCGCATATAAAGGGGGACCCCTTACATAATGCTACTCCGATGTACAGTTCTATAGAGTGCAATACGACGCTTTCTCTTGCAATTCTATCCTGATCTGTTGAGTGCATGTTTTTTTAGTTTCACGCTTTATCCCGTATGTAGCACGGTAGGCAGAGAGAAACTGACAACCTAGTGTTCGGATATTCCGTTCGTATTAAGAAAGTAACGTTTCCACTTTCTGCCTCATTCTGGTGCTTCCAGAAAGTGGAAACGTTGAATGGCGGAACTCAACGCCACGCTCATGTTACTTTAACCCGCGCGCGCATGTTATTTTAGCCTTCCTCGATAAATCGCCACCTTTTTTAGTTCTTGAGATTAGCGCGTCCAACCAAACATACTGTGTAATTGTGAGTATAATATGTTCATTATTTTTGGTATTTCGATTTGTAGTTTGCGGAAAATAACTATAAATATCTCGAAATAAATTTCTTGAAATGTCTACTGGAACAGGAAAAACATGATTTTTCATTTTTGCCTTTTAAAGGCCACTTAAACAAAGTTGCAAGCCGACTACTATTACTATATAAAACAAATTAAATTAGTTCTGACTGTAAAGGTTGTGTGTTCGATTTCCACTTGAGGAAATGAAATATTTAATACATATTTTGATTATCCTCGCTCTGGTAACTAGGACGAGTGTGGCGTTGAGTTCTGCCACGTAATGCCTGCCCAAATTCGGCGGAACGGAGTCTTAAAACTAAGTTCTCTCTGCCTACCTTTCTATGCGCGGGATACAGCGTGAAGTGTGAATTAGAAACACTTCATATTTTAAAAAAAGACATCCGATTAATGTAATAAAAACAAAATGAATTTTAAAATAATATTTTTTTTAAATACAATAGGCGTTACTTAAATTTATTGTTATTTATACAGGATACCGTGTGCATTTAAAAAAATATATTATAATTAGGTATACAATTCCAACAACATTAATTCAAAATCGACATGGATGTACTTTTTTTTCATAAATCGAAAATCGACATCATTTAGTGAAAATAAACTTATTATATTTATTTATTCATTACAAAATACGTTCTGTAACAGCCATTTTATTAAATTTGTCTCTACATGTTTAAATAAATTCAACGAAATAAATTCTTGATCTTTAAAAATATAACTTAAGCAAAAACAATTTAAATCCACGTTTAAATGTGACTTTAAATAAATTTTATATTCATATTTTTAATGAAACTTCGATACAGCTATTTTTATAAAATCAGTCAAAAAATATAGTATGTTTTTAGTATATATACATTTATTTATACTTTTATTAAGAACGCTAAATAAGAAAATATTCTATGAAGTCGTTCAGGTCATTATCGACGCTTAGGTATTTGATATAATATATTAATCTATTTTCATAATTCAATTAAATTAATATCATCATATCAGTAAAATATATCTCAAACAACAAAAATAAATGCGTTAAATTCATATAATTTGAACAAATAAATATGGAACATACGATTTAATATTATTTTAAGACCACAAAGCCATTTTATTAACATAATTTTACTAAACAACGAAAATGAGTGTATTAAATTCCTATAATACAACAAAATTAATTTAAAATAAACAATTCAATATTAATTCTAACCCAATAAAACATTATTATAAACATTATTTCATTAAAAAAACGTTCAAAACAAGAAAAATAAGCATTAAATTCATACAATTTATATACAAAACAGAATTCGAAATCGACGCTCGATCGCCCGAGTCGACAAGGCGCGCTATAGCTGTACGTATCGCTTGCGACGTTGCCGTCCCCAAGAATGCGGTGCCGCGTTGCCAAGCCGCCGTGCACTCTGGCTGGGCGGCGACGCCATTTTGTTTAATTGCCACTCGGCTGTATATTATGTATACTATAGTCTATAGCCGGATTTACAGCGTTCCTATTTTGAATTTTTTTTTAATTTTTCTTTCTGTACAGATTATTAATTGATTATGGTTTTTGTTTTTTTTTTTTGTTTTTAATTTTTAAATAGATGAATGGTTATTCGGTTCGTTTTTTTTTCTTTTATTATGATATCCACGTGGTTATTTAGTTGGTGAAGAGAAAATGTCAATTGATGCACACATACTTATATTCAAAGTATATATGTATAATATGTTTAATATTGTTCAGTTATCGCTATTTATGTAAGCGTACGTGACGTTTTTATGTTGATATATAGTTTTACGTGTTTGTATGTAATGATTAGAGGTCATATGAAAGTTGTGGCAGACTTGCAGATAGCTCGGACGATATACGGTTTTGTTATTATAATAATGAATACGGTTCGTGTGCGGTGTTTGTGTTCGTTTAGGTTTTTCGACTTGAATTATATGTTGTTTTATATCTGTATGTTGGTTTTAGTTTAGTAATTTATAATAATGTTGGGTTATTAATTACATTTTATTAACAGATGAAATGTGATTATTGAAAACATTTTGTCTTTTTATAATAAAAGATGACGTATATAATGAGAAAAAGTATATTACTGAATTATTCATGACGTTGCACAATAAATAATAATGCTACAAGCGTCTAAAAATCAACAAATATTAAATCATCTTATCTGTTTACCTGTCAAAAAAGGTAAAAGGTCCTAAAAACGCGATCCTCCAGACAGGATGCGATTAAAAAATAAAAAATTGCACGTCGTCGGTGTTAGATAGCGCAAGGAAGCGACAGATGGCGTAACCAGACTCGTTCGACACAAGATGGCATCCAAGTGGATTTGCATTTTATGAGCCTTCGCCTTTAGTCTTCACCATCATATTATGAGATTTGACATCGTTTTGAAATGAATTTTTGCTAGGTACCTGTTTACTGTTTTTGTTACTGTATTGATGTATATGTAGTTATTATATATTCAGTTTTTATTTCTTCGCTCCGGTAAGACGCGACACGGCGTTGAGTACCGCCGCTATGTTTAATTTGGGCCGAAGAGTAGGACGGTGTCTTGACACTACTATTTATTTGGTCTACTCTGTCATGTGTAGACGAAAGAATATAGTGTAATCTGTTCGGGAAGCAGCGTAAACTGTTTTGTTTTTCTTATAAATTTGGTTAGACGAAAGCAGACGTAGTGATAAATCATTCTGCATTCCAGTTTCCACCGTTTGAATACGATACTGACTACTATATGAAATCGAGCATGTTCCAACTTTATATCTATATAAAACACTTCTGTTGCTGAGTGACTGGCAGTGAGTTAAAAGGTGGGATTAGGAAATGTATTTTCTTGAAATCCTACAGAAACTTAGTTTCTAAGATCCCACGCAAATAAAATTGGGCGACGTTTTGTCTATGTATAATTGAAATAGACTATTGTATATATTTTAATATTCATTGTTGTTTATATCTTTTAATGTCTTTTATTATATTCACGTAACGTATTGTGAGTATTCAATACTATAAAGCAAGATTTAAATCGTCTTGTTTTCCTGTTACTTGCATTGATTCTGAGACGACCGATGTATTATGAACATTATTTTTAAATTTTTTGACTATATGACTTTGAAATTCATTTCGTATCCATATATTTAGAAAAATTAGTAGTTATACGTAACAAATGTGACAATACAGTAATATGGTATCATCGAACTGGTCTGGTTATAGATCCAGGACTTGAATAGTGGAACTCTTTGGAGACTTCTAATGAACCACCCAGGCTTAGACTCATGTACTTTATACTTAGATGTATATATACAGAATATGTCTATAGTACTTGGTTTTGTACTACAATTTTCTTTATTTTCTATACGTTTCATGGAGTATCTGCAATAAACTCTTTAGCTATATCACTACTAAATCATCCTTATGAAGGATGCGGAGAGGTAGTGTTAAACAATTAGCTTCATGCTGCATTCCACATATAGCAGAGCAGAGCGTGTCTAGTGGTAAGGCACTACGTTTCACATTTATTTACCGCCCAATTTTTAAGACATTATTTGTTAAGTGGCGGAAACTAACTCCGCTCCTTGTCTTGTATGTTCGCTTTCGTAAGTGAAGAAACGATGGCTTACAAGTAATACTTTAACTTTATTATTACAAAGGCTTATATAACGAAATACTTTTATAATATATAGAACTAATAAATGTGGATTTTAGTCTTATTTCCAAGTGTTTCCCGTAGTGTAAGTGAGAGCTAATAAATAAATTCTACCCCTAAAGCGAGGAGAAATGGGGTGTCGGATGTAATAAAAATAAGCCCGATTTACTTGCAGGGGGCCGCTGACTGTAAGCGTTTACATTTTATATAGTTTTTATCTTGTTTACCTTTAAGTGATGTTGATGTTGTTGTTGTTTTATTTTATGTAACAAAATAATATTTTAATTTTAATTAATTAATTAGTTATATTTATAATTTCATTGATTTAATTTAATGAATTTCTTAAATTACATATTTAAAAGACCGTTTTTATATCTTCGCTCTGATGCTCATCACGGCGTTGAGTTCCGCCACTCACTACGCAATGCTTCCAGAATTCGGCGAAAAGTGGGGTACAGAGTACCTTAAAACTAGAGATTCCCTTAGTCTACCCTCCTATAGTAGGGTGTGGTGGGATACATACGTTAATCTCCAAAAAAATGCTTTTTCTCTTAGAAAGTTTTGTCTACTGTGTCTTTTCTTAGTATAATGTTATTCATTGTACTTGTACCTACAGTAGTTGTACGTAAGTTATACGTTCTCATGCCGCGTCGCCGAAATCTTGATATGTCGCTGCAACTTTTTATGCAGCTTCCTTTGTAGGGAGCTTTTACTCCGCGAGCTCCGTAGGTCAAAGGTATTCTAAGAATGATAGCTACTTGATGGAAATGTTTATAATTTTTTTTCTATTGTATTATAAAATATTTTTGTTTTACATGGAGTCTACCTTCTATATATCAATATGACCTTACCTTTAAAATGATATGACGTTTCATCGTTTGTTTATATGGACTTAAGTTTAACTAATCCTACTTTCGGCTCAGAACACCAAGGTTTTCATATAAAATTTAAAACTATATATATTTAACTTTGTTAATGAAACAATAACTAATTAAGTAATTATAAATGTAATAGTATGAAAAATCATGTAATAGAATATACCTTGCATAATGTATCAAAGTGTCTAACTTAACACTACTCGGGTGGTGAGACTCGCTCTAGTATGAAAACAAAGCGCGGCGTTGAGTTAAGTTGAGTGTCTGACACTCAACACGAAATGTCTCATGGGTGTGTCTTAAAAATAGGAACGCTCTGTCTACTCTACTACAGATATGCGGGGCCCAGTGTGAAATAAATATATAATCTTATTACCACCCACGACGACTTCCACTGTAGTGCCATTTGAAGAAGAAAAATTAAGTAACCTTATTTATACACACACTACGTGAGATACATACCTAGAAAGATAGAGATTTATTTAAATATAAAAAAAAATAAATTAACTTTTCCACAAATTGAATATAATCTAATTAATAAAATATTTAAGAAATTATACGTCTATAACATTAATAGGTAATAAATTCTCAAGTAATCAATTATTCGCAAAGTATTTAAGATCAAAACCTAATGTGTGGTCTTGATCTTAGTATTTTAGAATATAACCTAAATCTATATAGGTTAATAGTAATAAGTACGATATACTTAGCCACTCAACACGTAATGTCTTGAAACTGGAGCGGTTCCGGGAAATGGAGTGTCTTGACACTAAATTTTCTCTGTCTACCCTGCTATATGCGGGTAGGCCCACGAAATTTAATGTTAAGACACTCCTTTCCTTATACACTGCCAATGTTGATTGGTGGATCCATAGTGAGAGAATGAAAATAATTCATTCATACGATACGATTCGGGTGGGAATCGAACTCCAAACCGTCGTGTTTACTTTAGTCTGCACCACGTTGACTTCAATAAGAAGTATTAAATATTAAACATATTTAACTTTTGTTTTCGGTGCGATCAAAAACCTACGTATATAGAATCGGGGGCGTAAACGGTTGGTGTATCAATCCGTCATACGATTAGTCACAGCTTACACTGTAACAGATTGGTATTATAACACTGGACTAGAATATTACAATGTTGTAGCTTGGCTTAGACGTGTTTGTTCGCGATGGTAGTGAGTTTGAATTTTAAAGAGGGATTGTCTATAGGTATTTTGATTGGCTTTTATGGTCTGGTAAGATGGTATAGGTTTATAGGGTTAACTCTATACCCCTATTGGCTATTTTAGGGTAAATAAGACACAGCGAACTTTTTCTAAAATATAACATTATTACATCTAACATAGGGATTAATCCCTATGTTAGATATAATAATGTTATATTTATATATAGAAGGAAGGAACATTTCGAGCTCAATTAAAACATTATTTACATGATTTAATCTTGAAACCATGGCGAAGTCGTGGTGCAGTGGCACAGGCACGTGAACGCGACTGGTTGTGGGTTCGATTCCCACTCGAGGAAATTAAATATTTGATATTTTAATGGCCTCCAGAATTCGGCGGAAAGTGGAAAGCGGTGTGTCTTAATACTAGGCTCCCTCTATCTATCCTGCTACACACATACATATATGGATGGATACATCGTAAAGATGAAAAACAAAAACAAAAAAAAAATAATCTTAGAGAGAGTTATCTAGTTAAGGTATTGGCTTATTAATCGCTATATTGATATTTTTTCATTGTTCATTTTACTTTGTTTATTCATATGAAGCTCAGTCCAAGATATGTATTAGATCATACATCGCGTGAGGCAAACCGTTGTAGGCAGTGTGTTGATTGTATTGCTTGTACTTAAATTATTGACGCAACTGGCATATACCTAATATATAGTAGTACTAATATATATTTATTATACTGTATTTACCAACAGATTGATACATTCAATTATGAACAACCTGTTTTCATACTTCTGAGAAAGTGCACTACGTGGCTGCTTGCGAGGACGAGATCGGCGGCAAGCGCGCACCCCGCAGTACTCGAGCCTATGCTTGCGACCGCAAACAGAGCGAAACTTAAGACTAACTAAGACTTACACCATAATGTAATAATATAGCGCATAGCACTCCTGAAGAATGTAGCTTTCATACAAAACAAAAAAAAAGTAAATCGAACCAGTAGATCCAGAGATCTTAGCGTTTAAACAAAGAAACAAACAAACAAAATCTTCCGCTTCATTATATTAGTATAGATGTGAATGTAAGTATGTTTGTTACGTTTTCACACTAAAACTATTCAATCCATTATTATCGAACTTTGTGCATATATTACTTTCCTTTCTTATACCTCAGAAAGGCTTAAAGTTTTGTAATGTATATTTAAAAAATATGTTGTCCTTTCGCTACAATATAAAAATAAATTTAAGCGAATGAAGCCACGTTTAAGTCTCTAAGTGTTAATCTATATATATAAAAGGACTTGTGCTGACTGACTGAGGTGAGACGCACGCAGAGCCGTAACCGCTGATGGTAGAAACGTAAAATTTGGGCAGATGTTTATTTTCATATTCTGGACATCCACTAAGAAGGGAATTTGAAAAATTTTAACCCTAAAGGGATGAAATAGGGGTTGAAAGTTTGTATGGAAAAAAATTTTAATCTGTACCGATTTTTATAAAATTTGAAATTCAGACTCTTAAAAATATTTCATTGAACACGTGTTTCATGGTTTTTAAGAATTCACCCCCTAAGGGTTCAAATAAGGGGTTGAAAGTTTATATGGAAAAATCTTTAAATTGCCACCGATTTTTATAAAAATTTAAATTCAGACTGTTAAAAATATTTTATTGAACACGTTTTTCGTGGTTTTTTTTGGATTCCCTCCTAATAAGCGGGCGAAGCCGCGCGCGCCCTCTAGTATTATATAAAATTATCATGTAATAGGAATATTGAAAAGTATAAGGCGTAAGCTTATTATATGGTCATAAAAACCGTCGGCGCAGTGGAACAGCATGTGGCTGTAAATTTATCTGGATTTGAACCCCATTCAAAGAAGTTAATTATTTTCATTCCTCGTTCTGATAAGAAGATAAAACGCGGCGTTGAGTTCGTCCACTGAACACGCAATGTGTCGTAAATTAGGCAGTGAGTGGAGAACGGAGAGTCTTAACAAAGAGTATCCTCTGTCGTATACGGGATACAGTGTGAAGCTATAAAAAACATATATTAAGATGGTAAAAGCATGTTTATAAAAATATATTTATAAAGTCTTTCCGTTTTTTGATTTTAGAAACTTTTTTTTTAATAAGGCTCAGCGACGCGAATATTTTTTATCTACACTGTTTCTGTCTATTTAGAATTGTTACTAGCCACATATAAAAAAGGTTTATTATATTATATTAATAACATTTTTGGACGTATTGTTAACTATTCTTATTTTTAAACTGAAAAATATTAATATATTATAGTGTGAAATGATAACATTTCATATTCCCTAAAAATATATTAAAATATTTATTTTTTTCATAATATGATAGTTTTGTCTTATTAACACACTTTTATTAGGTGGAGCTGTTACTGACTATGTACTAAAATCTAAGAATGTGAATTACACACTTTTATTTATTTTGATTAGATGACAATATATCATAATGGTTCCATCGAACTAGTCAGATGATGGAACTGAAAGACGACAGATTTTTTTTAGTTTCACCCTGTATTTCGCAAATAGCAAGGTAACAGAGGGAACCTAGTGTTAAGATACTCCGTTTCTAATTTTCCACTGAATTTTCAAGGTATTGAGTGTTGAGATGCGCAACATAACGCCGCGCCTTTGCTTAGAAATATTTATAAATTATAAACACTTCCCCCAGGTAGTGGAATGGAATCTACAGCCGTCGCGTTACAACCACACGGTTGTGCCTCTGCGCCACGACGGCCTCAAAGTTTCTTGAAGTAATAATTTATTTAACTATATTTAACACAACTCGTCATGAGCCATTAAAATAAGCCAAATTAAAATAATTTCAATATTCATCATTTGAATCCAATACCACCACCAACAATTCTAAATTCTTTACTTATATTAAAAGCAAACTAACAAACTATACAAAGATTTCCACGTACGTATCGGTGAAAGAGTCTAGTGTAACAGTTTTAGCTAATTCAGGTCGAGGTATTCGTGCCGCGCTACGGTTTTCTAATATGTTGCGTCTCTTTTTCCTCCATGATTTTTCCGGAATGATTTATATGACATAGTATATTTGGGTTTATGAGAAGTTGGTTTAGATTAATTGGTGGTATGTCATTTTTACATGTTTATCTCTGAGTTTGCCTGTTAACGCAAGACAGGTCGCGGCGTTTATTTCCGCCACAGAACATCTTGACGTTAGGATCTGTTTGCCTACTCTGTTATGCCGGAAATACTCCGATAACATTGATATTATCTTCCAATAAATATTCAAAATTATATAAGTTTTTTTTTTTATGGCAAATTGTAATATGTATCTACAATGTTAACTTGCTTACTTACCACTTAACGGAGTATCTTAACACTAGGTTCCCTCTGCCTACCCTACTATTAGAGGGATACAACATTAATTTGATTTTTTTACCGTTTCATCTTGTTATATACATTCAGTGTACATCATAATACATCTGCCATTAGCAATGTTAAGATGCGATAGCTAATTTGGCCTTATTTAGCACACGTTCTCCGACATTTACCATTTCTCAAAAAAAAAATCGGTTTCTCTCTATACCTATATCTTTGCACAGCTATCGATAATGCTAATGTAAGCTTTTTATACTATAAAATCCGTAAAGTAAATAAATATTAAGTATATAAATAAAGAAGAAATGGGCGAAGGTTCCGTTTTCCGTACGGTGGTCCTTTGGCTCGTTTGCCCCTTTTTAAGATAAATAAAAAGAATAATATATATTTTTAACTTCACATCGTATCCCGCATAAAGCAGGTTAGGCAGAAGGAAACTAGTGTTAAATAACCAAATTTTCAGAATATTATGTATTCAATGGTGGAACTCAACGCTGCGCATTGTATTGTTATAAGAAAAAGGAAATTAGAATATTAAATATTTTATACCATCGAATGGCAGTCAAATTCACAACTGTAGTCACACGCTGTGCCACTGCGCCGCGACGTTTTCACTTTTTGCCAAATGGCTTTATTACAGGTCTACGGGAAATAGGGAAATCTGTAATTCTACGAGAAGGACCCTATAGTTTTTTATTACGCGGCAAACTAAGTCAACAAACTTATTTTGTATGACATTAACTATAAATTTAAGTTTTAATTTATATTAATCAAAAACATGTATATTTTTAACTATCGGATTTCTTTCTTTATATTATTTTTATTTATTATTTTTATTGTAAGTTTTCACTTCGTGCCAAATAACACAACTGATCTAACTCCTAGGTAAAAGAGGTAGGTAGAGGTAGGAAAAAAGAGGGGGTCTAACTGAAGTACCCTACAGGTTTTGATTAGTTCCCTCCGAATTTCATACAAATTACAACAAAAATCAAGCATAAATGCTCATATCTTTGTATTGCGTTGACTTAGAAGCTTATATTTAGAAGTTATATAGTTGATATAATAATTAAATATATTAATTTTAGGTTGATGTTTCCACGTAATCTCGAGATATTTTTTTTTCTATACATAAAACTCTCTAAGAGTATATTATATAGTTGTTTTATAGACATATGTAATACTCTAAACGTAACCGTTTTAAATAATGTTTTTAAATTCTTTGTTAGTGATATAATTATTAAAAAAAATTAAACCAATAAATGGCAGCACCTAAACTTTTTATATAATATATACTACGTGAAGTAAGAAAACAAGCATGCGAGGAAGACTATCCTGTCGTCATACTGTAAAACTAGTTCGGAGGATAGTGTTTTATCAATTTTTGTTAGCTTAACCTTCAAAATTGTAATATCGTTAATATATAAGCCATTATTGTATAAGGTTAAGATTTATATGAATAAATAAATTAATTAATTTAAAAAAATTGTCTTGACAGATAGACAACAAAGTGATCTTATAATGGTTCGTTTTTTTTAATTTTGAGGTAGTGAACCCTAAAAATCGTATTTTTATTGTATTTTGGTTAGTTCTAAGAAAATTAGATACCTTCATATATAATACCTATTTATTACTTATAAAATATAAATTATATTTTATATTTAGGTTAATTGAATAGAAGAACTCGTGTTACGTACGTACGTTCTGTGAAAATAATTTCATACTTAAAATATATGAATTTTATAAAAAAAATAAAATTTAAGGAATGCCTTCTACTTTGTTATTCTGTTTGTCCTCACTTAAACTGCAACTTAAATATAGATCGAACTGTAAATAGAAAGAGAGCGCATGATCGAGGTCATCTTAAGCTGTTTTCTTCTCTTTCACTTGAGGAAAAGATTGAACTAAATTTATAAACTGTTAGATTAGTATTAGTATTTAGTACATAAAAAACTTTTTCTTATTAATTACATAGAATATTTTTGTCTATTTAAAATGAAATTCTTTCATTCGGATTGACCACGACTTCCAGCACCACCTACCTGTACGCGAACTACTGCAAAGTGTTCAAAATGGGTTTCAAGAACACACAATACTTTGATGATGATTAATCAGGTTAAAGAGGTTCAGATTAAAGATTTAAAATGTGTAAAAATCACGAAAATCAAATATTTTATTATTTTTATATAAATTTTATGTGTTAAAGTAAAGATAATCTACACATTATTTTCTCGGTTTTCCGCTCATTTATAGATCTTAGTGTACCTATGACTTAAATAGCGCTATCTCTCCCGTATCACATGAAAGAGATAAATATAAATACTATAATTATTTCTGAGGCCAGTCGTGGCGCAGCGGCACGAGGTGTGACTGTAAAACCGACTGGTTGTGGGTTCGATCCCCACTCGAGGAGATGAAATATTTACTTAAATTTATATTTCCATTTCTTCGCTCTGGTGTCGAGGTTAAGCGCGGCGTTGAGTTCT
>JAAIXJ010000099.1:78205-250529 GCA_013403705.1 Heliconius hermathena
TAAAATTGAAAACAAGCAATGAGTACAATATTAAAACAAGTGAACGTCGCAAGCGATAGTAGCCGACTCTTTACTCGTAGCTAGCAAGCAGGCTACGTCACGCACAGCAAAAAAACTCGAAACAAGTTTATCTTGCGAATGCGCTGCGTGCAGATGAATTATAATAAATATAAATATTAACTTTAGTTTTAAGTAAATTTGAAAATAGAATATAGTGTAGTATTTGTATATATTATTATTAATTAATTTTATTAAAAGTTAATATTCACTACAAACCTATTAACCAAAAAGAGAATTAACGAAATCATCATAGGCTTGTGAAGTCAGGAGCACTAAAATTATGTTTAGGGTTAGGTTATTCTGCTCTCTTATCGTTGATACAATGGACTCGTGTCACGGTTGGGACTTACGTACTTTATCGTAAGCTGTAGGTTTAATTTAAAATGTATAAAAGTTGCCACAATCAACTTTTTGTACTCCAGAGGTTACTAGTTCGAAATCGATTATTAAAGACAGTTTTAACGTAAAATAGTACCGAAATTAGGCCACCTGATAATTTTATTAATTTATATTTGTGCCTCATATACATATGTGGTATTACATTATATAATAATATTTGTGACTAGCGTATGATTGTAAACGCGACAGGTTGTGGTTCGAGGTTCGATTCCCACTCGAAGAAATGAAATATTTAAGTTACGGCTTTCAGTTCCGCCATTCATTCAACACGCAATACCTCCAGAATTCGACAGAAACGGGGAAAAGAAGTGTTTTTATGGGTACGGAGTGTCTATACATTGGTAGATTTCCTTCCTCTGCCTACCCTGCTATCTGCGGGTTACAGCGTGAAGCCAAAAATACATATATTTAATCGTGAAGTAATTTATAGAACGTTATTTAAAATATAAATAATTTCAAATCTAAACGTGGACTATAAACGGTAAATTTCTTAAAAACATTATAAATTTTGCCCAAAAACGTAAATTTAAAAGGAATAGATGAGCAACTTAGTTTATAAAGTTACTTAATGTAAATAAATGGAATAAGAGCCTACAGAAGTATCTAATAATGTTTTTTTCTTATTGAGACGTCTTCTTAAAAGCGCTTGAAATAATTCCGAGCGGTAAATTAGTTACCGTCCGTAGTGATATTGGACTTAGAATTTTAATACCTTTTTGGACTTAGAAAATTTCATACTTTTTTTTGTCCTTATTTGTTTTGTATCTCGCCTATTTTAACACGATAGGCAGCTGCACTTTTTAGTGGCGTAACTCAACGCCGCGTTTTGTCTTGTTAATAAACCGGAGAAATAAGAGATATTAAATCACTGAGTCACTGAGTGGAAACCGAATCCACAATTATCTTTTCGTCGCATCCTAGAAAATCTTCGCCTTGACATTTTAGCTTAAGAAATGGATATGAGGGATTAGACTTAGGTTTTTTTTTTTTATATTGTGTAACTTTTATAGTCTGCCGTAGCGCAAGTCGTTTGGCTATAATTACGATTGTAGATTCGATTCCCACGCTAGGGTATGATTTATATTTTTATTTTTTTTTGATTGAAAACACAACGTTTCAAATATCATGCCAGTCCATGCCAGTCAAGACGAAAATATTAATATATAATTTTTTAAATACATATATTTAATAAAATCCAAATAAAATTTATTTAATTTAAAAAAACATATACACTATTAGCATCGATTATTAATTTGATTATTAATTATGTATATCGCTATTAACGATTTTGTTAGTTGGTCCTTAATTATCTTTACTTTGAAGTCATTAAATATAATTTTATAGTTTTTTTATTTTTCTTTGTGTGTATATGTATGTTAGTATAATTTTGATTTCGGCTTTTGCTGTTTTCAATAACTTATTTTTTTATTTAATTTTGTATTTAAAAAAGATATTAGAAACAATAAAATATTTTTTCTTTTTAAAACAAACTATTAAAAAAGTTACAGCTTTATCAACATCTAAACGTATAATAAATATTGCTTAAAAACACCGTTACGTGATTTATTATTGGCTGTGGAACTTTTTGTACACTCAGTAATATTTTAGACGCGAGAATCATCAATCACGGCCGAAGAAAGCCCTGAAAGACCTAAAATAAAAATACATCATTAGATAATCTAGATCTTTCAGGGCTTTCTTATATAAAAGCTTAATTATTTTTATACTAAACGTCTACGTCTTATTTTATAAGTACTTTCATTTCTTATGTGAGCATTATATAAAATGGCTTAAAGCGAATATTATTAACTTTTTTAGTTTCACACTGTACCTTGCATATAGCTGAGTTGGCAGAGGGGACCAAGTGTTGAGACACTCCGTTTGAGTGGAGGAACTCAACGCTGCGTTTTTTCTTGTCACTAGAAATTATTCAATCCCCAAGTGGAAACACCAATCTGTGCCGTTACGGCCTAAAGTCTTGTTTTCGATTTCTAATAAATAAAAATAAACGAAAACACAGTACATTCAGTAATAAATTACTTAGAAATGAAATTTATTTCGTTTAGTACCAAAGAAATCTCGAGAAAGCTATTTAAAAGGTATTACTTACCTCCGCCCCGGCTATTTATACTCGACCTTTGACCGCTGCTAACTAATTATTTTAATGAAAACAGCACAGCGACTGTATTATTAATATAGAGCTCCTGTAACGTCCATATTTAATTATTTACTTTGAAATAATTTTTATATTGGAATTTCTTATAACTTATAGCGGAATTTAAACTTTTAAAAAATCCCCATTCAAATATATCTCTTAAGTTCTTGGCAAAGTGCTTGCAGTTCCTAAACGACTAATAAATTTTTCATAAAACATAACTAAAGAACACTGCGATGAAAAAGGCTTTCAATAAAAAAATCGCCCTGACATCGGTTCACTAATACAAAAGCTACGGTTCCTTAGACTGTCAAACATCCCTCTTTCTGCGTGGGGGGCTTAAAAACTATATGTGCTTAAAGGACATTTAAAAATTTGATACCGAGTTAAAACAACCCATTTTGTAATTTTGATTCGTTTTGGCTTAAAGTTGTTTTAGCATAGTTTTACTTATTGGCTTAGTATTTACAAATAGATTTTTATAATATTACTTTATGGAATAGCTTCACTCTGTATCCCGCACACAGCGGGGTAGGCAGAGGGAAACTAGTGTTAAGATACTCCGTCCGGCGTTGAGTGCTGCCACTCAACACGCAATGCCCCCAGAATTCGACGGAAAGTCGGGAATGGAAGGTTTTTAATGAGAACGGAGTGTCTTAGCATTAGGTTCCCAGATTCTCCCACGTGCGGGATACAACGTGAAGCTCAAACGAAAGAACATTTATAATTGGAAATTGTCATCATCATTGTTGGTCATTGGAAATGTATATCAATATAATAAAGCGGAAGAGTTTGTTTATTTGTATAAACACTGTGATTTACAATACAAAAGAAAAGTAAATCGTCCGATTTACTTTTCTTTTGTATTGTATGAAAGCTACTTTCTTCAAGAGTATAGGCTATATAATATTACGACGTAAGTCTTAGCTTAGCGTTAAATAACGAAACAACGATAATAATAAACGCCATCGAATTGCTTGAAGCGCGTGCGCTTCAAAAATAGCTAAATATATGTCAATACATCGTAATATAAGACGTATAACGTAAATATTTTATTTTATTAGTTCTTAAAAAAAATCCACGACACCGTATATCTATTTTTTATAAACAAGTCACAATAAACCATTTTGTGACAAAGGTGATATTTCAATGTTTTTTTATTTGTCAAAGATATTGAAATTTACAAAATTATTCCATCAGGGAGAAAAATTTTTGATAGAGAAAATTTATATTTTAAGATAAGCCTAGGCTCGAGTCCCGCGGGGGCCGCCCTTGCCACCTATGAAGTCCTAACATACAGCCACGTAGTGTTCATGATTTAATGTATCAATCTGTTGCAAATGCAGCATATTAAAAGTATTATGGTGGTATGCGGGTAGGCCGGTAGCTTTACGTTCTATCACTCCATCCCCCACGCATCGCCTAAATTTCAAGTATTGCTATTTGAGTTGCGGTATATAACGTCACGCCATCTTGCTACCAAAATGAGTTAACTAATTCCCTCGAGTGAAATTTGAATCCGTAACTGTCGCGGTTTTAGAGTGAGACGCTGTGCCGCTGCACCACGACAAGCACAATAATACAGTCAATAGTGATATTCAAACACGTTCCAATTACGTTAGTTAGTACGTATAGCTTTTAAATATTTATCGTTCAAAAATATTTTTTTACATTCTGGCTTTACTTTGCCAATCCAAAGCTCTATAATTGGTACAAATAGGATTTTAATCTAACCAATTTTGTAGAAAGGTAGAATTTATATAATATTATACATATAATCAATCAATCATAAAATAATCAATTTGCATTTAAGCTTCCATTTTGAAACAATAAAATAAATATGATGTGAAATTGTTTTTAGGATTCCGTACCCTTAAGGAAAAAAGAAACTCTTATAAGATCACTTTAGTGTCCGTCCGTCAGTCCGTCTATCTGTCTGTCAAAGCCGTTTATTTCAGGAACGCTTGGAGATTTCGAGTTGAAATTGGTACCATATACTCAGATCTACGCCCCCATAATTTCCTAAAAAAAAAAAGTATTTCTACAGTTACTTGAAAAATAAGTGGCCCTTTATATCGCAAAAAACGCGTATAAAAAGGGAATCAAAATTAATAGGGTTAATCTAGAATTTTGATATTTGGCAGCTAGCATCTACAGGTAACTAGTACTAGTTTGGGACAAATTCTGAAAACAACACATTTGTGCTTAAATCCTAGAAAGAATAGCCTTAAAATGAGGGCAAATTATTGATACTAAAGCCACTAGTTCAAGTGAGGTATCAGGTAAAAGGACCCTGGCTAAGCTAAGCTAAGCTTTAATTTCTGAAAAAGCTCGAGACTATATTTTTGTACGAAACCCTCAGTGAGCGAGCCCGACTCGTGCTTGTCCACTGTTTAATATATGTAGTATAAGAAAAACTCAAGTATTGCTTACTTTTAATGAAATAGAAATTAATAATAAATACTAACGTAAATTACGTTAGTAAGAAATTTTCAAAAAAGAAAGTTAATAAGTAGATTAAAGAGCGGAAGTAAATATTTTAAAACGTATACTTCAGTATTATACAATTTTTGAAAACTCGACGTTTTGAACGTTTTCCCAGGACCACGGACAACTTCGAAGTGTTCGAACGCGTCGTGTTTCCAAAAATTATGAAATAGTCAAATATAGTCAAAACGTCCAAAATGCGTAGTAATTAGTTTTAAAGGAATTCAACGTCACAATTTCATTATATTAGATCTATAAATTGAGGTCCGCTGGGGAAATAATAATTTCCATTTCCTCGCTCTTATAAAACACAGTATGTTTTTGATTTCTGCCATTGAAAATACAATTTTTTAGACATTTTCTAATTAAGTTGGAAAACGGAGAATGGAACCACTGCCTTTTACAATAGGTTAGCTCAATAACGCACCACCATCTTGCTGCAACTGTACTGGTGCAAAGGCGGAACGCGCTGACCACAACGCGTTCAGCGCCGACTGCCCAGTCAGACGCAAATGCGATGCGCTAGCCCAGGCCAGCATAGCCTATTGCTAAGGGCGAGTCTCTCTCCTCCATACTCGCCGAACACATCTCTGCTCAGAGACAGCTGCAGCCCAAAGACACCGAGCGTCGTCAGCCACTAAATGACGGGCTGCAAAATTGTTTGGATCCGCCATTTACAGGCCGCAATGTTCTGACGGCAAGGAACAGCCTAGCCTCGAAAAGACTCGTGCTCACACCAAGTGCTCACAAAAAATCCTCTGCGAAAAGACTTCCTCTGCGATCGGATGAGGATATTACAAACGAGCTTCATAAAGAAACACGATGTAATAGCTTCCTCGGACGCAGAAGGAGCCAGCGATGAAGAATCTTTGCCAACTAGAGACTCTATGAGAGCTGCTGAGAACAATGTGTCCTTCCGTCCGCCCAACCAATACTCGTCTGTCATCCAGTCAAACTTGCCTCTTGTGGTGGATGCTTTATCTTTAAATTTTAAAAGTTGCATTTTCAGCTCAAGTTTTGTAAATCTGTAATAAAAATAAATTCAAAATTTTTATTGTAAAATGATCGTATATCTTAAAAGAAATTTAAAAAATTAGATAAGAGTTATGTTCAGATCTCCATCAATGGCCTAGCACCACCTCCTCCAATTTTAAGAAGTGTAAAAAAGTAAAAACATAGATGCATAAAGTCTCTGATCACGTCAAAGGGACGGGACGTAAAGCAAAAAGCTTTACAATTTAAAAAAAAAACCAGTGCCCCTGCGTCACGACTGGCCTCAATACTGTATGCTATACATACCAGTAAATATCAAAGGATTGTATTATACATGACCCACATAAGTGCCCGTGGTAAACTTATATAGCATATAGCTTTCCTCGATAAAAAGTACCTAACCAAACCTGAAAGAATTTTTCAATTCGAAGCAGTAGTTCTTGAGATTACCGCGTTCACCAAACAAACTGTTTAGCTCTGTAATATTAGTATATATAAATACATGTAGAAAATCCATAGCAAATTCCAAGCAAATAAACCGTTTGTTCGATAAGCAAAGTGACCTCGATTTATTGTACGCTATATTAGAACTGGTTGTATTTTCACCGCTTCTTAGTATTTGCAAAGCTATTGAAGGCATGTTGATGAGGAGGTCACAATTTAATTGACCTCTTTCCTATACGGATTGGGTAGGTTAAGTGTCACTCACTCCGATCAAGGGAGGATGGGTGTGCGGATTTTCTAATAAAATTTAGATTTTGGTTGTTGAAATTAGGAATCACAACAGGAAAGCAGAGAGTCACTTCCTTTTTTTTATTTTAAGTGTTTTTATAAATTTTATTTAGCGTAATATCTGTGAAATACTTGTGAATACCTGTGCCTTTGCTCCCGTGGTGGAATGGAAATAACTAAGTCTTGTCGACTTGTCTATGATTCAGACAGTGGGTTGCATCAAAACTATTATCGTCATATAATATAGATTTTTGCTATCCTCAAAAAAAACCATTAGCCAATACAAAAATATTTTTTAATTTGGAACCATTAATCTTAACAAGATTAGCGCGTTTAATAAAAAAGTAGTATAGATTTTTCCTGATTTTAATTTCAGTTTGTTAGTTTTTCATAAAAACTAGCTTTCATCACGATACAGTAGACTGAAAATGAATAGCAATAAAAAAAGTTAATAATAATAAAATTATGAATAATATTAACGTTGTATAATTTTGTATTTAGCTCTGGGATCAATGACACACAATTGGAACGTAACTAATAAACTTTGACCAACGGAGAATACGTATTTGTAGCTTTAAACTTCTATTATATATCAATTATATTATATACTAGTCCTTGGCGTCCGTAATTTTAGTTATGTAGATTTTAAGTAGTAAAATGGAAAATCCTGTTGTAGTAGTAATTCAGAGAGATGTATTCTTAGTGCTCCCCTACACTCTTTCGTCTATATCTCATACACGCCAAATTTGAACTGACTAAGTCCATTAGTTTCTTATCTGTAAGTCACAAAACAACTGAAGAATTATGTACCTCTATAAAGTGAATATGTTTATATTAAATTTCGATTTCATACAGTTTTAAAGTGATACAGTAATACATGAGGTCGTTTGCAGATAAATGCAACGTTGCGGATTTGATGTTTACGGGGGAAATATTTAATATTTTCATTTCCTCGCTTTGGTACCTAGGTAAAGCGCGGCGTTGAGTTCCGTGACGCAACACCTTAAGAATTCGGCGGAAAATGGGAAAGAGAATTAAAAAAGAAGGAAAAGTCTTAATGTTTATTAGAATGAAGTGTCCTAACAATAGGTTCATAGGCACCCTCTGCTATGTGGGTGAAGCTAAAATAACAATATATTATATTGACATTGTAGAAAATTTAATTGTAGTTCTTATATATGCTGAAATTAGAAACTAATTATGCTAATACATAGAGTAGAGTGTCTTAGCACTAAGACCTCTCATGAACTCTAACGGTAAATAAATTTATTCTTCACATAAATACAAACCAAGCCGTCGTTGCAAAGCGGTAGAGCGTAAATAGACTGTTATAGATTCGATTCCCACTCAGGGGAATGATTTATTGCCATTTTCTCGCTCTTGTAATGATTGAGTTCCGTCATTCGAATGTGAGGAATGGAGTGTTTCAATACTATAATAGTTTCCCTCCACGCTATATGCGGGATAAGTAGAACACGACGCCCAAAATATACTAAATACAAATTAATTACATTTTAATATACATATAAACTGAAGACAAAGAACTATACAACACAATAGACATCGTCGTACACGCTCCGAAGGCTCGCCTTGATATTCTGCCAAGGAATTTATTTTTGTAGCGAAAGTGCGCCCGCGCATGATCAACGAACACACTCGACGACGGCCGACGCGGACCGCGCAAGGCCACACTTTATAACCTGTAATTCATACTTTAAAATTTTAGTCTAATGTATATTCTACATAACCAAAACGGGCGGAAAGTACAGTGTGTAATGATAATGTTAACATGTAATGATATAATGATACAAAAACCAATAAGTTGAATATTATATTAATTTATTTTATATTTTTTGCTTTAGTTTTATACATCTCTAGTTTCATGCAGGGCAGATAGAGGGCGCCGTAGTATAGAGATTTGAGATACAGCGTTCTTCATTAATTGTCCATCGCATCATATAACTGTCACGTGTATAGTACAGACAGCGTGGTTTAGAATCGAGAGAAAATGGCGTCTTCGTTTCGTAACAAAATTTCTTATAATTTACTAGCCTTCTTGGTTTAAATCAATTTCGTGCTATATTTTTAGATATATGTTGTAAATTTTCCTTTTATTATTTATATGGTTATTTTACTAATATTTTTAGAGACTATCTCGGTTAAGTGGTATGGCGATTTATTGTAAATGCAATAGGTACTGTTATTTGATTCTCTCTTTTTTAATCTTTACTCTGTATCCCGCACATAGCAAAGTAGGCAGAGGGTACCTGGGAACCTGGAATTAAGATACTACGCCCCCATTAAGACACTACCGTCACCTACATTATGCTGAATTCTAGAGGCAGTACGTGTTAAGTAGTGGAACTCAACGCCGCCGTTGCCACGCTTACCTCGTTACCTGAGCGGGGGTATTTTAATAAATTTATATTTTGTATGTAGTCAGGCCTATCGTGGCGCAGGGGCACAAGCGTGTGACTGTAAACGTGACAAGTTATGGATTCGATTCGCACTCGTAGAATCGAAATATTTCATATTTTCATAGGTTCCCAGGTTCCCCCTGCCCACCTATGTACGGGATTCAACGTGAAACTAAATATATAATAGATAGTATGTAGATTACAAAATCAATACGACATGAGAACATTAAGTCAAAGCGAATCTTTGTTTTAAGTTCGAATATATTCAACATCACGTAGTTTCTATTTACAAGCAAAAGCTAACCCCTCGATAGAGGCGCGTTTTTTTCTTCTTATTATTATTACGGCGGCGCGTCTCATTCGTTCACCGTTTTCACTCACTCATAAGCGATTTTATATCTTATTTCTAATATAAATAAAGATTATAATTGTATAGAATGTACAGTTTTGTCTTACCATAGCATGGTTGATACCTCTCGGTTATGATCGAATGTGGATTGCGAGGTGACTTATAATACGTATAACGTGTGTCTCGATAAGTGATGGAGTATTTTTCATTTAATGTTTTTTTACTGTTGTTTCAGTTTGTTACTATAGATTTTTAATATTGTTATTTTCATTGAACAAGTTAGTTGTGAGTTCAATTTTCGTTTTGGGGAGATGATTATAACTTATAATTAGACTATTTTGCCCAGATCGTTTCATCATCAATGGTCGCACGTTATGTGTATTTTCAAATAGGGAACTACAACATATGTCATTAACCATTAAAATAGTTTCATTTGGTATGTGTAAAGATAATGGAAACAAATAAGATTTCTGATCTTTTAAAATAAAACTCTATCTCCAGATTATTCATCTCATCATCGTAAATTATCGTTTTTATGTATAAATATACGAGATTCGTTCCAAATGTGTAAAAGCCCCTAACTTAACTTGTCCAAAACGCGGCGTTGAGTTTCCTCGCTCTTTGTTGCTTGGTTTATACATCAAAAAGAGAACTTGAATGAATCAATTAGTTTTATTCAACCGCTCCAATAAGGCCTAACGCGGCCTCCAAACAAAATGTTTAATTGAACAATAGAGTGTCTTGACATTAACTTCTCTCTGCCTACTATGCTATTTGCGGAATATTGAAACTAGAAAACAGAGAAAAATACTAATAAATACCTGTAGCATTTGGCACTCCGTCTTCTTATATGATATTACATAATTTTATAGAGCGCACATTGCCTTTCAAACTGAAACACTACGTTTTCACAATATGTCACTGTGTTTTAAACTAAAATTCAGCTTTGAGAAACAAAAATAAAACTAAATCTAATTATTGTAATATTTTTTTAAAAGCCGTCTAGGTTCAGCTCATCAATTACTTTCATTATCTAGCTCAATACTTAATGTATCAAAAAATAATACTCTCAAAAACTTGTCGTAAACACACGAAACGCATGAAATCGATACAAGTGAAGCCGTTAAAAGTCATTTCATGTCATTCGACGCTGTGTTTTTTAAAAAATGTTTTTTTTCGTGAAAACTAACCGAAATTATAATTTTCTTGCTTGAAGCTGATTTTTTATTTGTGTTCAAATTTAGTACCAATTTACTAACAGTAAAATATTAATAAATAATTTATAAATGTTTTCATAATTACAATCTAAAGGATATGGTCAAGTTATCTAATGATTTAAAGAATTACCTTTTAGTTACAGTAACAGTGAACAGGGCAATCGTGGCACAAAGTGTGCCTGTAAACGCGATTGATTGTGGGTTCGATCCCCGCTCGAGGAAACACTGAAATATTTGTCTAAATTTTTATTTTCATGTCTTCGCTTTAGTGTCGAGGCAAAGCGCGGCGTTTAGTTCCACCACTCAACACACAATGCCTTCAGAATTCGGCGGAAAATGGGGAACGGAGTTTCTTAACACTGGGTTCCCTCTAAGTATACTGCTAAGCGGGATTCAGCGTGAAGCTGATTTTTTTTAACTTTGTTATTATTTTTTTTTAAATCATCACATAATATAAAATATGTTGATAAGTAAGTGTTGTCTTTACATTTTATTAAATTTTGTAAAGAAATTCTTCTAATTTTAGAATCAAAATTAAAATAATCCTTAAAAGATTTCATGTAGTTTAAAAAAATCTTAAAACCTGGTTTTATCGTATACATCATAAATTCCATTAAAATTGCTCTACGCTATAAATAAAATGAACCTAAATTCGACAGTAGAGTTTACTAGCAACACTTATAAAGAATTTCAATATTTAAGTTCCGTCTCCATCATCAGACCAGCAATGATACCATATTATTGTATTGTCATTACCAGTCTCAGCTACGTATTACAGGTAAGTCTCGTGGTGATACCATTATTTAAAATTACATATAAGTTTGTCTTCTTCACTGTCTTAGCTTTCATTACATATTAACAAGTTGACCCATTAAAAATATAATAGGAAAATGTCTACAAAGTTATTGTTATTTTTACGTGGTTTATATTAAAAAACAAGCTTAAGCTATTGGAAAATTAAACGCTTAAATATTTCATACATGACCGAAAATAATAGATATAGGTCATGCATATTGTTTAATATTACTACTGGGTTTTAATTAGAATTCTTTTTAAATAGATGATAATTCGGTGTTCTTTTTTTTTTTAATCACGCTGTATCCCGCATATAGTAGACAGAGAAACAGGAAATCTAGTGTGTTGAATGGCGGAACTCAACGCCTCAATTTATTTTGCTCATCAGGTCGAAGAGATGAAAATAATTCATAACACGATTGAAAATCGAACCCAATAACTTGGAACCACTAACAGTCACTCCCTTGCGCTCATGTGTCACGACTGGCCAAAATAACATTTTGACTAAGGCCAGTCGATTTCTCGAAAACACGAGATGCCTCGAAAACTCGACGGAAAATGGGCATCGGAATATATTAATAACACTAGGTTCCTTTTGCCTACCCATATGCGGGATACAACGCTAAAGCATGAAGCATAAATATTTGTTACACAAATATTTATTTGGTTAATTAGTAGCTACTCTGTTTTTTTTCCAACTGCAAGCGTAAAACGTACGTTTCAGTCACATTTCACGAATTCAAAATTGAAATTTGAACTTTCGCTCGAGAAAATTTATTTCGTCAGTACCATACATAGAATATTGGAAAAGTTATTTTGAAGCGCAAAATTTTGAAGCTCTCGCCCGAACTTCGTTTATTTAATCCAAATATCATTTATTTGCGCAGTTTTTGAATTGTGTGTTTTAGCGTTATATAAAATTTAATAACCAACGTCAAAAGTTTATAGTTAAATCTGTATTTAAAGTAGTGTAAACTAACTGTAGAGTTATTTTGTAGTTTGTATTTGTTTTAGACTGACTGTTTAAATGTTTATTGTATATTTTAGGTGACTTAAAGGTTTCGTGGCCTATGGGACCCTTGGGTAAGAGGTTGTGCGGTTGATTTACACTCATGGAAATGCACAATTTAATATATTTATTTCCTCGTTTTGGTAACAAGGCCAAACCCCGTCGTTGAGTTCCCGCCACTTAACACGCAATGTAGATAACGTGGGAACGGAGTGTCCTAACACTTTTTTTTTACTTTTTTTTTAATTAAATTGTCCGCTTCTAACATATTTTTCTCATATATGGAATAGGAACTAATAAGCAATCAAATAATACATCTTTTCAATATATTAAACAAAATGAATGTAAATTTCAGAGTATTTTATTTTGTGGTGAAAATTCCGGAAATCACTTCTATAGAATAAATATACTGTTGTTTTATCAGCCACTCGTCTTTTTATTACACACATATTTTCATATAAAATTTCTGCTTCTATTTTATTCATAAATTTGATAACGTAAAAATAAAATATTTTGTATTCATTTAGATATCCCGTAGGATATCCCGTAATATGAGTCTCACTACATCATTTTTTATACGTTTTTAAATATTTTTGTTTTCTTTCTGTGCACATACACTCCATCCCGCAAAGTAGATTGTATCCTGCATATTTTAAAATATTATATATGAATAAAATTTGAGGCCTCTACCCTACTATGTGTAATGCTGATAAAAAAATAAACGGTTCTAAACTGCTGCCAACGGCATCTTGTTGTAAGAATTCAGTATGATAACATTTATAGTTTTTATTTAAATTAAATATAAATATTTATATACATAAAAATATAAGTCTAAAATAAATATTATTTTTCAAATCTGAACATTCGATGTTTAAATAAATAAAATAAATTAGCTTCACGCTGTATCCCGCACACAGCAGGAGAGGCAGAGGGAACCTAGTCTTAAGACACTCCGTTCCCACTTTCCGGCGAATTCTGGAGGTACTCTGGAGGTATTGCGTGTTGAGTGGTGGAACTCAGCGCCGCGCTTTGCCTCGACACCAGAGCGAAATTAAAATAAAATAAATATGTAATTTCCTCGAGTGGGTATTGAACCCATAACCAGTCGCATTTACAGGCACACTTTGTGCCCCTGCGCCATGACTGACCTCATACTTATTGTTAACAATAACATAAAAAACGAATATTCGTGCTTTGTACCACATAACAAGATAGGCGGAGGGAACCTAGTGTTAAAGCACCTTGCTTAATACCTGACTCAATTTTCGAAACATAGCTTATTGAGTAGCGCAACTCAAGGCCGCGCTTATGTTTACCAGAACGGCGAAATGAAAATAACATCTTTAATAATATCTATTATAGGAATAAGAAATTTATAGTCGGAGATATTAATCACTTAAGCTCTTCGTTTCACGTGGAACTGTGTAACATCCAAATATACATACAAAGAATTTCTAATAGTTATAAGTTTTTACAACATACATACGTGGAGCTAAGGTGTGCGAATACCGTTTCCACTGCGATGCGCTCTCACGCGCGGGCCGGGAATGTTAATAAGTTGCTGTCTTTTATATATATATCTATACTAAATACTGTGTGACGTTGTCTGTCACAACGAATATGCCATTTATATAAATCGCTTTCAATTCTGAGATCGATCTTTAGATGCTGTTTTCATTGATAGATTATAATTTATGAATGAAAAAACCGGACAAGGCGAATCGGACTCGCTCACCGAGGGTTCCATAAAAATGAAATGAAGGTCTTGAGATTTTTCTGAAATTCAGGCTTAGCTTAGCCAGAGCCCTTTCATTTGGTACCTCACTTGAACTAGCGGATTTAATACCAAATTTTGCCCCTTCTAAGGCTATTACTTTTTAAGGATTTAACCACAAATGCATAGTAAATAGTAGCTGCCAAGTAAAGTAAATGCTAGCTGCCAAATTTCATAGTTCTAGGTCAACAGGAAGCACCCTATGAATTTTGATCCCCTTGATAGTATCGAAATACGCGTTTTTTTGCGATATACACGTCCACATCTCTTTTTTCTAGGTAAATATAGAAATACATTTTTGAAATTATGGTTCCGTAGATCTGAGTATATGGTTTCAATTCCAATTCGATATCTCCGTTCCTGACATAAAGATCTTGACAAACAGACGGACGGACAACAAAGTAACCTTATAAAGGTTCCTTTTTTCCTTAAAAAGATATGGAACCCTAAAAACGAAATCTCAAGTTTAACATCAGAGTTGAGAGCGGCTTATAAATCATTGAAATTTGATGTGCAGGTAGGTTAGAGAGGGTAGGTAGGTTAGGAAGGGGAGCGCTAAGAGACGAGAGCTCGAAACTCCTATGGGAAAGAGAAGCAAAGTTGCCAGCCTCACTTAGTATGTATTAAATACATACACATATATGTGGCAGTAGCAGAACTCAACGCCGCGCTTGTCCTCGACACCAGAGCGAAGAAATGGAAATATAAATTTAAGTAAATATTTCATCTCCTCGAGTGGGGATCGACCCCATAACCAGTCGGTTTTAAAGTCACATTTTGTGCCCCTGCGCCACGACTGGCCTCAATATATTTATATATTTATATTTTCCTTAATTATAATAAATTTTACATTATCTCATCTTGCATTCTTTGTCATCTGGATAAATAAATTTATTAACATATAATACCGAAAATAAAACGATGATGTCACTAGGATAGAGTTATTGACATTTTCCTGATCTGTTAAGGCAGATGTTAAGGCAGAATGCGGCGTTGAGTTCCGACTCTCGACATTCAACACACAATTTCTCAATTAACTCGCGCAAAGCAGAGATCAGAGTTATTAGATAGTACAGCATACAGAAAAAAGCGTAATGCTTAAAAAAATAAAATCTGTCTATTTGTGTCTTTTGCGTTTAGGTATTTTCGCTTAGCCAAAAAGCCGCGCCGTAACCATGGAGATATTACAAGTGCGAGTCGGACCCGCCCACCGAGGACTCCTTATAAGGACTGACATACGCTCGTATTTACTTATTTTATTCAAAATTACTCACAAATATAATTTTGTAATTAATGACACTTTTTTTCTATAATATAATTATAAATTTTCACTTAACGATATTTTTAATTTTATTGTACTACAAGTTCTCCATCTCCATCCATCATCTTAAGTTCATTCAATTTTTGGCCAATGGTGTATCCAATAGGTTTTGAGTACTTTGATTTTTTAATTGCGTTAACTTGGAAATTTAAAAAACAAAATGACCCTCCGGTAGACTCTAACCATGACCTATGACCATGATTGACTACAAATGACCATTAAAATTTACCTATTAGCTAAAAGTACTGCTGCTGCGTTATTGCAAAATAGATCTTGCGCTTACCACTGTCCCTAATGTTAGATCACGTAACTTAACGCCGTGCTTTATCGAAACCAGAAAGATAAATATTCTTAACAAGTTGTATTTGAATTTTGAATATACAACTATAACGAACATATGTATAGGAACATCCACCCTCCGTCACGACAGTGCATTTTACGTAACATATTAATTTATCTATGAATTTAGATAACAACAGCTAAGTCTCTTGAAATAGGAAACTAAAATAATGAAGAAGTTGGTGCAAGAAAAAAAAGATAGATACATCCCTCATAATTTTTCACTAATTTTATTACAGGCCATTGTCTCGCTGCCGCGCCGTGTATGTGTGTTAGTGCATGTTAAATCTCGAAAACTCAATTTGACTAACACCCCAGTGTCAGATTATGACTTTAGTTTAGATTACAATAATATTACATATGTATAAATAATAATGTTGTTAATCCAAAATGGCTGCCGTAACAGAATGGGTAACCTAATATGGTTATCAAATGAAAGGGCTTGATTTGTAAAATCATGAAAAAAAACATATAGAAACTTGATATTACAACTGCAGACCTTAAATAAAATCTCGTTTCTAAAAGGTATTTTTTAATTAATACTTTTTTGCTTTTATAATACGTATCCCACGTACATAACCTACGGTATTTTGTCCAACAAGGCTAAGCAACTGAAAATATTTTGATATAAACATCTCTTGAGGTCGTCGTGGCACTGGGAGCCGTCGACTGTTAACGCGACGGTTGTACATTCGATTCCAGATTGCAGGAATGATTCTTGCAGCATTCTGGAATGATTATGCCGCCATATACATTCTCCCTATATTAAAAAAATTAAATACAAAATCAATAAATTACAAAGTAAACTATAATTTATAGTTATTACTACAAATAAATCATAAAATGAAGCATTGTTAAATATGAAACGATCTCATTACTAGCTTGTTAGCGTTCGCCCGTCCGTTGCGGGCCCTACCTTCTTTATTAAGCACTTTGAAATATTAGCTTCTAAGAATTTCAAAATGTTATCTTCTTGTTATATTTATGATATTTCGTATTTTAAACTTACTTTTCAACTATTAACAAAACAAAGCGTGGCGTTGAGTTTCGTTTCTCAACACGTAAATGTCTTGGAGTGGGAAGGTTCGTGGGAATCGGAGTGTCTTAACACTAGGTCTCACTCATCTAATTATCTTCAGAATTGTGAGGATATCTATATCTCAAAACCTACTAAACTAATTTAAATGAGACTTGTGCCATTCCCTGAGTTGAAACATGTTGCGAGTAAATAAAAAAGGATAATCCCGTAACGACTTTTAGTGTTCCAGAAATTTGTGGAAAAGCATGTACGTATAAACATACATACACTTAAGAAATTTAGCACAGGTGGTTGAAGGTGCCTAAGTAGATCATCATACTTAAATATATATTTAATACAAAAATATTAATATAATTATATTATTAAAAATAGCTTAAAAAAAATACTCTGTCTCCCACACATGGCAGGGTTAGGCAGAGGGAACCTGGTCCATCTCCTTGAAAACTAATTTGGAGGGTAGTGTTTTATCAATTTTTATTAGATTAACTTTAAAAATTGTGATATTGTTATAATATAAGCCATCATTGTATTAGGTTAAGGTTTATATGAATAAATAAATAAATCAATTTCCAGAGTAATGATAATGAATTATTTCATTTGTTCGAGTCGGAATCGAATCCACAACCTGTCGTGCTTACAGTCGCACGCTTATGCCCATGCACCACGACTGGCCTCGAATATCACATATATACATACATAACGCCATTTATGTATAAGTAGTTTAACTTAACATATATTTTCGAAGTTGGTTAAAATGATGACGTAGTATACGATTTATAAATGGCGCGTTTGCTGTTCTTTTTGCATATTTAAGTCACTTCTTCGAGAATAATAAATCATTTTAACGAGCGCTTTACGAATATATGTAAATGGTTGTACCATTAATAACTTAGTATTAATCTTATGTGCATAATTTCATTATTTAAAACTTTTTTGAATAAATTAAATAGTTATATTTAAGCTTTTAAAGCTTACGTTTATGTATGTTTCGAACATTCATTAAAATTTATGGAATATAATATCATCTTTGGGGCCGTTCAAGTATTACGTAAGCACTGTAGGGGGGTGGGGGGTCTTGGGTTTGCTTAATTTTAATGACATGGGGAGTGGGGGGTATTAAAATAAACCACGAAACATGTGTGCAATGAAGTATTTTTAAGAGGATTGCTTATTTTTGATGACGTAGGGGAGGGGGGGGGGTTGTCAATAATTGCAAAAAAAAACTGCTTACGTAATACTTGAACGGCCCCTTTATAGTGCAGTTGTTCCATGTCTGAATATACACGGGGTGGTTGAAGGCTCCATCCCACTTGTATTATTTTCTAAATCGATTTAAAAAAGAAAAACCGCCAAGAACAGGGTAAAATAGGAAAAATCTTTTAAATTTTAGTGTCGATAGAGGGCCCCGTTGAATTACGGAATCATTCTAATCCATAACTTGGGTTTTGGTCCCATATTTTCTATTTATAGTAAATCATGTAAAAGATTTCAACTTAACGTTTTTGTTGTTTAGAAAACATACAACTTTATAAGAAATATACATTATATACCTACGCTATTTCCTTAGTAATAATACTTATTGAATCATTATAGTTAAAATTATATGGCAACTTTTAGAAAAAAAAAATATAAAACCTTTTTATTAAGTATTAAGGCACCGTTCCCATTAAGACACTTCCGTTCCCTACTTTTCGCCGAATTCTAAAGGCCTTGCGTTTTAAGTAGAACCCAATGCCGCGCTTTTCTCCAAAGCAAAGAAAGCAAATATTAATAAATTTTTCATTGTTCGAGTGGAAATTCCCACAATCTGTCACGTTTACAGGTGTAGGGCCTCAACTTTATAATATTAGTAAAAATATATTATATTATAAACTAATAAATATCTTTTTTATAAAAATTTCAAAAACCTCTACCAATGGCTTTTTAAAATGTTAATATAATAAACAGATCAACAAATTAAATGTCCTAATTTCGTTTATGTTTTGTATGTATGTTTTGTGTTTAGAATTCACACAAAGCTCATCTCGTTATATTATAGGTAGGTACTCGTACAATGTACACCGTCCCGAGAGAAAGCATCGCAATGTTACTTATCGGAATGGATGATACAGTTGTTTTATTCTCCTTTAACACGCTCTCACTGTATATATTAGATTATCACTATTAGATTCACGCTGTATCCCGCATACAGTAGGGTAGGCTGAGGGAAAAGTAGTGTTAAGACACTCCGTCACACCAGTCTGATTTTCAAGTGACAGAATGGGTAGCCGAGCTGAACGTCGAAATTTCTGCTAGTTTAAATAAATTATTCTCATGAGCGAGAATCGAACTCACAACCGCTACGACGGGCTGACTATTTAAATGTCCTAACTTCATTTGTTATTATATTCTATTCTATTCAAGGGACAATCTGTTATATTTCTTACTCTCTAGAGAGAGCATCTCAGTGTATGTCGTTATTTTATAAAACTCGGCGGAAAGTGAGGAACGGAGTGTCTTAACACTAAGTTCCCTCTGCCTACAGTTATACAGCGTGAAGCTGCTTTATTTTATTTTTATTTAAGTTATTTTGTTTTTTTTTATAACAGGTTCTCTTTGCATATGAAACTGAATACAACATACAGTATTATGACGTACGTATTTATAGAGTTTTGTTTTACTATTATTTGTATGTTCTTCTATACTAGAAGAGTGTATAGTGATTTACAATTTTTTTTCAGCTTCACGCTGTGTCCTGCACACAGCAGGGTAGGCAGAGGGAACCTAGTGTACCAAATATATATCAACATATTTTGAAATTTAAATAAATTAATGATATTGCACCCGACGCAGTCAGGATATTTATTGCGCCGTTTCAGTTTATTTCATTCACCATTTCACTTTATTTTATCTATTATTCATGACAATTTATAGTTCTATATCGATTCACAACACTTCACCGTACATCTTCTAGCTATAACCGTGACGGTGACGTGGAAAACTGGTGTTAAAACACTGCGTTCCCATTAAGACACTATCGGTCCACACTTTCCACCGAATTCTAGATGCATTGCGTTTTGATTGGAACTGAACGCCGCACTTAGCCTTGTTGCCAGAGCGAAGAAATAAAAATATTGAATATTTCATGTTTATCGTCACATGCTTGTCCTCTGCGCCATGGCGGGCCCAAAAACAAAGTTTCTTAATTCTAATATTTGAAATGAGTGGCTCCTATATTACCTATTCAACCTACATCCTACCTATTTTACCCTCGCGTGGGTAGAATTTCTAAAATTGCTGAAAGATGTATTTACTCGTTTACAATGAGTGACAGTAAAAATTTAAATTTTTGTCTATTATTAAAAAGTTATGTATTCTTCTATTTTTCCCGACTGCTAAGGAAGGATTATGTTTTTCGCGCGTATCTTGTATGTATGTAATATTCTTTATTACCTCATATCTCCAGAACCGCTGAACGGATTTACAGAATTTAGGAATCGTTAGATTCTTATTCGCAGCCCAAGTGTTCTTAGATAGGTGACGTTAAAAAAGCAATCATGGCAGCTGTGGGACGCCATTGGACTTAGTGAAAAAAAAAATTCGTTTCGAATACCACAATATGGGTATCAAATTCAAGAGATTAATACGAGGATTTCAAAAAGGTATATCATGATTATCATTACTATAACAAATCCTTACAAAAAAGTGGAAAAAAAAACATTTGTAAAAACAAAAACCACGTAAAACTAAAACGAAAATAAACAAGCCCAATAGTTTATTAGGATTCACAGTCGGGACCTAGAAGTAATTCTTCAATCAATAAAATCTTTACCAGGAACCCTGCATAATATTAAGAGGTCCCGACTGTTAATCCTAATAAATTTTTGGGCTTGTTAATTTCTTTTTAGTTTTACGCAGTCGGCGTTTTTGTTTTTTTTTCAGGTAAAGTATAAAAAAGACGTGGCGTAATTTGAACCAGCTCCTCTTCGAAACTTTCCTAGTAGTAGAAATCGAATCCATAACCTGATGCGTTTAGAACTGCATAGTGTTAGTGTAGTACTTACTTATTACTTAAATTTCTATTTATTATTAAAAAAATTGTTCACTTTTTAATTTTGTTTTTATACTATAAAATTATTAACTTTTTTTATTTTTAAATTATATTAGGTAGTGGTGCTCTGTTGGAAAACACCATTTTAAATAATTAACAAAATATATGCAGTAGATTAGGGCGGAGTAACTTGACACTTGGTTGTCTGTTTATCTCAGTACAGTGAAGGAAGTGATGATAATGAATTTAGTTTAAATTCAAATGATTTATTTAAATCGCAGGGCAGTCGTGGCGCAGGGTCACAAATTGTGACTGTAAAATCGACCGGTTGTGAGTTTGATCCCCACTCGAGGAGATGAAATATTTATTTACATTTATATTTTCATTTCTTCGCTCTGATTTCGAGGTAAAGCGCGGCGTTGAGTTCCGCCAATCAACACGCAATACCTCCAGAACTCGGCGGAAAGTGGGCAACGGAGTGTCTTAACACTAGGTTCCCTTTGCCTACCCTGCTGTGCGCGGGATACAGCATGAAGCTGATTTATTTATTTATTTAATTCAATATAAAAATGTACTACCGGTTCATTAAAGGTACTCCTCAAACCTGAGAAGGACCATGGCAATAAACGAGACGGGACGGGACTTTTTAAATCAATTATTTACATAATAGTTAAAAAGTCCTTATCAAATTACTAAATTTAAAATTCTACCTATCTTTGTTATGTTTACCAATACAACGAATTTACTAGTTAGATATATGTACATGGTGTAAATTTGTATAAGATATCGATCTGTTACTTTAAAATTATTGTATTAAGGTCCCAGTTTATTATTAGGCTGACAACTTTAAAGAAATATGATAAAATAAATCAAATCAGCTTCACGCTATATCCCTAACACAGCAGATTAGGCAGAGGGAACCTAGTGTTAAGACATTCCGTTCCCCACTTTCTGCCGAATTCTGGAGGCAATGCGTGTCGAATGGCAGAACTCAACGCCATGCTTAGCCCCGACACCAGAATGAAGAAATGGAAATATAAATTTATGTAAATATTTAATCTCTTCGAGTGGAGATCAAATTCAAATTCAAATTCAAAATATTCTTTATTCAAATAAACTCGTATAAGCACTTTTGAATCGTCAAATGAACATGTAAACAAAAAAAACAAGCTACCACCGGTTCGGAAGGCAGTTCTGCTGAGAAGAGCCGGCAAGAAACTCAACAGTTGCTCTTTTCAAAGTCAATGGTATTATTACATTATCTGGCAGCTAACCTGCATCACATTCAATAGACATTAATTCCATACATGTTTATCATCTAAATATTCTTGAACAGTGTAATAAGCTTTACTTGTTAGTATTTTTTTTAAAGTTACTTTAAATTGTGGTAGTGGCAAACTTAGAATACATTGCGGAAGTTTATTATATACACGTATACTCAGACCCATAAAAGATTTTTTTACTTTTTGGAGGCGAAAACTTGGCGTAACAAGTTTATCTTTGTTTCTCGTTCCTATCGTATGTATATCACTATTTTTACTGTGACACTGTGCATTTTGCCGGACAAACAGAATATTGTAATATATAAATTGTGAAGCAACTGTAATAATACCTGCATCTTTAAAAACATCTCGCAGAGAATCTCGAGCTCTTAGGGTATAAATATATCTCACGGCTCTTTTTTGGAGAATAAATATTGAATTTATATCGGAAGCACTGCCCCATAGCAACATTCCATAACATAAAATACTATGAAAATAGCTATAGTAGACTAGTCGGGCAGTTTCAACGTCCGTCAGTTGTCTTACTTTTTTTATTGCGAACGCGGCAGAGCTGAGTTTATCCGCAAGTGCTTCCAGATGAGTGTTCCACTGGAGTTTGGAATCTATAGTTAAACCTAAGAAAATAGCTGATTCCGACACATTGAGGGTTTCTCCTTTAATTTCTAGACTAAGATCACGTTTATTAACGTTTGGCAAAGCAAATTCAATACATTTGGTTTTTTTAGCATTTAACATTAAATTATTCTTATCAAACCAATAGAGAATATGGGATAATGCACTATTCACTTCGTCATAATTTGTTTTATTTCTGTCTACCTTAAAAATTAAAGAGGTATCATCTGCGAAGAGTACAATATCACATAGGTTCTTTGCATAAAAAGGCAGATCGTTAATATAAAGAAGAAATAAAAGGGGACCAAGAATAGATCCTTGTGGAACGCCCATCCTTAGAGGAGATCCAGATGATTTTACATTATTAATACTAACTTTCTGGATCCTTTCGTTTAGATATGAGGCAATAAGATCAAGGGCAGTATCCTGTATACCATAATGATAAAGTTTTAATAACAGAGTTTCATGGTCTACACAATCAAAGGCTTTGGATAAATCACAAAACACTCCAATTGCATTTTGTGACTTCTCCCATGCGTCATAAATGTGCTTTAGGAGTGCAGCACCCGCATCTGTAGTAGACTTGCCTTTGGTGAAACCATATTGCTCGCTATGGAAACAATTGTTAATACTTAAGAAAATTGTGAGCTGGTTAAATATTATTTTTTCAAATATTTTACTTAAAGATGGTAAAATAGAGATCGGTCTGTAATTTCCGGGGTCAGATCTATCTCCACTTTTGTAGAGCGGCACTATTTTGCTATATTTCATTAAATCAGGAAAAATACCGGATTCTACGCAATTGTTAAAAATTAAAGCAAGATAAGGAGCAATATTAGGTATAATTGTATTAAGAACTTTAACAGACATGCCCCATAAGTCACCTGTTTTCTTTAAATTAAGGCTTTTAAAAGTTTTGATAATTTCTTCTGGTGACACAGTCTTAAACACAAAATTTTGTCTACAACTAGTTACATGGTTTTTTAGTATTAATACTGCTTCCGAAGGAGATGATGGCAGTGAACGTGTAACTGCAGTAGGTTTAAGTTCAGAAGACGTAAGCTTAATGATGTCACCTGTAGTATATCTATATTAAAGTTATACTACAGGTATATATACAGCTATATAATTAAAAAATCGAAACCACAACCAGTCGATTTACAGTCACACTTTGTGCCGCTGCGCCACGACTGGCCTCAAATATAAAGAAATATTATATTATTTATATATACATAAACAAACGTACATACATATATAAATTAGAAAAGAAGAATCGATCCGTCCATCGCGCCTGCGCGCGGTGCGGACACTGCGTATATAATGTACTACTGTACATATTGACTACTATATTAGAGCTAATAAGAAAATTAACCTTATAGAGTTTTAGGTTTGTTATTTTAATTGGAGTTAGATAATTATTAATTCCAATTAACGATTTAAAATTTATTTGTGATAGATTCTTTTTGCGGAAATTTCCTTTGTCAATTATTTAATTGTAAATTAATTAGATTCACTGTGAATTAATTAGTTTGCGGCGTTGAGTTCTGCCACTTAACACGCAACGCCTCCAGAATTCGGCAGAAAGTGGGGAACGGAGTGTCTTACACTAAGTTCCCTCTGCCTACCCTGCTGTGTGCGGGATACACCGTGAAGCTGATAATTAGTTGTAAATTAATTTGTTGAATTTTGTTAATTGTGATTTCTGCGGAAACAAATGTTCTGTTGTTAACATTTAATTATCAATTGCTATTAAAATTAGACTCTCTCTGATTTTAGTATATAGTGTGTTTTATACGACGCGACGTTGAGTTCCGCCACTCAACACGCAATGTTTCGAAAAACAGAGTGTAGTTGGCGACAGTTGTGGGTTCGATATCCATTTGAGAGAATGAATTATTTTCATATTGACCCTTTTGCTAAATGTACATCCACGTTGTTCTTTTATATGTATATGAATAAAAGATTACATAATAATTTATTTAAATAATTAAAAGTTAGTTAGTCGCTTAGCAACGAGCAGTTATATGCTTCAGTGCTTCTTGAAATAATTAGTTAAGTAACATTGAAGAAAATTAATTTCTTTTTAATATAAAATTGTAAGTAGTTTAAGCCGTTATAAAGTTTTTATTATGACCAATTTTTACCCTACCCTACCCCCTACCCAAGTGAGGATGGCTTAGCGTCAAAGTCATTTCAGCTAAATAAATATAATCAATATTTGCGTCATTCCATATAGATACATAATATTGAGGCCGTCATGGCGCAGCGGGAATATCTGACTGTAAATGCGACGATAGTGGGTTCCAGGAGATACTCGGTGGAGCAAGATCTAGTAGAAGTAGGCGGAACTCAACGCCGTTGCGTGCACGCCACTCAACACGCAATATTTTAAACATTGGGTGGAGAGTAGGAAATGGAGTGTCTTAACACTAGGTTCCCGTTATTGTTGTATTTCCATCCTTTGTAATTATCGTTGCATCGAACATGAGAGTAAACGGTGAGTACACTTATAGGAACATGCTTCTGTACTATAAAATGTTAATTATAAATATATTATAACACCGTCGTGGCGCAGTGGGACTACGTCTGATTATGAAGATTGTTATAGGTTCAATATCTGTTGATTGAATAATTTTGATTATATATTTTTTAATAATGTCAATATAATTTTCCTGTGTTGCTTGAAGCGCGACATTGTGTTGTTTGTTTCACTCGTAATGACGTGAAATTGTATGGAAGGTGGGAACGAGTGTTTAAGAACTGTCTGCCTAACTGTTAAAAAAATATATTAAAACATAACAACAAATTTTATCAATTAATTAAAAATTTTATATACGAAAATATGGTACCTATATACAAATATCGTTTATAACACTGATGCACTAAGAGGCCGTTCAAGTATTACGTAAGCACTGTAGGGGGGCGGGGGGTCTTGGGTTTGCTTATTTTTGACGTGTTCAATGAAATATTTTTAAGAAGATTGCTTATTTTTGATGATATAGGGGAGGGGTGGGGTCAATAATTGCAAAAAAACTGATTATGTCTTACTTGAAAGGCCCCTAAGCGGCGTACAACGCTGTAAATATAGTTAAAGGAGGAGAAGTGTAAGATAGCGTTATGACAGGATTTCCCAAAATTCCTACAGGGACGAGAAAAAATGTAATTTCGCAATGGTCAGTCAGTTCCTTGCAAACCGAACAACACGTGCGCGCTATTAATAATATAACTCTTTGAAGTCGGTTAAATAATATAGATACATAAATAACACTCACGCATTGTCCTTGATAATATTAATAATATAAAATGTTATATATTAATAGTATATTTTTAAATTAAGTCCAATAACTTAAAATTAGTTTTGTTAAAAAATTATACTGTGAAAAATAAGCTACAGAAATGTTTTGGTACAAGCAAATCCGCATGCGATGCTATTAATCGAATCTAAGTAAATGTATATAAAAAATAAACTATTCTTAAATTTATACACATAAAAAAAATTATCACCAACGGACTTCGTAGCGCGTAGCAACTTCGTAGCTTTACAGGTGCTACGACAATAATCATATACATATTTTGGAAATCTGCATATATTATGAATGGCGTGAAATATATAAATAATAAATTATTATGTAGTATTAATGATATGTTCTTTATAATAATATTTTTTTTGCAATTTTTTACCTTTTCGTTTACTGGTTATATAAAATATAACAAAAAATATTATAAATATATTTTTGTATAAACTTAAAAAAGTGCTATATATAGGTACTTCCTATAGTGACATGTTTGTAGCACATACTAAAACATAATTTTACCCTTTTCTCATATTATTGTATTTAAAATTGACGCTAACAAATGCTTGTATTGTTATGACTTACTATTGTTGTATATAAGTTTGTTAACTTGTATTATTATTTCGATATTAATTATTTAATGTAAAAAAATAAAGTAAAATATATATTTTGTTACACATATTTTTGCGCCTTAATTTGAAATATTTTGATAAACCGAATTGATCCACGACTCTAAAATGATTGCAAAATTATACGCGATAAAAATTAAAATAAAATTTTTGTACCTAAATAAAAAAAAACTATAAAAAGGTGCATTTATTGTGGACTAAGACGTACAAAAATAAAATTTGTAGGTATAATATATATGAGCCAAATCTCGAACAGTTTACTTCGAACCCCTGAAGAGTTCTACTATCCAGGTCCGTGCTCCATGATCAGACCAGCTCGATGATACTAGGTATATCATTGTAATAAGATTCAAGATGATACAATTATTACATATAGGCAATATCAGTTTCATAGATTTCTAATAAAGTCTTGAAATAACAGAAATATTCGCATATGAAAAGAAACGATGTATTTTTATTTTAGTGTTATGTGATTTAAATGCTTCTTACATAACTATGAGTATAATATAAAGTACAAACACATCAAATCCAATCGTGTAAATTATGTCATTCAGTTTATTCAAGTATATATATACTATATATGATTATCCATTATTTCTCTAGATTCACGCTGTATCCCGCTCAAAGCGTAGGCAGAGGGAACCTAGGAACCATAATAAATATGATGTTGATTATTTTTATCCTTTTTAGACGAATAACGAGAACGAGCTAAGTGTAGATATAAAAGGCGCTCATATATGAACATCCCAGCTCCTCTCTCTCTCTCTACCGACACCAGATGCACAATAATTCCACTGGTGGTTATAGAAATAAATTGCTTATAGTTCTAGAAACTATATGGCGAAAACTAGCAGGGGAGACAAAAGGATTCTGGGAACCTAGTTTCAAGACACTCCGTTCCCATTAAAACACGTTCCCCACGTCGTGACCTCAATACTATACAAATGTGCCACAATTATATATTAATATAATTGTGGCACATTTGGAGGATCCTTCATTAGAAGGATCTAAAACTTATAAATAAATAACTACAGACAAACGTACAAACATATATATATATATATACATACATACATACATACATAATATGTATATATTATGCTTTATTATCCCAATAAGGCAATAATATTATAGCATTTGCATATTAACGACTGTTTGTAACAGATAGCATGTACGTTACATACATACATATAGTATGTACATATGGTCCCTAAGTACTTGTAGCCTATTGAAAACATAATATAATGTAATTCGCACATCTGAGGTATACAAAAAATATTTTTAATATATAAAATAAAATATATTTTATAGAATTTTTTTTTGCTTAATAAAATAAACAACATTTATATTATAAATTGATATTATAAATATTTACAAAATATATTACCTACTTTCTAGCAATTACAAAGTTGTTTCTATTGAGGTGCGGCGCCCAACGCCGGACTGTCTACATAAACTTAATAAACAAGAACATTAACATCCCAAGTATAGTCAGATACTTCTCAACGCCGTATTATATTTTTAAGAGCTTCGCTTTTTAGCGCATAACAGAGGAGATATGTTTTCTCTTATTCTCCCGACCGAGTTAACCTAGTGTTAAGATGCCGTTCTCTAGTTTCCGCCAAATATGAAACTATACCATGTTGAATGACGGAACTCAACCTCGCGATTTGTCTACTAAAGCTGAGAAATAATACAAATTCATATCCCCGAATGAAGATCGAGATAAAGGAGACACGAAGGCCTCAACGTTTAAATGTTTATCTTCAAAACAAAATATACTAAATAGATAAAAAAAAAACTTGTGTATCTTGACTCGAAATCTATTCAAAAAATCCGTAAAATAAAAGGTTAAGAAATAACGTAGAATGTATAAAAAATTATCTGCTTCGGATAGAGTAGGTTATAATCGCCGCTATCAGTTAGATAAGACTATCTGATAGCGATACAGATAGTTGTGATACTTCGTTCGGTTGATAAGTATTTAAACACTTGTTATGTTTCGTTATTGTTATATCATATATTGCTTTTACTTATGTACTTTCATACATTTTTCTTTTTTTTTTCGTATGTTACCTTTCGTTCAATGCTAAAGACGTTGCATGTTGGAAAAGTAAGAATATTTAATTGCCCCGAGTGGGAATTGAACTCACAACCGTCCCGCTTACAGCCAGACTTCGTATCGTTGCACCAAAAATGCCTATACTTAAATACATATATGTCAAAAATTAAATTAAATCAGCTTCATGCTGTATCCCGCACACATCAGGGTAGGCAGAGAGAACCTAGTCTTAAGACACTCCGATCCTCGTTTTATGCCGAGTTCTGGAGGCATTCATCATTACTCAACGCCGCGCTTTGCCTTGATACCAGAGCGAAGAAATGAAAATATTAATGTAAATAAATATTTCATTTCCTCGAGTGGGGATCGAACCCACAACCAGTCGATTTTACAGTCACACTTTGTGCCCCTGCGCCACGACTGGCCTAATATGTGGCCTTAAATACATATGTGTACATATTTACCAATGTACCTACAATGAATAGTTAGGATAAGTTTCCTTTGGAGCAATTTACAAATAACAATGTTCGCCTCCCTCGCCAAAAGCAGCGTGGTGCTAAGACACTCCACTCCCCACTTTCCGCTCCGGTACTTAACGCCTTTATATGTCTTTTTTTTATCAAAACCCTGCCCTGCAGTGTTTAATCTTATAGGTACGACAATCTTGATACTGCTATGTAAAAATAAATCACACGTAACTTTTTCATATAATGGAGACATTAGTATTTCCATATTCGATTTAAATAAAGTGTAACGTCGCGATCGTTCAAGTAATATGCAAACTTTCTCAAGAGAGCTGATATGGAGAGTGGGAGAAAATGACACATCATTTTTCTTATTCGGAACTTTTGTCACAAATAAAAACTGTGTAGGTTTAAGTTATAAGTTGTCATCGTGTTATTCGTTCACCATGACAGGATTAAAGGCTATTTTTTATTTAATGTAAATGATGATTGAATAAAAAACAATATGTCAGTGTTATTTCATATACACGCGGCGTTGAGCTCTGCTGTGTTCTATATTGTATGTAGGCATTACATTTATTTGAACTCGCGGACGACGCTGTTCTCAGGAACTACTGGTTGAAATTGAACAAAATTTTGTATGTTCGAATGTCCATTTATCGAGAGACGACTCTCGCTACGTTTAGAACAACAATACAAATATCTATTAATAAATCAAATAAATAAATAAATAAATCAGCTTTAGTTCCCCACTTTCTGCCGAATTCTGAAATCATTGCGTGTTGAGTGGCAGAACTCAACGCAGCACTGGTCCTCGACACCAGAGAGAAATCCTCGAGTGGGGATCGAACCCACACCCAGTCGGTTATACAGTCACTCTTGGTGCCCCTGTGCCTCCAATACAAATATTATTTTATTTTTTTTAAAAGTATTAATTATTGTAATCAATACTGCTTTTCAATACAAATATTGAGTAAAATCTAGTCATTTTGACTTTTGCTCTTTCACAATTTTTGTAAGTCATGAAGTTTATTTCGATGTCTATAATCATTCACAAGCAAAGCCAATTTCATCTTCTAGTTAAAGTAAAATATGGTTCTTGGAGTACAGTGAGAAAAACAAGAATACGTTCACTATTATGATGTGAAACTAATATTATAAAGATCAAAACCGACATATGTACATGCAAATATGTATAAGAGCATAAGAACTTTAATGAAATTATCATATAACTTACTCTTTTCTTTAATTTGGTTCGCAATACAATTATATTTTCAATCTCAATATATCACTAGCAATATATATAAAAATAAAAAAAAAACCTTTTTTAAGAACAAGCTTTTATTATATGTCAATAAAATGAACTAAAAAGTTAAAAATAAATTAACTCTAATAAGAAATATAACATTTAATAAATAATAAAAGCATGTTACATTTTGATGGTATAATTAAGAACATTCAGCACCTTCTTTTCCTATCTATCCTATCTATCGCTATCAAAATGTAACATGCGGGAGGGTTTTTTCTTTAATTTTATTTTAAACTTTTTAGTACCTATTTTTAATTCAAAGATTTTCGATCGGAAATCCGGAGTTACGGAGTTCCTATGGCCACCTTCCAGCTCCATCATCAGACCCTGGTAGCTATATAATATCAAAGTACTCGTCAAGACGAATCAAACGAGCTCAAACTCGATGGGGTTGCGTCGTTTAATTACGGAGTTCCTATGGCTACCTTCCAGCTCCATCATCAGATCAGCTCTATGTCATAATAATATCACATTGTCATCCGATTTATATATGCATGCAAAATTTTAGCTCAATCGGAAACCGGGAAGTGGATCAAATTTAACTTGCTAGATTTAATTACAGACAGACAACGGGACAGGTGAAAGTAAATAAAAGCTTGTAATAAAAATAGTCTGTCTTTATACACAAAATATATCCAAAATCCCATTCCTATGTAAAAAAGCTTCCGTTTCCTTAGAAGTCTCAATACGTAAGCACCTACATATATATAAATATGTACATATAAACGTGGCAAACAAAGGCTAAAATGAAATCACCGAGTGATGCGATCGAACAACGTAAATCCTTCTGAGTCAGTTTCAGATGTGATTATACTCCCACGTCGCGTTGGTGAATCATGAACGGCTGTGTGGAGCTTCATCGTTGTGAAATATATTTAGGCATGAGGCTAAGAGTGCCATGTTGTGGATTCGATTCCCATTCGAGAAAATTAAATATTTAATATTGACCTCTGGTAACGAGGCCAAGCGCGGCATTGGGTTCCGCCACTTAACACCTAATGCCTCTAGAATTCACACATATAACAATGGAAATCTAGTGTTAAGACCCTTCGTTCCTCACGTTCTGGCTAAATGTCAAGTAAAATGGCGGAGCTTTACGCTCCGCTTTGTTTACCATACATTTTCGATGATGATGCTTATATATATATTTACCAGAAATAATCGTCGTTGTTTAGTGTACTTTGCGTTATCATGCATTTGAAGCATTTATTCGATTGGAAATCTCCATTTTGTATATAAAACCCCGTTTGAATGTTTTGAGCTCATAAACGTTTTAAACATCAATGTTAAAAAGAAAACTTCATCACCAATGTATTTTTCTTCTCTATATGCCATTTTTCTATTTGCCATTATGTTAAGAAACTGATCTTTACTTAATATTATAACGCTGAAGAGTTTGTTTGGTTGAACGCGCTTATCTCAGGAACTAACAGTTCGAATTCAAAGTCTTTTATTTTCATTAGACGCGGGCGAAGCCGCAGGTAAAAGTTTTACTTATATGTACAAGTAATGTGATGATATAACTTACCCATACCACTATAAAGGGCTATAACTTTCACAACCTACGTACAAAAAGAGAAATAACATTTAAAAAGCCCTCAGTTACAAAACCATGACACCATATAACACAATTATTTATTAGACTCGCCACAGAGTGTTCAATTAGAAACACGCGAAGTGGCGACGTGGGGCCGTTACGTCGATATACTTTAATAATAGAATTACTGCTTAATGTCGAGAAAACGGGTTAATATTTATATTTCTATGTATATTATATAATATATATAAAATGTAATATGTTGTTATGTCTCTATAGCAGTCTTAAAATTTGGACGAAAGGTGAAGAACGAAGTGTCTTAACACTAGGTCCTCAGTTTTTCACTGCCTACATTGGAAAACAGACGTACTGGAAAATATTTATTTATATTTAGTTTTTTTAGCTCTTCTCTATTATATACCGCATTATAGCAAGGTTGTCGGAAAAAACCTAGAGTCAAGACACTCCGTTCCCAGCTTTCCGCTCATTCAAATTCGAGACATAACGTGTACTCTTGCCTAACCTAACACAGGGAAATAAAAATAATTAATTACGAGTGGGGATCGAGCGTACAACCACCGCGGTTACTATCAGATATTTGAGGCCCCTGTGACTCACTCACCATGACTTCAAACTAAATAAGAAACTCAGTTACATAAAGAATATTTTCCACTTACAGCTAACCGTGTCTTCGACCCCGTCGTCAAATGAAAAAGTTTAACATATTAGGAACAGTACTGTCTATTTGGGTAAATTTAACAGATTCTAGCGATACCTTATATTATATCTTAAAATCTAAAGCATATTACAAGAAGTTTTTTGTTTTACTAGTGCTCTCATAATACTTTTCACCCATAGACATTCACATAAGCCTTTTAAAATACATAAGTATAGGAGAAAATCTGAATTAGGTAATCTGTCAAATATATCTACCCTGATGAAATGGGTAACACAAGGAGAAGAGCCATTCATAAAAAGGTTGTCATAATTATTCTTCTCATAAATCTAGGAAACATTGGTATATTGTAGATATATTTTCTCAGCTTCACGCTGTATCCCGCCTCACCGCCGCCGGAACTCAACGCCGCGGTTTCCCCTCGACATCGGAGCGGAGAAATGAAAACATAAATAATATCGTCACCTTTTAATCATTGAGTATCAAAGTACAATTTTAGACGGCAATTCGGTTAGCACGTTCGTATGTTAATGGTGCTAAAGTAACATTATCTTCGCCTATATTTGTGTTTTCCTTGTTCTGAGTTTTAAGTTTGTTTTTGTTTTTAACATATTTTGTTTGTGTTTTTAACACATGTTTGTTTTTGTTTTTAACACATATTAAATAGAAATTGTCAATAAATTCAAATTTAAATAATTTTATTAAAACTAGCTGACCCGGCAAACTTCGTACTGCCTCAATCGATAAATAAAAAAGCAAATTTTTGATGTGATGTGAAAAACCTGATGTTTTAAATGAAATTATTTTAATCGGATGAATCTCTGGTATGGTGGGCTTGAGACTTCAAAGATGTTATGAGTGGGTCCCAGGTGGTAGAAAGTTTAAAGCCGTCCTCTCTACTGAAATTAGAATGTTTTTGTATTTTAATAGCCTCGCGGATCATTCTAGGAATGTATCTGCCTTCCTTAGCGAGGATTTGGGGATTATCAAACCTAATGTAGTGGCTGGGTTTATCCACAGTATGCTCACACACAGCTGACTTCGACACATGCCCATTCTTAATATCGGAGATGTGTTCCTTCACTGTAACACCGATGCTTCTCTTTGTTTGACCGATGTATGATAAGCCAGTCACGATCTAGTTTTTTTTACACCTGCACTATGTAAAGGAATATTACTTTTCACTGGTCTCAAGAATTGGCTCACATTCTTAGGCTTGACTACGGTTTTTATGGAAGCTCTTCTTAAGATATTGTCTCATCCTTCACATACGAGTATGGTAGAAGTGCCGACCCGATCCAATGCTATTTTGATGTTTACTAATTTATTGTTCTGATAAAGTAACATTTGTAATTCTTGGACAATGGTTCTCTTCACTGTTAGATTGTGAGCATAATACTTATCAACTTCCGCGTCTGAATTACCCATAAAATAAATTTATAAAAATTGATGATCTGCATCTGGTATTGGTAACAGCGCTCTCAGTAATTGGTAAATTTGCCCTTGTATCTGTAATTGCTAAAGATTTGTTAAGTAATTATTTGTGATATATATTTTAATACAAACTTTAATATCATAAAAGCTATTAAGCTATATTACCTTGAAAGTGGGCATGAAATTGTCCTGTATAACACGTGTTGCTCCAAACGATGTCATCTGGATATAGCTATTATATTTTTGAATGTTGGCCAAGAAGTGTTTAGAATCATTTCGCATCTCAGAAACTAAAGAGCTTAAGGAATCTGGTGGTGGGACTAATTGTGGTAATTTTACTTTGCCTCCAGCACAACATAATCAAGTAGAATCACCACTGTATTTTAACGCCTTACTGTACTTGTAAATATTTTACAAATCATTGTTATTTCCCCAATTGTTACCGATTTGTCGGCACAATAGTCTATTGCCGGATCATAGTGGAACGCAGGTCGTAACAGGGGCACTGCGTCAGCGGGAGCGCTCATTTTCAATATGATGTGCGCGTTGCATTCTGAGCCTATTTACTTCATTGTCACTCACTGAAGAACGCAATTCTGACATAGCAATACGGCTATTTTTTTTCTCCTTGGTAATCAGTGCGGTTAGTACGTGAGGTAGCTCTTCGCACATTTGATTGACTACGATCGCCTAAGTCAAGTCGTCTTCTTCTCGTCATCGTAAATTGTAATTAATCAAATTGAAAAAAGTTCTCGCGCACTAAGGAGTAAAATGTCACTATCACAAAATATCAACAAAGAAAAATTGTACGGAACTTGAAATATCCCTATCCTAAAGAATCATCAAAGTAAAGAAAGTTCACGGATAACCGACACTCACAAAGGTAAAAGGATGCACTCTCTGTCCTAAGACCAATCGATCGACATTAGGATGATTTGAATTTCAATTTATATTTGTTGGTTTTCAAATGTGAAATATTATGATTGCGTCCATAAATTTAATTTGCAACATTTTTATCAAATTACATAAAAATAAAAATTTTGGGTAACACAAAATTAAATATAGTTTTTACCTCCTGAGAATTAATATAAATTAAATCAGCTTCACGCTGTATCCCGCACACAGCAGGGTAGGCAGAGGGAACCTAGTGTTAAGACACTCCGCTCCCGACTTTCTGCCGAATTCTGGAGGCATTGCGTGTTGAGTGGCGGAACTCAACGCCGCGCTTTTCCTCGACACCAGAGCGAAGAAATGGAAATATAAATTTAAGTAAATATTTCATCTCCTCGAGTGGGGATCAAACCCACAACCAGTCGGTTTTACAGTCACACTTCGTGTCGCTGCGCCCCGACTGGCCTATTATGTATATCGATGGCTCCTAAGTATAAGGGCCAAAGTGCGAAATCACAATTTTACAGGAGAGGCTTCCAAAGTTTAAATTTGCTGTAATTTTATGTTGGTACACCCGAAGAAAATGAAACTTTGCTTATCAGCTAAGACAACTATCCTCTATATATACCGTAGTATTTTATTTATATTTATCCTAATATTTTTTTACTGCACAATGGCCCTTATACGTTAGTTTTTGTTATATTTATTGTTCTCTAAAAACGCTCTAAAAAGGCCAATGTACCACATTGGCTGTTTTACGAGTATTATGCTAAATAACAATATATTTTATTTTTTTCATATTTTAGTTATAAAATCGATTAATAATGAGACAAAGATAACAACTGATTATTACGAATAATAGTAAGTTAGGTATTGTGGTAACTATGTCACATAGGGATTTATACGTTATACTATTTGGTAACATGATAACTGAGTTTTCAGTTAGATCCTTTAAGTAATAGAAAAAAGTCATGTTTACATATTGTTTTAAAAAATAATTAGCCCCAAAAATGATTATTATTAGGCCCTCTATATTAATGTATTGTATTTCTTAAAGAAAAGCTTAATTGAATGTTGAATTTTAGTAAGATGTAACTATTTAATTTAGTAAAAATAGCTTTAATAAAAAAAAGAGGATTGACGTGGACATACAAAAAATAAAGTCTGTATAAAATCTATCAAAAAATAAAGAGATAAATTCACTTATTGTCTTTATTTGACACGATATAATTAGAGGCGATTAAAGTTTCTTATTAACTGTCGTTATAACTGGTGGTATAATAATTTTCGACATAAATGACACAAGTCCTTCTTCTTACAAAATTTTATCGGTAACACCTGGTTATAACAGCAATAACCATTTGAACAATTTGTCTTCTTGTTCGTACTGGCTGATCTAAGATTTTAATGTGACTTTTAATACAAATCTTTTTATATTATAAAAAGTAAATGTTTTGTATTAGGTCCCTCTATAATTTTCGACTGATAGCAAAACAAATCAAACATACAAATGCATATGTCTGATTAAATCGGCAATTTTCATTTTTAATTTAAACAGAATCTCTTTGATGTCATAAATTATGTATCTAATTGTAATATAGTAGCTGTAACGACTCCGTCTTGTTTAAGTACATCGAATCAAGCTATATTTTGAAGTTCTCTCAATGGTGGTATACGAGGTGGCCTTCATATAGTACTGTCTTAAGAAAATAATGTTTTTATTTATATTAAGATAAGATGCTTATCGCTTACATTAATAAAATCTTGCTTTTGGCCACTACAGTACAAAATACACAAAATACAAAATCTGAAATCGTCACACCCTTCTTTACCAGTAGCCTGTATTTTGATTTTATTATAGGTAAGAAACAAATTATACATGTCTATTATAATATTATATGATACACATAACATACATGAATAAAGTGTTTCGTTTAAATTAGTTCATCATCATCCTTTTGTAACAAAATCAAACACCTCGAGGCTTTTACAGAACTTATATTTCTTCCACAATAAAATACTATTAAGCTTGAATAATGTCTATCTTAAATTTTAATACAATATGTTATTCTAAAGGACCTCTTTCTTCTTCCGCTCCAAGTCTAAATTGCGAATATTATAACTTATAAATATAAAATCATTACACTTTGTAATAGTTATTTTTTATAATTACTACATATTTTTCATTATATATTTTCTCAGCTTTATGTTGCATTCCGTATGAAGCAGGGTAGATAGAGGGAGCTTCATGCTCTGCTCTCCACTGCAACTCAACACCACAATTTTCCTCGAGCGAAGAAGTGAAAATATTTTATTTCCTCGGAGGAGAATAGAACCCTAGTAGAAATAGTCACTTTCACAGACACATGCTTATGCTCCTTTACCAAAACACAGTTATCAATAAATCCATATTGCTTAGAATAATGACCAATTATCTAAAACTTATGAAGTGTATCACGCCTCGAGTCTTCATCAAGTTATTCAAATACTTTATGTAAATGATCTCTAATAATTTTCCAAATTTTGCTTTCTCTGTATTATTAAGTCTTATTAGTTTTGAATCTATTCATTCACTCACTGTCTCCTTTCTTGGTAAGTTTTTTCCTGGAACTTAAGGCAGTATATATGTTACTTGATTAGTGGTTGTTATTAGAAATACGCATGTTAATAGATTAATTTTCTGATGTATAATTTTGATTGTCTTAGTAGAGTCACTCCGAAATCTTTAATCAAAATTAAAATGCAATTATCAAGCTTATTACTGGCTTTAAATAGCAAAGGGGACAGTAAAATATATATAGTATATAATCTGGGCAATTATTAATTAAAAGTAACGCCCAAATAACTCGAAAGTGAAAAAATATTTTAGGGCCTAAGTGTATTTTTTCTCAATAAGACACGTACATGGGCCAATTTACTAATTTACACTTTGGCCGTTCTATCTCATAATTCGTGAAAAAGAGACGTTTTTTGTTATCTATCTAATGACGAACGTAATAAAAGCAATACTAAGCTTAAGTCAACACAGCCCAATCATTGTTCTGTTTAACGTATAAGTATCAAACTGACTGATTGGCCCCAAAAATAAAGATATGTGCAGAAATTCCCCGCGTAGAAGTCTCAAATGACTATTTGGCCCTTGTACGTTTAAATGAGTGCTACATATGCCGTTATATTCTAACAAAAAGTCCTGTTTCTATGCAGAAATTTCTATTTTTTAATAGCTTATCTGATAAATTATATCGATAGAATGCGTTTGGCATAAAAAAGTGAAAATTGCCAAATTGTTAGTTTGGCCCATATACATAGGACCCATCGATATATACTTAGAAAGATATAACTATTCAAATTAGTTATTCATTTTTAATTATTTTTTCAATTTTAATTTAATTTTGGACGACGGGACGAATATTTTCATGTTTGTCATTCAAAACATTCAAAACATGAATAAAAAAACTTAAGCTTACTTTAAAATTAAATTTGTTTTTTGAATGACAGGACGAACGTGAAATGTTTGATATGTTTCTATTGGAATAATATTATATTATACGGGATAATTGTCGAAACTAGTTCAAAGTCCCACTGTCAATGTTACTCGAAGAATCAGCTACGCAGATTGACTGTAGTGTCTGAAATTAGCTCGTTTAAGGCATAAAATTAAGATGATTCTAAAAGTACACGCATTAATTATAAAGTAAGCATTTTGCTCAATCAAAAACGATTGAGTAATTTACAAGAAACAAACAAAACAACACAGTAAGGTAAATTTTGTTTAAGGTGACAGCATCCTCGATAGTATAGTGGGAATTATCTTCGCCTGTCACGCTTCCCCGACGGGGAGTCTTCGGGGGTCTTAGTTGCGCCTCGAGATTCGATTCCCCGCCGGGGAGTTTTTATATTCTCATTTTCATAGTCAGTTGTATTATAAACTTGTCGCTTTTAATATATTTTTACTGCAAATGTATATTTTGAAACAAATGCAAAGAGAAGGAGAAAATAAAAATATTAAATATTTACCATTTCGCGAGGGACATCGAACCCATAACCGTCGCGTTATATCGTATTATTTTACCCACATATGCCACGAATCGAATGGCCTTAAACGAAACGACTAAACATAATATCTCGTTTGTCCCTATCCCTCTTGTTATTGCGGGACACTTTCTTTTAGCCCTTTGATCTTTTGCCAAAGCTACATGGCTGTGCGTTTTCTTTCTATATTTTAGTGATGAAAAAAAAATATCAATACAGTATTTTTAAAATGACTAAAACGTCTAGACATATTTTCCAGGGGCGACCTTGGTGACTTCAGCTTTGACTTGATTCTTTTGTTCAAAAGTGTTTTCTTGAAGGTTCCAGATATATTTTTTTTGTTAATAAAAAAAACAATGTAGTCAATAAAAAGGACATTATTTCACAACAATAATAATACAAAATGAGTTCTATAAATTTAAAATATAAGTGACCTATTACAGACACCCTTTCTTCATAAAAATCTATAGTAAGAAACTATTGCTTGGCGGATAAGGATGCACAAATATATATTTATTTTTAATGAAGAATATAGATAAGAGATTATTTAAAATATAAATATATTATAAGATCTTTTGTCTATATGTTAATCAGCTATTCCAATAATATAATTAATAGTCATGGTTCAAAACCAACGGACGCCCACTCACGCCGACGCGTAACCTTTGAAAAGATCCCGCTATTTTTAATTATTCCATGTATTTTGTTAACGTATTTCTTGACAAAAATGCTTTTAATAATAAGTGAATAACTTGAGTTTTATTATGGAAGTAGGTGTTTTTTTTAATGTTTTATATACTAATTGGCAACTTGTATTTGTTGATAATCTCGATGAGAATAATTACATTATTATTTAATCAATATCAATCCTTGGCACCAACTAAGAACTGAATATCACACACAGCTTCACGCTGTAGCCCACACACAGCAGTGTAGGCAGAGGGAATCTAGTATTAAGACACTCCGTTCACCACTTTTCGCCGAATTCTGAAGGCACTGCGTGTTGAGTGGCGAAACTACAATATCGCGCTTTGCCTCGAAACCAGAGCGAAAAAAATTAAAATATAAATTTAATTAAATATGTCACTTCCTCGAGTGGGGATCGAACCCACAACCAGTCGAGTTTACAGTCACACCTGGTGCCCCTACGCCACGTCTGGCCTCAACTAAGAACTAATCAATTTCAAGTATGGAAAAATATTTTGCTTTCCGTGGTCTTATTGTTAGGTGAACCACAACGTTAGTTCGGTTATCCAACACAATATAATGACTCTGAATAGGGAAAGAACAGTCTATAAATTCTGGTTGTTGACTCTGCAATATGTTAAGAATATAAACAAAAAATTTAAATGGACAACAAAAAACTTGAATACATTAAACTAAAAAGAAAAAATAAGCCCAACAGTTTTTTACGATTAGGGTTTCCGGATTCCGTTTATTAATCACTTGATTTTTTTGAATTTTTAATCCCCCCTTTCCCTTGGTGATACGTGGTGAGGTTTCATTCAATTTAAAGTGAGAATCATGAAAATCATTATTCTATTACAACGTTAAAGAGAAACAAACGTATATACAAATATTATATTTAAAATAAATACATAACCTTCGTTTGCGCTGTTGAGTAATATAATAATATAATATTTTTGAGATGAAGAAATAAATAATCAATAAAACATACATAGTTATGAGAAAAATGCGAACGTAATTTATTATTTAAACATTATTCATAATTATCTTCTTCCTGTGCAAGCGCAGACCAATATCTGACTAATTGTAGAAAAATTAAATAAATATATAGTAAAAATGATAATATTGAAATGTTTTTTTACGCAATATAAGAAAATGAATTTAGTTTTTAAAGCAAGTTGAGTTTCAAACATGTAATGTTTCGAAATCAGGTGGAAAGAACAGAACGAAGTCTATGCGGGACTACGTGAAGCTGAAATAAATGTGTCATACTTATTTAGAAAACGTATAATAATTTGAACGTTACGTTACGGAGCGGGATTTGAACCCGCGCCTCTTGGAAACCGTCCAAGAGGTGGTTTTAATACATTAAAAATATAAATAAGTCACTTCTCAACATTATAGTTTCACTGTAAACGCAACAGGTTGTCTTTGGTTGTTGAAAAGTTTCGTTTCGTAAAGAGGCAAAGCGCGGCGTTGAGTTTCGCTACTCAACACGCAATGTCTCCTGAATTCAATGGAAATGGAGAACGAAAGTGTCTTAAAGGAAAGGGAGTGTCTTAACACTTGGTTTTCCCTGCTTACCCTGCTATGTGCGGGGGATACAGTGGGATCCAAAAAAAATGAACTAGATATAACTGTTTTTATACAATTTATAATTACATAGAACTGAAAATCCAATAATTTCTTCACATAAACTAGTCGACTTCAAATTTAGGTATTCTGTTCCAAAAATTCCATTTTTTTTCCATTCCCGTAGGAATTTTGAAAAATCGTATCCTAATTAATACTCCCCTAAAAACTCCCTAAACTATATACATACGACAATGCAAAATTTCATCTTTCCAAGTTTCCTCGACACGTTATCTGTAGGTCACTCAGTAACGGAAGAGTTGTATATATTATAGATAGATAGATAGATTGATGTGCACGAACATCATGCCACTACAAAATGGCCGACCTCGCGTTGCGTCGCCGGAAACCCGCCGCGGCGTGTCGGCGCTCGGCACTCTGCGCGCGCGCAGTATGTCGACACTGTACTCTTTTGAAACTTTATCAAATGAAAAGTTGGTTTTAATTATTATATAGAATATAAAATAATATATTTGTACTTTTGAAATTAAAATATATTTTATTTTTATTGAAAGAAAATAAGTTTTTATATCTTTTTGTAAGTTTTTTTTTTGTATTGTAATATGTTGTCCTTAAAGGATTGTTGATTATGTTTCCTTATATTAATTATTATGAACCTTCTGTCTCGTGTTGCTTTATATGTAGAAAATGACTACTGTACATTTACAACGTGAATATAGAGAGTTTGTTGAACCCAACACTACATTCTAGAATGTTTTTTAGGTCGTCGTGGTGCAGCGATGTAGTTTCTGACTGTACACGCGACGATTGTGGATTCGATTCTCAACGGGCGGTGATTATTAAACTTATATTTTCATTTCTTCGCACTGGTGAAAGTGCGGCGGTGGTGTATTTTGTAGTCAAAACGAATATAAATATTCGAAAATCTAAACATCTTAGATTATTTTAATTTATTATAGCTAACGGTAATAAAATAAATTCCTGTAATTTTAGATCTTTTATACATAATAGTATTACTTCAATCATAATAAAAATTATGCAAATTGCAATTTTCCTTAAAAAGTAAAAAAGTATATAAAATCTAGATTCTTTATTTTTTGAATCAAAATTAACAAACGATCATAAAGTATAATAGTGATCTTTCCTACAAACATTTATAATTTAGACATTAAATTATCTGTTTACCACAGCGAGGAAATAAATATAACTTTAAATAAATATTTCATTTCCGCGAATGGGGATCGAACCCACAACCAGTCGCGTTTACAGTCACACTTTGTGCCACTACGCCACGGCTGGTCTCATATTTAGCACTAATAAACGGTTTTAAAATAATATATCTTTAATACTTATGTGGAAATAATATTTTAAAAATGTTGAAAGAATTTATCCTGTATTATTAATATCTTAGATAAAATTGTAAAATGATCGAAACCAATTCAACAAAACGATCAAATAAAAAAAATCTATTAGCTTTCTAATTTTAATTTATTATAGAATTCTATAAAATATACCGTGTATATTATACTAGAGATCATCAGAAACTATATATACACGCTACGCTGTACTTAGCAGAGTACGCAAAGGGAACCTGGGAACATAGTGTAGCAATAGTTAGCATTATTACATAAGAAATAATCAAAAAAATATTTATTTAAACGTATTTTGTATGACCATTTCCAGCTTGGCAAGCGTACAGTAGCGTACAGTGTTGTTGTATACATCACGCAACATTGAATTAGCCCCAAGACGGCCGTTACTCGACCTCGCGCGTTTCCCGGAAGCCACGTCGGCTTTCGACGCGAGCGCACCGCGCCAGCAGCTCTGTTATACCTACATACCATGTACATACTATAGTGGATCTGTATTTATATAATGAAATTGTTTTTTTTTTGTATTGCGCGGCGTTAAATGACGTTAAATATTGATTGGGCGTTTAAAAATGGGAAACTGGGGAAATAGAGTGTCTTGACACTAGACTTTCTTTGTGTAGGTATTCTGCTATTTGCGGGTGATAGTTAAAATATTCTTATTGCGAAGCTACTGACACTTGAAATTTTTAATTTAGTACGTAGGTTGTGTAGGTCTAGACGAACATTAAGAAAGGATTTCTCGAAATTTCTATGAAAACAAGAGAAAAACCGGGATTTTCCATTTTACATTTTAAGGTAGCTTTACCTAAGAAAAAATTATATTCTAAACTATAATATTCGACAAAGTCAAACTACAACTGTGAACCGTCAGGTTTAGTGACAAGCATTTATGACGTCACTACGTCATGATGACCTCAACTAACTATTTTGAACCGCTAGGTAAATAGCCCATCATAAATCCCCTTTACAATATTAATTACAATTAATAGTTTTTATTTATAAGTGGTCCAGTTGTTTTAATTCTTAAAACAATTAGATTTTAATCTGAAATTGACCAATATATTAAGTGTGGAAATTAGCCAATAAAAACGCAAACGCCGAATAAAAAGATCATAAAAAGCTTTTTCTCAGAAAATATGTGAAATTTTAATTTGTAGGGTTCCGTACTCAAAAGGGTAAAACCGGACCATTATTACTAAGGCTCCGCTGTCCGTCCGCCCGTCTGTCCAACTGTCACAACGTCTTATCTCATAAAACGTGATAGTTAGGTAGTTGAAATTCTTACAGATGATGTATTTCAGTTGCCACTATAATAAAAAATAAAAAAATAATTAAGTAAATTCGCTCAAAAAAATTATGTGAAAAATAATGAACAAAGTGTCTTAACACTAGGTAACCTCTGCCTACCCTGCAGTAAACAGGATACAGCGTGAAGCGAAATAAAATAGGTAAAAAAAAATAATCAATAAAAACCACTTACTACATTTGTTTTTAAATAAAATAAATATTTAAGGGGTCTCTCATACAATAAGTTTAGATTTTTGCTAAATTTGATTCCCACTCGGGGAAATTTAATTTCTATTTAATATTTTCATTATATTTCTCGGAGTGTCTTAACACTAAGTTCCCTCTGCCTACCGCGCTGTGTGCGGGATACAGCGTACAGCTGATTTATTTGCTCCATTATATTTCCTTCTAAACTATCACGCTGTATCCCACATATACCTAACAGAGTGAGCAGGGAATCAAGTGCTAAGATACTACGTTCCCCAGTTTCCGCACATTTTTCGAGATATTGTGTATTAGTGGCAAAACTCACTTTGTCTTTTACCAGAGCGAGGAAATAAAAAATCCATTCCAGCGACTGGGAATCGAACCCTTAACCGTCGCGTTTGCAGACAGACTGGATCGCTGCGCCACGGCAACCTCAAAAAAATTTACTATCAAGCTATCCGAGCACTACTTGCATAAGAAACAATCATAAGACGGGTATTTGAGCGAGATGTAGCGGTACAATATAGCATTGTTGTAGTTCCCTTTCTTATCTATTCTACTTTATACTATTCAAGACTAGTTAGTTATAGTTATAGTTGTAAACTGAGTTTGTTTGTTCGATCGTTTTCACAGTTGATTGCTCCACTGTGGTGCAGTGGATTGTGGTAGGTGCATATATGTGTGAATAATATATAAATAAAACATAATATATAAATACATTGAGGCCAGTCGTGGCGCAGCGGCACAAAGTGTGACTGTAAATCGACTCGTTGTGGATTCGATCCCCACTCGAGGAGATGAAATATTTACTTAAATTTATATTTCCATTTCTTTGCTCTGGTGTCGAGGAAAAGCGCGGCGTTGAGTTCTGCCACTCAACACGCAATGCCTCCAGAATTCGGTAAAAAGTGGGGAACGGAGTGTCTTAACACTAGGTTCCCTCTGCCTACCCTGCTGTGTGCGGGATACAGCGTGAAGCTGATTTATTTTTTATTTTTATAAATACATTAGGTGACTATATTTCATATAGTGGCCGTCGCGGCGTCATGAGTGTAAAGACAACGGTTGTGGGTTGATTCCCAATCGAAGGAATAATATATTTCGTATTTTCATTTTTCCACTCGCAAGGCAAAGCGCGGAGTTAAGTTTTCCCACTCAACACGTAACGTCTCGAGAATTCCGCTGAAAGTGGGAAACGGAAGTGTCCTAATGGGAACAGACTGTCTTAACACTAAATATCCTCTGTCTATCCTGTTTTGTGCGGGATACAGCGTGAAACTAAAAAAAACTGAATTATCGTAAGGTAATATCGTATTACCTATATGATATTTAAAATCGTAATAAAATATATTTTACAATGATAAATTATTACTAAGATATATCGTAATAAAAACAAGTATCACAAAACATTTTGAAAGTTCAGTGGAAATATACAAGCACGCCAAGTAGCTCATGCGAATTTTATTAACCTATTCACTCACGTTCTCTTGAAAAACATTTTTAAAACTTCGCTGAAGCATCTAGAGATTTATTCATTTATACTGTACATGAAATTTACATAATAAAAAAGCTACATTATTAAGATATCAAATATATAATACAAGAGGTAATTTTTAGGGTAATAATGAAAAATATTTACTTTTATAGTATTTTTAACTTCACTTTGTATCCCGCGACAGAATAGGCGTTGAGTTCCGCTTTGCAGTAAAAAGAGTGAAGCTGCTGTTTTAAAAGTGATCATATTGCTAATCTATCAATACGTTAATATTTTGTATCATTTTCTCGTATTTAACGTTAAAAATTCACAAAAAATCTTATAATTAGATAAGAATCACGTAACAAGTTTGAGAGAAAGTTACAAACAGAATCTATTTAATAATATCCAACATACCAACTACTCAATTTTTTGTATACATATAAAATACAACAAGCAAAAAAAGCTGACAATTCAAACCCATTGTGTAATTTCTACCTGCGTACAGCTGAGCTATAGGGTGGAAAGGGGAACGGCTGGCTGCAGGGATGCAACAAAAGTTACGAAAGGAAAGATTCTATGCATTAAAATAATAATACTTAGTTTGTCATTGGGATTGCATTTTTGGTGTATATATAAATTACTTATTTAGAAAACGTATAAAATCAGATTTTTTTTTCCAAATTTATTTTTTATTTTTTACTTATTTAGTAAGCGTATGAATTTTAAACGTAGCGGGATTTGAACCCGCACTTCTTGGAAACCGTTCAAGGATTTGGACTTGGACGGTTTCCAAGTTAAGTTAAGTTTGACTTGCACGGTTTCCAAGAGGTGGGGATTCAAATCGTGCTACGTTCAATGTTTTTATTAGTTGCAGAACTGAGCGCAACTTGTCTTACCAGAGCAAGAATGAAAATAATTTATTTCCCAATGTAGGAATCGAAGCTACAACCATAACCTTTATAGTCACACCCTGTCTCATTACACCACGACGGACTCAACAGCCGTACTATTTTTTTTCGAATGCCATACCTTCTACAAATATCTTTAAAAAAAATTCTGCTCTGTCGAGACATGCACACCGTTAAGTTCCGCCATGCAACAAATAATATGTCGAATTCAGGCAGAGAGCAAAGTGTCTTGACACTAGGTTATCTCTACCCTGTTATATGCACGATAAATGGTGAAAAAACAAAATACAAAATGACACCGATAGCCATTATAAATATGTTTTTTTTAATAAAATTCGAACCTTCTAACATCGTCGCTATTACATAAATTTTTAATTAAATAATATTCATAACATCTCTGCAAGAGTTTCTTCATCTTATATAGTATGTAGATGCGGATAAACTTTGTAGTAAAGTAATTTTCGCAAGGCACGCAGCCAATATAAATTCCTTTAAAACGGAGAATGCTTGTATGAGTTTTGTGTAAAGGTTGGAAAATGTAAACTTTTTGTTACATTTTCATATTTAAATAGAAATCGTGTGATTTTTATGAGGTAGTCGTGGCGCAGTGGGACAAGTGTGCAACTTTAAACGCGACGGTTGTGGGTTTAGTATCTTAACACTAGGTTTTCATGTTATCTGCCTACCCTGCTATGCGTGCTCCACCCTGTAGAAACTAAAACAAAACTACTTGAACTATTAGTAGCGTATCCATACCTATATTATAAATTCGAAAGTAACTCTGTCTGTCTATCTTTTACGCAATCAGGGCCAAACCGCTAATTCAATTGTGATAAAATACTCATATAGAGATACTTCTACTACTTAATACTCATATAGAAATACTCATGAACATAGGTTACATAAATATTAAAATAAATATTTCATATCCTCGAGTAAGCATCGACCCACAACTAATCGCGTTTGCACACTTTATGCTCCTGCGCCACATCTGACCTCTTTAAGAACTAGAAATATATTTTTTTTTTTCAATTCGACCTAGTCCTTTCTGAATTCTTTATGTGCAATGTTAATGTGCAATATAACTTTTTTTTGCCATTTAAAAAAAAATGTAAAAATAATATATTTATGAGATTCTACTGGATACTTACATATATAGATGAGGTAATGTATATCTTTCACGTTTTGTTACAAAGACAATAAATACCGAATGATTAATACTTCAACAAATTACTTATTTCCTATTTTAGAAATATTCTATGCTGGCCACATCTACATTATAAAAAAATATTTCTTCATGCTTTTTACGTGACTTTCCTCCATTATCGAACACTACATTCGAAAGCAAAGGTTTTCCCCCGCTTCTCTTACCACTCACTTCTGCTTCTTAAATCTTCTTTACCATTGTTTCACATTCCTTCTCGACGTGACTGGACGTGACGTGTCTCCTAGTTTGGGCTCACGTGCGTTCATAAAAAGTACAAAAACCGAATGGCATGTAGGCCCTATATGATGACAGTGGACAGGTGTATGCTGAGACTGTAGCGTTTAATCCTCCATTCTTTCCAACTACTTTACTAGGAATAAACCGTGAAGCTAAAAACCTATATTATAAACAAAAAAAAATCTACAATCCAATATTTTACGTATTTCATGGAACGTTCTATATGAAATCTGATCTCACAAAAACCTCGTGTATTACAAAAGTAGTTATTAGCGACGTCCCAACTGCGACAAAGGTGTCTCCCCTCACGCATCCTCGTTATGAAGTAGGGTACTTATTATATTAAATGATTGAAAAGTATATCTCCATTCACAGGTGTGAGAATGTTTAAATATATATGTTTTATTACAGAATATTATATTTTACTAGTTTCGTTCTACCGGCGGCTTCGCCCGCGTAGTATGAAGGAACTATCTGGTGAGAGTTGCTTGTGACGCATGACGCATTCTAATCTTAATCCTCAATCTAATTTATTCTTGAGTACGACTGTAAACCCGATAGGTTGTGGGTTCGATTTTTACTCGAGGAAATGAAATATATATTTTTTTTTTATTTCCTCGCTCTGGTACACGCAACATACAATCCTCCTCCTACCTCCAGCATTCGGAGGAAAGTAGGGAACGTAAGTGTCTTCCCTTGCCTACACTACTATGTACAGAATACAACGAGAAGATAAAAAAGAATTATTTAATAATTCTTTCTTCTATACAACATAAAAAGTTTTTTTTATGTTGTATAGAAGAAAGAATTATTTATAATACTTTTACCCGCTTACTAAACAAGGGAACCAACTCATTTCACTTTCCGCCCAATTTTCAAAACATTGCACGCTAAGTGGCGGAACTCTACGCCGCGGAATATTTACCAGTGTTGTCTGTATAGTGTTCCATAATTGTAATCATTGATTAAGGAGAGATCGAACGTGAATATTCTTAATATATTTATATGTATGTGTGTTAATTGTACAGGTTTTTTTTTTGTTCATACAACAAAGTGCACTCTAATAAATGACAAAGTGAAAAACCTATCGTTTGTCATAACGTTGACTAGAACGCACATTTTTTATACTGCAGTTACCTGTTAAATGAACTGGTACAGCGGCACAGCCTTGGAATGTAAACGCGACGGTTGTGGGTTTTATTCTCAATCGAAAATTTATTATTTCTACTACCTCGCTGTGGCAGAAATACTATTGGGCTATGTCTACCTACCTTGCTATACGCAGAACACTGCTTGTATTATTCTCTTCTTCTTATTAGTAGTCTTATCTATTTTAGGGACAGATTACGGTACTGATTGCATTTTCTGAAAAATTAATTACACTGGTATTAGTTACACATTAGCTATTTACACAAAAAAAATAAAAATAATTTGGTGTTTTTAGGTTTCGATTACGTTATTATGCCAATGTTTTTTTATTTTTTTGAGATTATAAGATATTTTATTTTAACTATTTTTACTTATTTTACATGAAACTTTTTAATTTAAACAGTTTGGAGCGACCACGACCCGAGCATTTGAATCGTCGGATTTTCAAATTCATTTATAGTAGTTCTCGATTCATCAGGTTAAAGGATAATTTATTTTTCTTGCGTTTATGAGTACATTAGTTAAAATTATTTTTTTCAAAACACATCAAACTATTACTGAATCCGTCTAGTACATGTTTACGTAGTTATTTTAAATCATCAACAGGATATATGAATGACTAGTTTTTGCTTGTAGCTTCACTTGCGTGGCCGAATAGTAATAACTAAGACTTTTTTTAATGACATATGAAACATTCTTAATGTCCCAAAAAGGTTACTCTGACCGCAGGTACATCGATAATGTTATCAATGGACTATCCAACACAAAAATATTTTTTTCAGTTCAAACCAGTTCCTGAGATTTGTGCCTTCATCCAAATAAACTCTTTTCAATTTTATATTATTAGTACAGATAATTTCTAAACGGAGTTACGGACTCACTACGATATCTCTCTTTATCGAAAAGCGGTGTAAACTTCATAAATTAAAAAAAATGTACTTGTCTTTTTATTCTTTGTAGAATTATAGATTATTAAGAATAATATCTAAAAATAAAATGATTAACAATTTAGTGCCAGACGTGGCGCAGCGGCACAAGCAAACGACTGTAAACGCTACAGGTGGTGGGCTCGATTCCCACTCGGGTAAATAAAATATTTAATATTTTTATTTTCTCACTCTGGTACGAGGCAAAGCGTTGCGTAGAGTTCCGCTACTCAACACGCAATGCCTCCGGAATTTGGTGGAAAGTGAGGAACAGAGCTGTCTTAATGGGAGCAGAGTGCTAACACTAGGTTCCCAGATCTCTCTGCCTACCCTACCTATACATGAGGGATACAGCGTGAAGTTAAAAAAAAAGATAAAATAGCATTATCATTAGTAAGATTTTTTGTGTATGCATATTTTACTCATTAAAATGTCGATATTTTTTTATATATTTCATTATTAGTATACTTGATATATTAAATAGCGGAGCTCTACGCCATCCTTGTCTAATTAGATTGGGTAACATTTTGAATTTGATTTTCAATATGCTTTTGCTTTGTCTACAGAGCGAAAAATGGCTAGCGTTCGAGAAGCTAAAAGAAGAAATACTAGAGAAAATAAGAAAAATAGAAGAAGAACGGCACACAGTCGACCTGTGGTCGTGTGGAGCTGAGTGGGGCCGCAAGAGGAGGAGGAGGCAGGTATCTGTATCACCACCTTACGTGGTCTACATGCTGCCTGATTCTGACATCATGGAGGACTGGAGGTTAGTTCGTAAGCTGTTGGAAAGAGCCGACTGATTGTGTGACAAATACAATATTGATCGTGATTTTGTGTATAACTTTTGCACAGGAAGTTTTATAAGTGTGGAAGGTGTGTTAACAGTAGAATCTCACTAATCTGGTACTATAAAGAAAGATATGTCGGGTTATTGGAACCTTTGGAGTAGTAGTAATAGTGAAGCAGTTCATAAAAGGAAATCATGTTTTTTGTGTTAATGATCCATAGAGTTTTTGTAACTGTAACATATCAAAAACTAGCGCAGCTGCACGACGTCTGACTGTAAACGAGACGGTTTTGGGTTCGACTCCCACTCAGGAGAACTAATTATTTTTATGTCTTCACTCTAGTAACGAGACTCTACCTCTTAGAAAGCTATATCTCACAGAAAAGTGGTATAAAAGAATTTACGGAATACAGTGTGAAGTAAATTTTTTGATTTATAATTTTAAAATGTTCCATAATTAAGATACATTATTGGCTTAATTGTAGTTCTTCTTTAAAAATCTATTCTGCCATGTTTATAAAAATTGTATTAGGAGAGTAAACTTTAAATTAAAAGATTTTAATCTAAGTGCCAGATTAGTGTGATAGTACTGTTATGGTCCTAATTTTTTTGGTTAAATCGTGAAGCAATGATTGACTTTCGTTTAGTTGTGTTTTTTTTCTTATTTATTTTCATTTTAGTGCTGTACTTTGTGGGATTTTTTTTTATATTATTTGATTTGTCGATAGAAGTTTTGTAATTTTTATCTAATATAAGTTTTTCTGCGTATGTATGGACGTCACCAATCAATAATAATAATCTAAATGATTAGATACTAAAGAAATTATAGTATATGTTTATATTTCATATGTTTGAAGTTAATATTATATGAATATAAGTTGATATTATATGAATATAATATATATTATATGAATTTAAGCTGGGGTAAGATTGGCGATGTGGTAAGGCCATACGGATACACTGAAGGATAATTAGGCAATTTTTTTATATTATTCACATTGACCGCGACGTCATATTGTGCCGACTTTGCGATGGGTCATCGCCACAAGCTCTGATAAGTAAGATCAGTGCTATTAAACAAAACAAGGTAACTTCCATAAATAAAGTTAAGGAAAATCAGACAAGAGTCTTCTATAGACTCTGTTATTAAAATAACAGAAGGGTTTTAATTAAATCCGAACTTACCCCATGATAAGCAATTTTCTGAAAAAAAAAACTGATTTTACAAGAGTCGAAAGTTAAAATCTGTTGTGCTTTTTACATTTACTTACTAAATATAGATGTATGCAACCTTTCATCATCTATAATCACAACCATATAACATTAATTTATGGTAAACTGAAAAAAAAATGTTTTTTTCTTAGACTACACTTTACATCAAAAATATTACCCCAACGTAGCGTTAATACAATAGATTTATTAAAGAAAGATGATTATTTTGGAACATTATAATACTAATTTTTATTTATTATAAATACATACTTACCAATTTAGAACAATACCTAAGAAGATTTTTTTGGGTATTGTTCTTTCTTGGGATTGAAATCTAAATTTTAATTTATATTTTACCGTTATAAATTAAAATTTGACTTAAAACATTTATGCAGTACAATTGTCTGTGGTAAGTGTCAACAGTCGTGAACGTGATGATTGTGGGTTCAATCCCCACATTTGAGAAAGATTATACTTAATTATACATTTATTACTGTTTCCCGGCTCTTATAGACAAATTGAACGAACAGAAAGCGGAGTGCCTTAACACTAGGTTCCGTCTGCCTGTTCTGCTATGCGGGAAAAGCGTGGAGTTGTTTTTTTTTGGTTTGGTGACGTCAACATATTTAACAAGAAAATATTTTATTTTAAACTGTTACTTTACCATAGTAATGGCATAATTGTAATTGTTTACGAATCTTGAATTTATAATAAATGCTGTATGTATATAAATAAAAAGCTGAAAATATTGGTTGTTTTCTTTATCTCTCTTATCATATTAACTCTAAAAAATTAAAACAATAATTAAAAATAATTAAAAAAAAATTAATAATTTCATATGAATATTTGTGTTATTGTGTACTAAAACACAAAATAATTTTTTTATAGTAAATTTAATTATTCTTGTTCATGCCACACGTATATTCTTTCTAAACCACACGTAATTTCTTATTTTAAACCTACTTAACATAAATTATACTTATTATCACTTCATATTCTGAAAAACTATAAACCATGATTTTCTATAAAATATTAATAGGTTACGAGGCCAAGTTGAGTTTCTCCACTCAACACGCAGACTCCAGAATTCGGTGGAAAGTGTGGAACGGAAGTTGTACTAATGGAAACTGAATCTCTCAACACTAGGTTCCCTCTGGATGCCCTACTATTTGCGTGATACAGAGTGAAACTAAAAAAAAACTAAAAACCATCTTTTCTACACCAAATGAAACAAGTATTATATAATATAGTTGATGCTATAGAATATATGCACCTACAGTCCTACACTCGAGTGGATTACTAGAAACCTTTGAAGAGTCTCAGTATTCAGGTCCTGGCTCCATCACCTGACCAATTCGATGATACCATATTATTTTATTATTACCATAATATCCAAGTTTTATGATGATGATATTACAACTTTTATAAGTGGGTCAAATTCAGTTTCTTAGATTTTACAACATAGTACGTAGTACGTAGCTCTAAAAGCTGTTGTAAAGAGCTTTATGTTCACTTATTTTTTAACCTTTAGTGAATAACAATATTTTAACAAAATCCTAGGCCTGCTAATTGCAAATAAAAAAATCGCAACCTACAAGAAGATGAGACTGCTGTTGTTATATTAAAATATTGTGTATATTTTAATTCATAAAAATAATAATTTGAATATATAAGACTTTTGTGACGCAGCAACACAACGGATGTTGGTTCTACCCCCACTGAAATGGGGAGTTACTTTCTTTTCCTCGCTATAGTAATAAAAAGTAACGCGGCGTTGAGTACCGCTACTCGCCACGCAAAGCTGTACACTTTCATAAACCACGGCCTTATATAAAAAAATATTAACATTTTAAACTTGAGGGGTCTCCTTTAAAATTGCCTATTTTCACCTTTCACTATCAGCCATTCAACTTAATTTTATATCCGCTTACAATGATATATACATATATTGAGATGTATAATATATACATACATTACCTTAGAAAATAACACTTTAAACTAATATAAAGCAATACTTTACATTCATTTCAAAACGAGATTAGATAATATCAACTATCGAAACAGAAGAGGTCTTGTTAATGTAATTTAATAGAATATCTTTCTGTATAATTATAAAGGAAACTTTTAAATGTCAAATAGAGTACGTAGAGTGCGACACTTAGCTAAAGAATTTATAGTTCTTTTCTATGCTTATTGTACTAGTTTAAATACAGGAGGGGATCCAGTCCTCTAAAAAGCTTGAGGGCACGCCTACTTTCAAATTGGCCAAGTGTTAGCCGGAGTATGAATCAAGTATGGGCGATTTTCGTTTTATCGTAAAAATGATTAGACAATACAAGTTTCACAATACCAGTATCACCAACTATAGATAATATATGTATATTGTTTTCTTTCTCTTTGTACTTAGCTTAACGCTGTATCTCGCACATAGCAGGGTAGGCAAACCAGGGGAACCTGACGGAACCTAATGTTAAAACACTACGGCGGTTTTTTTCGCAATTGTCGCATTGAGATAATTCCTTTCCCCACTTTCTGCTGAATTTATAAATATTTTCATCTACTGGTTTTGCTTCGTTTCGTTACTAAAGTCAGTAAATGCAAATATTTAATATTTAATTTGTATAAGTGGAAATAGAACCCACAACCTATCGCGTTCAGAGTCGCAGTCTATCTTGACAGCCTATCAATAAATGTATATGAAGATGAGCTAATGCGACATCATAAGTCAATTAGGGTTGTAGGCGTGACCAGCTCACTTACAATGTCGATACGTACTTCTTTGAATATGATGTATTATACGTATTAAAAAAAAAAGATAAAAGGCTTTTAATTATTATTTTGGCCTTCGTCGTGTCTATCTCGAACTGGGACACTTGTGGGTTCGATCCCCACTCAAGTGAATGAATTATTTTCGTTTCTTCACTGTGATAATAAGACCATGAATCCAGTCACACAATGTCTCTAGAAATGTGCACCTGTGGGGAACAAAATGACTTAACATAAGGTTCCCAAGTTCCCGCTGTCTACACTGCTATATGTGGGTATTAATAATTAATTTCAAGCGTAATAGCAACTTACTACTAGTATTTATTTTTATATTTTAATATATTTTTATTTTTTACCTTTACCCATTTCTTATCAAGCTAAATGAAAATTCATACAAAACTATTTTAAAAACATGTTTAGCACAGTAGTAATTTTTAGTGATAAATTTTTAATTGTGATTATTTATTAATTAATAAATTAATTTAAAATTAGTTTTTGTTTTTTTTTTGGCCTTCCGTCTGTAGCTAACGTAACTCGGTTATCTAATACACTGCGTAATCAACAGGTCAACTACACTTATAACTTCAGGACCCTCGTGGCGCAGCAAAATGGCGTATGGTTCTAAACGCGACAGTTGTGGGTTCGATTCTACTCTGAGGCATGAATTCTTATAATTTCATCACTCCAGTAATAAGAAAAAGGCGTTAAGTTCCGGCACTCAACAAGCCATATCTCGAAAATTATGTGGGGAACGGTGGTTAGGTTAGGGTAGGCAGCTACCCTACGATACGGGATTTTATACCAATTTGGTTTTTAATTTAATAACAAAATAAACAAAAGACATTATAATAATCATTATTTGTAATAATCTATGGCAATAGTAACAGCCGGGTTACATATTGACAAAGTGAAACTAATTTATAAAGCTTAATTGCTAGGAAGTATAACATTTGAGTGTACAAAAACAAGTAAAAAAATGTATACATATTTTTGTACCTAAATAAAAGAATATTATAATCCACAACGGAATTGACTAGAGATATAAGCAAGTTGCTAGGATAGCAATATTGCGTCTAATATTAAACAAATATAAAAATAATAAAATTAAATTAGTTTTACGCTGTATATCGGACACGGACGGAACGGGTAGGTAGAGGAAACCTAGTGTTAAGACACTCCGTTCCCCACTTTCCGCCGAGTTCTGGAGGCATTGCGTGTGGAGTGGCGGAACTCAGCACCGCGCTTTGCCTCGGCACCAGAGCGAAAAAAGGGAAATATAAATGTAAATAAATATTTCATTTCCTCGAGTGGGGATCGAACCCACAACCAGTCGATTTGACAGTCACACTTTGTGCTCCTGCGCCACGACTGGCCTCTATTTAATAAGTTCATAATTCTAATAAACATATTAAAAAGAGATAATGTATAACAAATAATATAATCCCTTGCATCATACCACCCGCAATTTAACATGTTTGTACTTCAATATGATTTGATTAAATTAACAATAATAATTTAAGATGATAATAATCATTATTATTTTAAAAAATATAATTAATAATCATTTTGTATAAGCACTACACTTTTATTGTTTTTAAGTATTAATATAATTATTTGATGTCGAGAAATGGAACGTGTTTAAATATAAATTGTAAAAATAGGTAATTGTATTTTCAAAAGAGTATAAAATAACGTGTATCGATTGTACGGAGTTCACAAATTTGTAAACCTTTGGATTATTAACATAGTTATAAACGCTTGTTTTACTTCCGTCACACTGAACAACTCACGCCCTCCATCTTCTTCATAAATGATACCAAACAGAAGAATACTTGTCAAAAAGTGACCAATTAAAATACTGCCTTCGCCTATAAAATGAAAATCAATATTTACACATATATGAAAATGGATTGCTTAATATTGAATAATAGAAAAATTTTGTATTTTTTTATACTCATGTTTCTTGAGATACTGAATCAGCCGTTCCGGAGATTAGCTTGAACTAACAGAAAGATAGACATACAAAAAATGTAAATCACTTGTTTCTGCTTATGTATCGTGTTATTATAACTACCCATATTCACTTGAACGAACAGTTTGAAACAACTTTGAAATCACAGATAGACATTTTAATTTTATTTATAATAATAATAATCTTTATTTCAGACTTTTTAGATCCATATAATTTTGTTATTATATATTTTCTTAACCTATGTTAGTACACAATTATTATAATTTATTTATTTATTTACTATTTACGATCTATTGAGTTCATATGTATATAATTCCAGTGCGTCCATAGGGGGCTTTACATGCCAATGTAAAATGGAAAGTATAACTATATGTATAGATTGCAATTTTTTATGTACGCTACGGGTTCAATTCGGCCGAACATATTATTTTAATTTTTAAACTCCGGTAAGATGAAACACGATGTTAAGTTCCGTCAATCAACACGCAATATCTCCAACAGGAAAGTGAAGTGTCTTAATACTAGGTTTTCTGCCTTTATTAACGGTAGACGAAGCCCTCATGAACCACTTCGGAGCCATAGTAATGGCGGCCAGACTGTCGGGAGCAAGAGATGTCACACTCATCGGAGATATAAATCAGCTGCCTTACATCGATTACAAAGGCTATTCGATCTAAGATACAGCAGACCTAGCTTGACACTAAACATCACATGCGAGTTGCCTTGCACATATCGGAGCCCCATGGACGTAGCCTATGTCCTCACCGGAGTCTATAAAACCATCTACTCCGCAAGCCCCATCGTCCACTCCCTAAAGACTCTTGGATATACTGACGCGCGAATACCACACGTAATGACGGAACCCTATACCTGGTCCACACGCAGGAGGAGAAGAAGCAGTTGAAGGACCAGGGATCTGGATCTGGAGCAGGTTCGCGCGTCATGACCATCCATGAAGCCCAAGGACAGACCTTTCCAGATGTGGTCATCGTCCGAACCGGAGGCGAAAGGCTCCGTATCCATGAGAGCGTCTCTCATGCGGTCGTCGCAGTAACAAGGCACACTAACACCTGTGTCTACTACTCCGACGACAACGATGACGCGATCGGCAACTTTATCAGCCGAGCGCTGGAAGCATCGTCCACAGAGGTGGTGGAGGCAAACATCAAAGGAGCAATGTCACAAAGAGACAAAAGAGTGATTGAGGCATTGCTCCATAGACTAAGGGAGGGCTCTTTTGCGTGAGTTAGAATCTGAAAGCTGCTGTGTAACTACAACTGTAATAAATAATAGTATCTATATAAGAACTAAACAAGAAAAAGAATAAGTAATAAATAACTTTATCAGTTACGTAGTAACCTAAGATATATATATATATATATATATATATATATATATATATATATATATATATATATATATATATATATATATATANATAATAACAACAATAATAATTATATACAAATAAATAACATATAAATTAATAAAAATGTCGGTAGGGGCCTCACGACCTCACTCTAGTATAAGCCTAGATATAAGTTTACTAAATAAGAATGTCCCAAAATGTACGCCATTCTAATAAACAAAACAAATACAAGAATAAAAAAGGGCCCGGGCAAAAATGAGCCTGTGGATGTAATTTTACTAAAAAAAAAAAAGGTTTTCTGCCTACTCTGTAAAAAAAATCTTTCTAAAATATAAATACAATCATTCCTAGAGTTCCTAAGTTATAGCAGGATAGCCAAACTGCGTTCCCCACTCACTGCACAACCTTCGAGACATTGCGGGATGAAAGGTTATACTTAACGCTGCGCTTTGTCACCTTACTAGACCAAGGAAATGAAAATAATTTGCCCACTCGGAATGGAACCCACAACCGTCGCACTGTCTGTCTGTAAATATACTATATATTTGAATTATTCTAATATAATGTATTTGACAGCCATTCCTCAGTAAATAGGTTAGCAATATTAGGGGCACGCGCGTGACCTCCGCTCCGCCTCAAGGGCGCGCTGATAACGTGTGAGGTTAGTCTTATTAGTGACTATTATCATATCATATTGGATAGTCCTATCGATTGGATGGAAAATTATTGGTTGAAAATTGGAATAAATCATCTTCACGCTGTATTCCACACACAGCAGCATAGGCAGAAGGAACCTAGTGTTAAGACACTTCGTTCCCCACTTTCTGCCGAATTCTAGAGGCATAGCGTGCTGAGTGGCAGAACTCAACACCGCATATGCTTCGGCACTAGAGCCAAGAAATGAAAATATTTCCTTGAGTGAAAATCGAACTCGCAACCTATCGTGTTCATAGTGCACACTATGAAAGTGAAACATATATAACAATATGAATATATGTATTCTCTAAGCCTACATACCTACATAAGCTATGACTATTATTAAGAAAAACACGTAACAGAACGGAAGTGTGTTAATGGGAACGAAGTGTCTTTATTCTAGGTTCCCAGATGCTCTCTGTCCATCCTGACATGTGTAGTATATAGCGTGATGCTACAAAAAAAATACTTTTTTAAATTAGATATTATATTTAATGGTATCAGAGTGCAAGAACAATGTTTTCTGTTCAGTTCCATCCCTTTATGTAAAAAATGATCGTAAGACCACTTGCAAGGGCACAAGCGCATGACTATTGTGAATTTGACTCCCAGTGAAGGAAATTAAATATTTTATATTTTCCTTTTCTCGCTCTGGTAGCAAGATTCAGCGGAAAGTGAGGAATGGAAGTGCCTTAAGGGGAACGGTGTCTTAACACTAGGTCCCTAAGTTCCCTTTGTTTTTCCTGTTATGTGGGTGTAAAAATATATCGTAAAAATACGTGACTTCACCTAGTACGCTATTCTATTACTCTTCCTCGCGACGCTTCGGTCTGTACCTTAATAATGAAATCTTATTAAGTTTTCATTTAACTGGGAATTTATTAAATTTCTCGCTTATATCATCAATTTAGGTTTACTTTGCTATAAAACGTACTTAGATTTTTATTTCTAGGTCAATTGAAATGTGTGTAATTATCGTTTTGAATCGTTGATAACATATATAAAATGATTATGTAATTTTATTAAAATTTGTTCAGTCATTTAGGAGGAATAGGATGACAAACACACGTACACAAGAATTATATATTATAACATATTGATCAGGTATTTGAGGCCGTCGTGACGCAAGGGCACAAGCGTGCGACTGTAAGCGCCACGGTAGTGGGTTGGACTCTCACTCGGGGAATGAAATATTTTAATTTTTTAATTCGTCGCTCTGCTAACGAGGCAGTGCGCGGCGTTGAGTTACGCCAAAAAATATTCATAATAACATATTGCAATTATATAATTAACTAACATGAAATAGATTTTTAAAGCTTCTTAAAAAATCATTCAGCAAAATAAAAATTAATAAATATATTTAATCGCCCTCATACAGTGTGGTGGCAAAAAAAGAACTGGATTAAAATAATGTTGCAACTATATTCGCTGAAGATACTTCCAGTAAAGGTAAGGCGTAAATTTCAATCAAAATTGGTTCATCCTTTAAGGAGCAACGAGGCCACAGACGGACATTCAGGAGCACATACGTACAGACACGTAAAATGTATAACACAATTTTTTTTTCTCCACAACGTCTATTTCATTATCTACCTGCCCCTTCTTCAGGCCGCCGCCTCGATGCAGGTAGATTAAGATGATAGAGTCCTGATAAGTTGGTTGTTTAATTCACTGTATTTAATATTAAGTTATTGAAATGTAGCAAATCATAATTTGTTATTAAGTTATAGTTATAATGACTAAAATAAAAAAGAATAGTTAGATGTATTGGAATTTGATGGAGGAGTTTAGTGTAATTCGTATGGATGTAGAGAAAGGACACTACTTTCATAGAATGGAACGGAGGCATGAAAGTGGTGACTCAAGTACTCTTGGGTCGCGTACCCGCACCCGCGCCCAAAAACAATTATCAAACAGATAAATGTCAGTGCATCCACTGGGGCTTAGAACACCGTCTTGCATTAAAATCAAAATTGTATTAAAATCATAAAAAGACAACTTTTGGAAACATTAGTGGCAGAGGTAGGTATGTATGTATGAAACTCCTCCGTTACTGAGTGACTGACACGCAACAACAGCACCCAGCGGACACTACTAGGATACTAGGTTAGAACATGTAGGCGAAGGCTAAGAGAGGAACCCTCGAAATTCCTACGGGAATAACTATTTTTATCCCACATCTTAAATTCCAACACATACAAAATATAAAAATATTTCAAAAAAGCTTCAATTAAAATGTATTGGTACCTACTTAAAGTATCATTTGACATTTTTGTTAATAATTTCAATTTAGTTACGGCTATTTAGTGTATGTTGTTTACAACTGGTGGGCGGGGGACGTGGGCGGACACCTACGCTGATCGTATACGTAAGCAAGTACGTACAGAGACTTAGGGCCGTATTAATAAACCCCTCTCATTCCTGAGATCGATCTTGAGATGTCTTGATAGTATTATTAGTATAAATAATTTTTTATACGTAATTTCATACAAAAAAATCTCTGAAATCGATCTTGAGATGTCGTTTTAATAATCTTTGAACGAAAACACCATCGGAAGATCGCTCTCAAGATTGATCTCAGAGTTGTGAAAGATTTACGTATTAATAAGGAAATTAAAGTTTGTTGAGTAAAAATATGTTATTTTCATCAATATTTTCTTATTTCTGTTTCACTCAATTTACGTATGAACTTAGTGCTTGAACAATCGGTATCCAATTTTCCGCCCAATTTTTGTGTGCTGAGTGGCAGAACTCAACGCATGCCTTTATTTTGTCACCCAATGACAATTCCCTATCTCGTGTGGAAACAGCACGTACAGCCGCCGTACGACAGTCTCAGTAAAAATTAAAACAATCGTATATAAGTTTTGGCAGAAGCGATAAACATCATAAATACATATTTTGTACTGAGAGCTTGATAATATAAATAAACGAACACGGGCTTTGGGAAATACTACTACTATATTATACTACGTGAAAATGTTTATATAGGTAAACAAATTCCACGTTATTATGTTTACTATTGTTCTTGGTATAGAAAAGAACTAGCAGGACGAACTAGATTTTCAAGAACAAGTTAGGCTGAGGGAACCTGGTAAGCTAATGCTAAGACACTCTATTCCGATTAAGACACTTCCGGTCCCCGCTTTCCGCCAATTTCGCTGCAGCTTTGCTTCGTAAAGGGAATGAAAATATGAAATATTTTATGACTTCGAGTGGGAATCGAACCCATACTCGTCGCACGCTTGTGCCCCTGTCCAACGAGTTTATTTTGAATAAATGAAGTCCAATGAATCAATCAGGAACATATATTTTTCTAAACCTATGAATCTACCTGCAAAAACTCTTTTAAAATGTAGAAGCAGTGAGAGGGCTTCACGCTGTATCCTGCACACATCAGGGTAGACAGAGAAAACCTACTGTTAAGACATTCCGTTTCCCATTTTCCGCCGAATTCAGTGAGAGAGGATTTCCAGAAACTTCTACAGAAAAATGTATAAACATATGTAATTGTGGCGTGTCATAAATAATGCACCGGAAGTCGTATGTATCACATTCACAAATGGGCGCGAAGCAAACGGTATAAATGACGGTTTGGTGACACATTTTGAGCACACTTGAGGCTCCCAAAATGAAAAAAAATGCTTATTAATACATATATTCAACTGAATATCGAGATAAAAAATAAATAAGATTCAAAAATAAATAAATAATAATGTTATTGATGTTGTACTTCGACTACTGTGTACTGATTTTATACCTACAATTTACCTACTATCAATAGGAAGGTGTAGAATTTGTTTGGTTGAGCGTACTAATCTCTGAAACTACTGGTTCTTATTGATCAATTCTTATTGTGTTAGATAGACCATACGAAGAAGACTATAAAGCTACATTACTTTTTATTAATCGTTTCTGTTGAACTGTACTTGCGGTTTACTTATAAATTAAGTAAATGGTTATTATTATTTTTTATCAGCTTCACGCTGTATCCCGCACAGAGCAAGGTAAGCAGAGGGAACCTAGTGTCAAGACACTCCGTTTCCATTCCACTCCGTCCCATTTTCCGCCGAGTTCTGCAGGCATTGCGTGTTGAGTAAACAAGAGCGAAGAAACGCAAATATAAATGTAAATAGATATTTCACAATCAGTCGATTTTACAGTCGCACTTTGTGCCCCTGCGCCACGATTGGCCTATAAATAGTTATCAATTATTTCATATTAGAGGCCAGTCGTGGCGCAGGGACACAGTGTCACTGTAATTGCGACAAACTGTGGGTTGGATTTCCACTCGATGTAATGAAATATTTTAATATTTTCATTTCAACGCTTTGGTAACGAGGCAAAGCACAGTGTTGAGTTCCGCCACTCAACGCACAATGTCTCTAGAATTCAGAGAAAAATGGGGAACGGAAGTGTCTTAATGGGAATGAAGTATTCCCTCTGCCTAGCCTGCTATGTGCAGGATACAGCGTGAAGCTACAAATAATATATTATTTATATTATAGATACGTACTTATACCATAAGTGAAATTAAACGTCACATCTTTACTAATAAAGGTTTTATTTATTCATCCAAGTTTAAATAATTAAGGAGATTTATTGAGAGCTTATAGAAAAATGTACATAATACAGCTAACAGTGTAGACAGAGGGAACGAGACACGTTGTATGGCGGAACTCAACGCTGCGCTTTGTCTATCTGTCACACTTAAAAAAATATAATTAAATCAGCTTCACACTGTATCCTGTACACAGCAGGGTAGGCAGAGGGAACCTAGTGCTAAGATACTATTACCATATTTTCCGCCGAATTTTTCGAGGCATTGGGTGTTGGGTGGTGGAACTCAACGCCGGGTTTTTGCCTTGGTGCCGGATCGAAGAAATAAATATATTAATAAATGATAATTCATTTCCTCTAGAGAGGATCGAACCTACAACCGTCGCGTTACAGTCACGCGATTGTGCCACTGCGCCACGACGGTCTCAACTCCTATACATATATCTAATTGAAAAATAAAAAATACACAATTAAATGTGCATAATTCAAAATGATTTTATGATAATATTAAATAATGGTTTGTTTTTCTGGATTATAATCTTATCTAAAAATTTTAATACTCACTGGCGTACCCAGAGACGCTAGTTAGCATTAAATCGTTATTTAACTAAATACCGATGTATTTATTGTATTTGCAACATTAATTAAAGGTTAATTATGAAGGCCACTGCCTTGGTATTAATTTCTCACAAACAAGACTTAATTTAAAAATTATATCAGTTTTATGTTATAATTATTAAATGTTAAAATTTCTAAATATATATTAAAATAAGCAAAAAATCCGACTGCATAAAAACTAAAAGAAAAAAACAGGCCTAATAATTTATTAAACTTAAAAGTCGAAATTAAGTAGTTTTTACCTCAACACGCAATGCCTCCAGAATTCGGCGGAAAGTGGGGAACATAGTGTCTTAACACTAGGTTCCCTCTGCCTACCCTGCGATATGCGGGATACAGCGTCAAGCTGATAAAAAAAATAAGTCGCTTTTACATATATATTCATACCTTCATAAATACGATACATACATAAACTTACAAACACATAACCACATTTATGTCGTGCAGTGGGGTAAAAGGAAGGACCAAAGAAAGAAACGACTAAAGAAAAGATCCAGTTGTCCTATATAAAATAGTCGCCGCATCATATCCAATATCCATGAGACTCGTAATTTTTTTTTCAGCTTCACGGTGTATTCCTCTTATAGTAAGGTATGTATAGGGCACTCCGTTCTCCACTTAAAACCGATATTTTAAAGTATTGCGTGTTAATGGAAAAGTATTCTTCTTTCCTTAATAAGGACACATTTTAAAAATGTTGAAAATAGTTGTAAAATTTAGTTAATAACTTACTTTATCTTGGTTCTCGGTACAAACACCTAAACATAAAACTAATATATTTGTTTACACAATAATAATAACAATATATTTATTTAGAGGAGCAGCGGTACCGGAAAGTGGGCAACGTAGTGTCTTAATAGGTACTAAGTTCTCTCTGCGCACTCTGCTATACGCGTGAATCTAAAAAAGAAATTCAATTAGGCTAGAAGTGCTTTGTAATACTAAAAGACACTCCGTTGTGCAGGCACCACCGAAATCGACTAGCCCGCCCAACTTTAGAAACATTGAGTTATAAATAGCGGAACTCAACGCCACCCTTACTCTACCAAAACTAAGAAATGAAAATAAATATAATCATTACACGACGGTGGATCTGCACCACGACGGCGACCATTTACGTACAGTTTTATTGTAAAAAGCCTTTATTAAATATTTTTACCCCTATTTTATTTCATTTTAAAGTGTTATTCCAGTCTTAGGAAAGAAAAATACGTATTTAGAAAAAAAATTATACGTTTTTCTAAATAGATACGTATAAGGGTTACATTTTTTATAATTGTCCCTTATGTCATATATGTTAGTAGACCTACGTCGGCCGATCGGTTTCGGTTCGATACGTTCACTGAATAAAATTAAATGTGGAGAGATGAAACAACGAAAATGAAATAGATTTTTATTTTTTTTAGCTTCATGCTGTTTGAACGCACACGGCAGGACAAGCAGAAGGAACCTGGGAGCCTAGTGTTAAGATACTAGGTTACCATCGAGACACTTCCGTTCTTTACTTTCCTGCAGGATTCTGGAGGCATTACGTGGTGATTGACGGAACTCAACGCTATTACGAGAGCGAAGAATTGAAAATATTAAATATTTAATTTCCCTGAGTGGGAATTGTACCTACTATAATCGTGTTCACAGTCTCCGCCACGACGGCCTCTATATTACAGATTTAATAATAGTCCAACGAAGCATTTCCAAAAACAAAGGCGAAATATCTCTAAGTAAGCAAAGTGTACTAAAACAGTCAAAGTTAAAGAGAATGTACCGAAGTGGTTTGGGCACGCCGAGGGAATAGGCGGAGAATGGCAAATAATGTATAAGTATAATATAAGAGAAGCAGTAGAAGACCACGGTGGACCTTCGAGAATATAGTATTCACTTTAAGGGTTTGTAAAACGCACGAGAAACACACGAGTTATTGATAGTGATAGTGGACGAGGCAAAGGAAGTATGCAGAGACTCACATAGTTCAGCGCCCCGTTCTCTCTGATTACTCTGCCTGGGATAAAGTATCAAGCTATAAGGAAGCGGGATGAGGAGAGGTGAGCTACAAATATATCTCTAGATAATCTCTGCCTTCTTCACATAATATGGAAAATAAATAATATATAATTATAACTATTTAAAGCCTAAAGACATGTACCAGGCCAGCATCGCAGTGACCAGAGTCAGATTGTAAGCGCGATACTTGTGGGTTCGAACCGTCTTGGGGGTATGCTTCCCCGCTATTTCATAATACAACAAAGCACGACGTTAACTTCCACCCTTTCTCCAAGTCTCTCGAATTCTGGCGAAGACGTGAAAAGTGTGGAGCGGAGTATCTTTACACTAGATTCTTTGTTTACCCTGGTATACAGAATAAAGCTAAAAAAAGCTTTAAGTTGTATATTATAAATAGAGTTATACGGTTCGTATCGTACTTAAGTGAATTTCTTCTCATTGAATCACCAACTTTATGTACATACAAAGGACATTTTTAGTTGACTCATACAGTTATACTGTATTTCTAAGTATTTGGCTGATATCGTATTAAAATTATGTATAAAATTTTCTTACGTAACAATTTGTTGGTGTGCGATTTTTGAATTATAAAATATTGAATATATATATACACACACAAAATTAAATATGTAAATCGCACAATATTGTGTTTTTTTCTTTATAAAACAATGTAGAATATACTTTAAAAATCTAAATATAACACAAAATACGGACGGCGTTGAGCTCCACAGCTCTACATGCAAGTTTCGAAAATTGAACGTGTGTGAAAAAAGACACTCCGTCTTAACATTAGGTTTCCTCTGTCGATCTTACTAAAAGGGGAAAATCGTCAAGCTAAAAATAATACTTAAATATCGTGAAAATTACTATATTTCTAGGAATATTTAAAGTACGTAGTCGCACAGTATATCATACTGTTCGATACAGTGAGGATCGAAAATAGCCGAGTCTGTGTGTCTATCGGTTTCTGTAGGTAGTCTACCGTTGTGGGTGCAGCTGGCCTACAGCGCTAAAGGTCTTATTAAAATCTAAGCTAAATTAAGCTTTTACGACTTACTAAATAACAATTTTAATAGTTTAATTAAATTATATACATATTTTCATATAATTTAATTAAAGTATTAAAATTATGTAATTAAATTATATACATCATTCCGTAGGATGTATCTATATAAATAATTATGGACAGTGTTGGCGCAGATACACGAGCGTGCGACTGTAAACGTTAAGGTTGTGGGTTTAATTCCTACTTGGGAGAATGAAATGTTTTTACTTTCATTTCCTCCGTCTGGCAACGAGGTAAAGCTCGGCGTTGAGTTCCACCACTCAAATCGGCTGAAAGTGGGGAGCGGAAACGTCTTAATGGGAACGGAATGTTATAACACTAGGTTCCCATGTCCCGTCTGCCTACCCTGCTATGTGCGGGATACAGCGTGGAGCTAAAAAAAGGGACAATGCTTTAAAGATTTTTTGTATTTTCACAAAACATACATTTTTCGGTGAAGGTATTGTTAGCCTTGTGACAAGTACTTTCGTCCCTCCCTTTACGTTTAAAACTATATTGCGTTAAATCATTGCATAGCATGAGCATAGGGAGGAAGAAGTCCCACCCTATAACTTTTACCAACAAAAATGAAGGCTGAAAAATTGAAAAACTTTTACAAATTTGAAAAACATGGTACGATAGGCGATGATCAGATCAGGAAAATAAACAAACACAAATTTGAATTCGAAACTATCGCTTAAAACAGACACACGTGGGCGTAGGAAGGGATTAGACTGGTGGGCCGTGCCCACCCCAGAATAGTGTGGTGCCCAGCCCATAAGATTTACTTACAACGAATTTTGCCTGAAAAAATAAAAAAAACACAACATTTACACGAACATATCTGTTCAAAGCTTAAGTCCAGGCCTCCCCCAGAAAATATCTCTAGATACGCTAATGCAGCCACGTCCTCAATACATATCTAATAATAGCTTTAAGCACTTGTTTTCCCGCATAGCAGAATAAACAAAAGATAACCTAATCATGGGATACGCCGTCCAATTTTCGAGATATTACTTTCATATAATAGTGTTTAGTGACCAAACTCAACGCTGCGCTTAGTCTACCACCACGAAGAAATGCCTCCCCCGAGTATGTATCGACTACGAACCCACAACTAACCCTCTGCTGTACGACGACCTCATTCTATAGCTTTATTTTCATATATTCTATAATAGATATATAATACGTACTTTCTTTGTAATAACTGACTCATGCTTGGAATTCCGGTTCTAATTAGATGTTAATAGAGGCAACACGCTTATGTTTCATTAGTTAATTATTTATTATTAACCTTACTCCTTGTACTCTACCTTTTTGTGTTTGAAACTAAATTACCGATAACTAAAAATATAAATGACCAAAATTTTATATCATTTATAGAGTAGTAATTTCCGCCTAAAATATTTCCTGAAGTTAGTTGCTTTTATGTATTTGTTATTATTATTAATAGAACTGTTTGCTATCAATTATATGATGTCCAAATGTTATTTACTTCACCGAATATATTCTATACTCTATACTATTATAAAGCTGTATAGTTATTTTGGTTGCGCGCACTAATCTCAGGAACTACTGGTTTCAATAGAAAATTCTTTTGTTTGATAGTCTACTTATTGAGAAAGGCTGTAACTACGCAAATTGTTTTAATATAGTTCACTGTACCTGCAGTCCAAGTTACCTCGGGCACTTATATAGTCATATCATACTAGTCGAGGCCAGTCGTGGCGCAGGGGCACAAAGTGTGACTGTAAAACCGACTGGTTGTGGGTTCGATCCCCGCTCGAGGAGATGAAATATTTACTTAAATTTATATTTCCATTTCTTCACTCTGGTCTCGAGGCAAAGCGCGGCGTTGAGTTCTGTCACTCAACACGCAATGCCTCCAGAATTCGGCAGAAAGTTGGGAGCGGAGTGTCTTAACACTAGGTTCCCTCTGCCTACCCTGCTGTGTGCGGGATACAGCGTGAAGCTGATACTAGTCTTAACAACAATCATACAACTCTTAATTATCTCCATCCGACCACGCAGGCGAAGCCGCATGTAGAAGCTAGCTATAAAATGAAAACAAATGACTAATTTAGATACAAAATGTATACAGTATTCAATATCAAAACGGGGCTGAGATTGTTACGTAAATATCATAGAGCAAAAAAACATCGAAAGCGGGCTTGTTTTTTTCATAAACAAAGTTTACATCCGGTCTATAGAACAAAAGAGTTTCACGACTTACAACCTAAAGGTTTCGATATCAACACTCATTTTGTACGGCCTCCAAATTAACTTGAGTGAATAATTAGTAATTTTTATGTTTACAATTAAACTTTAATAATTAAATACAAAAGAAACTCTTTACTTAATTATTTTATTTTTTCAAAAAATCTTAGGCAGAAAACATATTTGCCATACTTAGATAATGATTACGTAATATAAAAAAAACAAACGTAATTTAGAAATAATGTTATATAAAGCCATTTAAATATTGACACGAGTTTATTAGTTAATATTTAGCTAGTAAAAAGCGATCAAAACTATAAATATATAGAAAAATATATACAATTTAGCCCTGTATTATTTATATTGATTGCAACGTCATGTTCTGAAAGCACTTGGCCTTGATTGTACATATTTACATTACATAGGTACGTACATAAAACGCTTACGTAACCGCATATTATGTAGAGAGATAGCTAAAACTAATATTTAGTGTGTTTTGTCAACTTAATAAACTTTATAAAACATAATAGTGTTGTAAATAACCTAATTCATTTTAAAACGAAATAACCTCTTAACATTAGTTTTGAGCTTGTATTGATGAAGTTTGTGTTGATTTCGATAGGAAAGTGTAGGTAAATGTGTTTAAAACAAAGAAATATCGGTGTGGATGGTAATTAATATGTTTAGGGCCAGCAACGGATGTTATATAGCTACGTAGGTAAAACCTTCCGCCGTCCACAGCGCCCCTCGCGGCGGCGATATGAAACGTACTTCATGTACAATGGGCGAGGCAAGTTGGCGTCGCGACGTGGTGATTATGTATTTATTTATTTTTGTTACTTATGAGATTTAGTTTGTGATTAATATTATTTGGTTTTTTTAACAAATTAGAAATATATTTTTTTAAGGAAAAGATCATGTGTATGTATGTCTAGGTATATGGCTTAATTTTTTTATTTTTGTTACTTTTAAGAGTTACGGTCGTATGGATTAAGTGTTTTGTTTTTTTTTCTGTAATTAATGTTGTTTTGTTTTGTTGTTTGAATAAAAGTAACATTTACATAGGTATAGCGCAATTTTTATGTTATAAAATTTATTAAGTAATGCTTAGATTAAATTTCTTTTATTTATTTTTTTTAGTTTAAAGTTAAATGGTAAGAAACATTTTATAACATTTGTAATAATTTAATAATTGTATTATTTTATTGCTCTAACAATTTTTTTTAATAGTGTCTATAACTGAAAGGATTTAAAAAATAAAACAAACTCATATCTAAATACACATTTATTCTACCACATTAACTACATATTTCAAAAACCTTTAGAAAAGGCCCATTCTTTTAATGGATTCACAAAATCACCTTTAACCTCAATAAATTTACCCATTTCGTGCACTCTAGTTTCTACGTAACGGTTGTTAACCTTTTCTAAATATGCTTTTAATTCATCATTCATTAACCAAATATCACCTTCTATTTTCTTAATCTTTGAAATTTTCCTATTCCCTTTATGTGATAAACATAAATATATAGGAATTTGATGATTTTTAGTTCTAGGTATAAAATAGGGTAAATTTCTTGCTTCTTCCTGAGGTGGTATCCATCCTGATGGATAATTATCTTTCAGGATAACTTCTGGAATGGTCTCGAAAGGTAATAGTCTCTCCACATATGCCCATTCGGGTGGATTTTTTACTATTTCATAATCGTATTGTTCTTCTATTTTATGTACGAACGGCGATTGTGAGAAACTTGAGTACTTTCTTTGGACTTGTACCTGAAACAAAAAAATATAAAGGTTAAAAACAAAAAAAATATTAATAATAACTCTGTGGGCCCTGTTAACCTATAATAAAAGTAAAACAAAAAATTAATAAACAATTAAACTAATGACAAATTAACCAAAAATAAATAAATATAATAAATGATTATTTCCACGTGAGGCACCTACGCCGCCGGGTGTACAACCATAGTACTGTCACATGTCGCGGTCGGAGGCGCATTACGCGGCGTTAAGAGCACATCCATCGCAATATTTACCGGTGTTAATCGCCTAGCTCCCGCGGAACCCAAATCAGCACAATAGTTCAGGATATTCGACTGATTTCCATTAAAAAAACGTGTAAAAACGCGGTGTGAACGCAACACGGTCGCCATTTTGAATAGCGAATAGACTACAAGCAATAAGAACTATATTATTCGTTTCGAAGGAAACACTATGGCGGTCGCCTGCATACATTTGGGCTTTTAGAAAATCATTTTTTAAGTTTAAACGCGTGTTTTTATTGAACTTTTACGTATATAATGTCGTGTTGAGTGTTGGTTTAAGTGTTTATTTAAGTTTTTGGCTGTTTAAAGGGATATATGGTGAGTATTTAGTGTGTACATAGCATAGGTGCGCCACGGGTAGGGAAATGATTCGGTGCTTTCTGTTTCGACGCACACGCATCGCTCAGCTGTAGGTGGCGTTGCTCCTATACTGTAGTGTAGTGTACAGTAATACACCAGACCACTGTGCCCACAAAAACATTGACTTTTCATTGCTTTTCCGCTACAATTTTCTATGTAACGAACGCTGTAAACGTAAATATTATCACGTTATGTGAATGTCTACGCGTCTAGTACGTTTAAAGTTTTATTTATTTACATTTACGAAGCTAAAATAGGTGAAATATGAACGAGGACTTGTTGATCGCTTTTGTTTACCACCACTTTGTGACTTAATTTATGGCTGAATTACTTGAGAATATGTGTTTTTTGTTAATTATAATGTTTATTTTAACCAAATTGAGCATTAAAACTAATGTAATTGTTAAATTAATTGACAGATAACTATTTTAATGCTACATTGTGCTATTTTAAGTATTTAATTTGGTTTAAATTATATTTTATAATTAATGTGTACTTTTTTCACTATTTCAGGAGCAGATGGCATATCACAAAGTGTAAATAATGTAAAGATATCATTGAATATCAAGGACAACATAAGTTGAAAGAGTTCTACAACTCTACACAAATTGCAGATAAATTATTTATCTCTAAGAACTGTCATAATATTTAATATATTGACAAAACTCTGGAATAACATTAACAAGGATTAATCAAGTCCTTAAGACATCTATAATCAATCTCCGATTGACTGAGTGAAGGGAGCTGACAAACAGCAACCTGATGTCGGAAGAAAAGATTAATCCTTCACCACACATTCCATCATGAAAACTAAGCAAGGTAAAGAGGAGCCAGACAAGAGCCCCGATGAAGAAACTATAGTGGAACCCAAGACTCGTGCCCGCAAGAAGGCCTCGGATCTCAACGAGGAGGAAAAGACAAAGCCTCAAGATGACCCTAAAACGTCCAAAGAACTCAAGAAAAATCCACCCCGGCCTAAAGCAGTAGTCAAAAAAAGACCTCTAGGTATTAAAAAAACTAAAATATTAAGAACTAAAAAAGTTGCCAGTGGCAAGAAAAAGGTTCTTAGAGCAACAGTTAAGAGGACTAGGAAAACTAATAAAGACATTGATATAGCACAGGATAAAGATACCATCCCACTTATACCTGCTGCAGAGATAAAGAAAGAGCCCATTGATGAGGTGACTCCTAACTCTAGGTCTTCAAGTCCTAAAACAGCAGGCAGGAGAGTGAGGCTCAGTTCTGATATGGTCATGATGAAGTCAGTGTTAGGAGACTCTCCGAGTAGCTTAGTCTTGGGACCAAGAACAAGTCCATACTCAATGCGTTCCGAAAGGAGCAACAGTCCATCCCTCTTCGAAGGAAAGAATTTGAGGAGTGGGAAACCTAGAAAAGTAAAAAACAATCTTTTAAATGAAGTTGTTATGAAGGAACAAAAGAAACGACGGAGGTTACTCTCAGATCCTAAGCCAGCTGATGCTCCTGAGGTTTCCGAAGAGTGTAAGAAGCTGAAAAGGGGTAGATCTCGCTCAAGGGATGGCAGTGAGATATCCAAATGCTCAGACATAACAGAATCAGACATAAGCCTCAGCGAAACACTCAATGAAAGTGAGCTCAGCAAAAACTTAGAAAAAACTAAGACTGAACTAGATATAGAATTTGAAAATAATGTACAGATCTCTCCTATTGGAAAAGTGCCTTCTCTTAGTGTTGATTCAAAGTTGACAGAAACAAAAACAGATACAGAGCCTAGTAATATATTAAAAGAAAAAGATAAGAAGAAATTGAGCTTAAAACGGAGTACATCACTGGACTCCGACAACAATAACAGTAATAGGATTAAGTTAGAAAACATTAATGTATCAGAACTAGAAGAAAAATATTTGATGAAGACTGAAGCACTCTTTCAAGAACGTAGTAATATATTGAATAGTATGTCCAAAACATTTAACTCTAAGGAAGTATCTAAAAACATGAGGAAAGCCAGAAGAGGAAAGAAAGCAGCCACAACTTCAAGACCTATCAACACCAACCAATCAAAGAATGGTATAAGTAGTAGTACAATAACACACGAGCTAGGAGAAGACAGAATAGAGACAGTTGACACATTGTCAAAGGAAATTAGTGATCTCATCAATGATTTAGATCAAAATATTGATCAAGATCAAGAAATATCAAATGAGACTAATAATACAAGTACTGAACAATTGCAAACTAAATCAGCGCGTCAATTCTACGGCCTGTCCAAGCCACTGGGAGATAACAACAGTATCATTACACCTGAAACACCAGTTAAAGACAAAGACTCAATCACTGAAATAAATAATGAATGTACACCTTCTAAACACGATGATAGCGAAAATATACGCCTTCATTATTCAGATGAAAAGTGTACTGAAAACAGACAAGAAATCACATACAAACCAACTAGCACAGTGGCCAGCATAGACAAACTAATGGACAGACTGAAAGAGTTTGAAGAATTCGACAAGAAAAGACAAAGGCAGGAATCTGAGTCCAAATCCAATGACAGCAAATCTGTGATGGTTTCTAACGATGTTGTCTTAATACCTAAATCTGGAGCAGACATTAAGCCTCTCAAAGCTTTACAACCTGTCAGATCACCAGAAAAGCTAATTGAAAAAGAAAATGTACTGAGTTGCTTTGAAAATAACTCTGCTATTTCAATAGTAAAAAGGGATCAAGTACGAAGATCGATAGACGTAGACCTTCCTAACTCAGTAACATTAATTAAGAGGAATAGTGTTAGTGCAAGAAAGGAATCAACCAGTTCGACTCATTCAAGAGAATCCGACGCTATAAGTATATTTGAGAAATCACTGGGCAAAGATGTGACACTGACTGAGATAAGGAAATCTGTGGATAAGGCTGCTGCGCCGGCACAGCAAATCGATTTACATCAATATGCAACATTACATCCAAACAACTCGAGTCAAGCGTTAGTAAGCGTATTAGACTCGAATCAAATTTCGATAACGCCACGTAACATCGAATCGAAACTCAGTAACGAAGTACAAATAACTAAAAGAAAATCAAGTGGTTCATTGTCAAGGAAGTCTTCTGAATCGGGCGTGGAGATGGAAGAGAAAATGGCGACGATAGAGAAGATAAAATCACCACCACCACCACAGATAAAGTCACCGGTCTCAATAACTCCCACGCCTGTGGCTGTTAAATCCCCTGAAGCAACGCAACCAATAGAGGCCGAGGCACTCGCCCCACCATTAGAAACTGTGAAACCTATTCCCGAAAACATATCTTTGACCTCTGAAGTCCCAAAACTAGATAGCGTCGTCGCTGATTCTGCGAAAACCGAAAAAATTGAAACCACTGTTCCAATCGAACCTGATGATATACCAGTAGTAGAAGAGAAAGTAATGACAGAACCAATAACCGAAGTGACACAGACAACAGAAGAAAAAGAACCAGAGAAACCCGAACCAGAAACTATACCAGAAGAAAAGAAAGTAGAACCAATGGAAACCAAGAGTCAACCTGAAGAACTAAAACTAAAGGTTTCCAAGGTTAAATCGGCGCGTAACTCCATTGAAAATATGCCAGGACCGAGCAATGTATTATTAGAAACACCAGAAAGTCAGAAACGCAAAGAAAATGTTCTCCGGACGTTAGGACTTTTAACGCATAAAGCAGCAAACGAAGCTAAAATCGAGAAATTAAAAGAAAAAGAACGTATTTACGGTAACTATTACAATTCAATGGGTAAAGGTAAAGCCGGAAAATCTGATTATACTGGAACTTTGAAAACTGTGATCAAACTGAATCGAGGAGTTGGAGACAGAGACAAGAAGAAATACAGGAGCTCCTTGAAGATGACCTTCCAGAAGAGTAAGGGCAGATCTGGTAGACCTCAGCTGGAAGTCGGTGACACTGGAGGGGAGGATGAGTTCTACACAATTGGAGGACGAGAGGTCAGTTTATGTTACATTTTACATGTCTATGTTATATTTTTTTAGCTTAACGCTGTATCTCCATTTAGCAAGGTAGGTAGAGGGAACTTGGTGTTAAGGCACTCCGTTTACCAAGCCCCATCCAATTTTCGGCTCTCTCTTATCCAATCTCTCAACGCTGCGTTTTCCCCATGTGGAAATCCAAACTACAACCTTCGCGTCTACATCCACTTCGCCACGAAAGCCGCAACATATACGTATTTTATTTTGACAATTGTAAGCGTAACTTAAAATGTAATTACAATTAGCAAACGTTATAATCTTACTCTAAATTACACTACTCTCATGCTTAAAAAAATAAAAAAAATCACACATATTTATATAGATATAATTTAAAAAAAACATGGCTAATCCTTTTGACAATTGGCCATATGTGAAAGCTTCTGTAAAGCTCAAAGTTTAGTATAAGCAGTGTTTAAGTGTCATTTATTGTTTTAATTAGGTAATACTAATAATGGTAATTTTTATTGTTTGCATTAAACCTAAAATTTACTATTTACATATTTTTTTACTTTTGTTTTGTTTTGAACTTAACACTGTATCCCACACATAGCACAGGTAGGCAGAGGACACCTAATGTTAAGACACTTTCGTTCTCCACTTTTCGCCGAATTCTGGAGGCATTGCAAGTTGAGCGGGGGAACTCAACGCCACGCTACGTCTTTTTACCAGAGAGAGAGAGAGTAAATGAAAATATTAAATATGCCATTTCCTAGAGCGGGAATCGGACTTGTCGCATTTATAATCCCTGTGCCCTGCACCACGACCGGCATCAAATAAATGAATGGATATTTCAAAACTTACATCGAACCCACAAGGTTCGATTCCTACTCGGAAGAAATTAAATATTTAATAGCGTGCCGTTGAGTTGCGCCACTCAACACTGCCATCCACTGCAATGCCCCAGAATTCAGCTGGAAGTGGGGATCGGGAAGTGTATTGATAGGAAAAAAAGGACAAATTATTTTATTATAAATCTATTGACATAATATTATAGTATAGGTAGAGTATTAGTTTCTCACATAATTGTTGCTCTGTGTTTCTCTTCTTCAGTCTATTTACTTAGCCGAGACGTTTTTTGTAGATAGTAAGTTGAAATATCATTTAGGGAAAAAAAATAATTTATACGTTTTGAAAAAACGTATAAGAAATAAACGTAACACGGGATTTGAACCCGCATCTGGGAAATGGTCTAAGCGTTTCGACCATTAAGCTATACGTTCTTATCAAGCTACGTCGAAGTTCTTATACGCTTGTTACAACTTATTATAATATTTTTCCTTCCTTAGTGTGGAATAACGCTTTTATGTATAAAATACGTTTAAAATATTTTAACAGAGTGTTGGGTCCCACCACGGCGAGCTAAAATTAGACCAATATTAGGCATTTTTTTATTAAATAAGTAAGGCTCAAATTTATATCAACATTTCCCAATGTTATATTATACATCTATGTAAAAAAATCATGCCCTGATCTAATTAGACAAATAGCGGTGTTTAATTTCGCCCAATTCTAAATTTTTCCTCGTAGAAATAAAAATCACAATTTTTTCATAATAATATAAGATTTTGTTTTTGTTTTACTAATTTAGGGTTATTTTGTTTACAGGGCGCCGCACAGCCTACGTCTGATGGTGGGCACAGAAAGTCACATTACAGTAATCGTCTTAACAACCATGGTGTGTGGATGTTGCTCACCCCATGCCCACCCCACTATCGACAAAACTTAACTAAAATGCACATACATACATACTTTAAATATAATTGTTCTTTTTGTTTGAAAGGTGAATTAATCGGGAGCTCTTTCTACATGATTCCAAGACATGTTCAGCCGTTTAAAATCAAAATCGATTCTGTAATTTTTAAGATATTTGAATTTGGTTTTTAATTACATATTTTCTTAAGGAAAATTTCACCAATTTAAGTTTTGTCGATCGTTAAAATGTCAAATTCTGTTTACTTTATGATAAGTTAATCATTGAAGATTCACACAGATAATAAAAAAAATAGAAATTATGATCTATTACAATATATTGAAAAAAATTTCAGCTGTTTCGTAACAACTTGACCATAGACATTTTTTAAAATATAATATGAAAATGGTTACTAGTTTGTCTTTTCTTAGGTGAAATAAATAAAAGCTTAAAAGTTTAAGCTTAAGCGTGATTTTTTACAACAGAATTTGATGTTATTCAATTTATTAACGAAATCCTTAACAACTAACACATTTATAAACGAGGTTAGGGGACATTGAAAAAAAGGGTCAAGTGCGAGTCGGCTTTATTAGGGCAGGTTGTAGCGTCAGCGTCGGTGGTTGTGGGTTCGATACACGACTGATGACTTCTGCCTAACTCTATCTTCACGCTTTATCCTGCATATAGCATCCTGCTACGGACGTGAAACCGTAAAGTTAAAAATATATTTTTTGTCATAGTTAGTTTTTTTAAGACTATACATCATGGACATGTTTTTACATAATCATTTCATTGTTACTTTTAAAAATGATAATCATTATTTATATAAAGAAATAATATAGGTAAATTATTATAAAATAATAATTAAAATATTAACTTCCATTTTTAATATAGCTACTGACTAAAATACCGGTGGTGGTGGACCAAACTGGTTTGGAAGTCTTTCCTTGTAAACGTAAGAGAAAAATTAAACTAGGAATTAAAATAGATTTAATATAATATAAACTCAAAAAAAATCTTTTCGTTTTGGGCAGAATGATCTAATATAATGTGGGGAATACTTGCAAACGAAATAATCTCTTATTATAATACTAGAGAATTAACCCACCATTCCTTGCTTGCTGTGACGATAAACAAAACTCTTTGAAGAATAACCATCTTCTATACTTAATTTAATATTATAAATCTAATGTATCTTAACCCTAGGTTCCGTCTGCACCTACACTGCTGTGTGCGGCATACGTCGTGAACCTAAAAAACGGAAAAAGGAGTTTGTTTGGTTAAATGTACTAATCTTAAGAACTACTGGTTGGAATTGAAAAATTCCTTTTGTGGCTAGGCTATATTATATTACGTTATTAGTTTCCATGAAACCCACTATACCTGTGGTCAGAGTTACCTCCCTGGGTTCCGCCACTCTACACGCAATGCCTATAGAATTCGGCGAAAAGTAGGGAACGCAAGTGTCTTAATGGGAACGGATTGTCTTATTCTAGGTTGGGTTTCTACATTCCCTCTGTTTACCCTGCTATGTGCGGAAAACAGCGTGAAGCTGACAAACTGAAACCAATACTTAGGCGAAAAACTATAAAAAAATTGAACGTAGCGTCTCTTTGAAGTTCAATTTTTAATATTCTTTCTACAACTTATTTGGTGTATCTTTAGACTCTCAACGCAGCTTGTTAATCACGTATAAGGTTATGGTCCAGGCACTTGGACTTTGCTTGCGAGTTCAAATCCCGCTACGTTCAAATGTTTATACGTTTTCTAAAAGAGTAAAGCATATTTAATTTAACGGAATTTTGTTTTAAAAACTTAATTAATAGTATTGTACAAACAGCTATGTCAACAGATAGAAATAAGTAACTCTGAAGATCCACAGATACAGTAGGTTACATCGCAATTGTTCGCAATAAAAAAAATCACCTTCACGTTGTATCCCGCACACAGCAAGATAGACAGAGGGAACTTAGTGTTAAGACACTGTTTTACCTCTTTCCGCTGAATTTTAGATGCATTGTGGTGAGTGGCGGAATACAACCAGTCACTTTTACAGTCACACTTTGTGCTGTCACGACTGGCCTCAGCATTATTTATATACTATTAGTGTATAGTTTATATTTATTCTAAAATTTTCCTCGATTAATGAACTAACCAATAAAGAAATAAATTTTCAATTCGAACCAGTTTCAACCAGTTCCCAAGATTAGGGCATTCAACCAAACAAACCCTTCAATTTTATAATATTAATAAAAAAATAATAAACAAACATTTGCTATGATTTTTTATTATGCTTATAAATATTATTATATGATTCATTAGTTTACATTTATTTAATTAATTTTATTTCATGTGCTTTTCCATATCTTTAAATAATTACTTTAAATGTACGAATCAATAAAGGTATCACCTTTTTAAGACCTTATGCAGTTTTGAATGGAATATTTAAAACTATATGCGGGATAAAGCGTTAAATAACACTTTCATCCATTTACATCTTCTATCTATCTCTAGCTATTCAATTCAATAGCTACGAATTCCTTCCTAGATGGGGAAGTACCTCCGGAACCTGAACCCAAGGAGACCCTCAATCTGGTCATCCCGGAGAAGGCATCTTCCTTCAGTATTCACCCTGGGAGGCTATGTATGGACCAGTGTTTCTATTGCGGGGGGAAGTTCGGCCTGTTTGACACACCCTGTCATATCGCTCAGATGAAAAGTGGTGAAAGACAGAAGAAAGTATTGGACAGTGAGTATTTTTTTTATTTTTTTTTTGTCAGTAATTGTTTAAATTTGCTTAGGAGAATCTCAATCTAGTCATCCTGGTGAAGGCATCTTTAAAATTCACCCTGGACTTCACAACCTGGGTATGAACTGTTTGACAGCCATATTGGTCAGATAGAAAGTAGTAGAAAATAATTATCGCCTACTCGAGGAAATGAAATATTTATTTAAATTTATATTTTAATTTCTTCGCCCTAGTGTTAAGGCAAAGCGCGGTGTTGAGTACCGCCACTCAACGTACAATGTCTCCAGAATTCAGCGGAAAATGGGGAACGGAGTGTCTTAATACTATGTTGGTATAAAGCGTGAAGCGGATTAAAATATTAGTAAACATATTGTTCTATTGTCCCAAACTAGATGAAGAGAAGCTGACCATCGACAGCTGCCTGTGCGACGCGTGCTACCGCCACGTGGACCGGCGCGCCAACTGCCCCTCGTACCGCAAGCGGCCCGTGGCCAAGCCGCCGGACGCGCCGCGCCCCGCCTCGCCGCCCGCCACCGTGTAAGTAGTACTTACTTACTTACTACCGCCACGTGGACCGGCGCGCCAACTGCCTTTCGTACCGGAAGCGGCTCCGTCTTTCCGCCCGCCACCGTGTACGTTACCTATAACCCTCCTCGATAGATGGACTATCCAACCCTAAATTATTTTTAAGGTTCCATACATTTTAAAGAAAAAAGAAACCCTTATAAGATCACTTTGTTGTCCGTCTGTCTGTCGACCTGTCAAGGGCCTTTATTTCAGGAATGCTTGGAGATATCGAGTTGAAATTCAAACCATATATTTAGATCTACGGCCCCATAATTTCCTGAAACCAAAATGTATTTCTAAATTTACTTTACTTTATTATAATTGTCAGTACAGTAGTTAAGTATTAGTTTAGGTTAAAAATGTAATGAGCGCTTCTTGCCTACAAACTCACGAGTTTGGCAAGATTATACATGTATTTAAAATGTAAAAAATAAATAAATAAAAAAAAATAATTAAAAAATATAGCCGTTTATATAGCATAAAGGCAAATTTCGACACTAAATAAAATCAAAATTATTAGGGTACTTTCGATTAACCTATAATTATGAAATTTGGCAGTTAGCATCTCTACAGGTGGTACTAGTTCAGGAAAAAATCTGAAAACTATACATTTGTGGTTAAATCCTAAAAATTAATAGTTTTAAAAAGCGGACAAAATTTGGTATTAAAGTCACTAGCTTAAGTGAGATATCAGATGAAAGGGCTCTAGCTAAGCTAAGCCTGAATTTCAGAAAAAGCTCGAGACCTCCAAATTTTATACGGAACCCTCGGTGGGAGCCTGATTCGCGGTTATCCTTTTTTTTCAATTCGAATCAGTAGGTTCTGACATTATAGCTCGTTACACCAAACAAACTTTTCAGCTTTATGATATTTAATATGCGATTATATAATGTTTTATTGTACTTTTTTTAAGAATGTGTTATTTTTATTTTGCTTTACGATTACTGTAACCACTACATAACTTGAATGTTACGAGGGGAGGTCCAAAAGTTCGTGGAATAAAAGGGTTCTAAATTAAATTAAACAATAAATCTAAATCTATTTTTCGTTTTCAATATAATCACCCTTAAGCTGAATACATTAATTGGATCTATGGTGTGCCCTTTTTATGTCGTTGCATGGACTCCTGTTTTGACTCAGGCTCAAAGTGATGGACCCATGTTTCATCTCCAGTAAAAATCCGTTCCAAAATCTATGCCGGTTCATCTCCACACAATTCCAAAAATTCCTTTGAAGCATCGACGCGCTGCTGTTTCTGCAGCGGTGTGAGCATTCTTGGTACCCATCTTGCACTGACTTTTGTCATACCCAGATGTTCATGTAGGATACGCAGAATGGTGGTATCTGATACTCCAACTAATGCAGATAACTGTTTTTATTCGAACGGGCGTCCTCCAGTACAAGTTTTTCCACTTTTTCGATGATGTCTGATGTGGTAGCCTCAACTGGCCGGTGGTCTTCAATCGACTCTCGACCATGTTTGAAAAGACCAATCATGGATTTACCATGGCAAACCTTCCCACAAACGGCGTGCATTTCATTTAAAATGGTTTGGTTTCCATTTAAAAATTCCATTTGGTTTCCATTTAAAAATTCCATTTCCAATGGTTTCCATTCTTTCTTTGCTTGGAATTTTATCACAGCACGTTGTTAAATTTTCTTCATTGTTTCAGTTTTTTTCTTTGACTCGGATTGACTTGTTTAGCAGGCCAGTGTCCGTAAACGAATGAGGCAACTCTATTTATATACTAATGATGAGTCCCCATGTAGTATGACATTAAGCGAGCGCCCCCTATCCTCACTCCATCCCCTCCATTCCACGAACTTTTGGACCACCCCTCGTATTATTATATTTTTTATTTATTTTAAGGCATTTTTGTCTTAATCTTAATCTGTAAACGTAGAAAGTGCTTTCTGGCTCCTAAACTTTGTTTGGATGGTTTATAATAAAGTTAAAATAATTGTATAAACAACTTCGATTATGAAAAAATTTAAGAAACTAAAAAAAATATATACATAATAGTCCTCAAATCTCTGTTTCCACCAGTTGTCCAGAGAAGCCCCTCTCCCCTCCCATAGAGGAAGAGAGCGAGGATGAACCCACGACCACTACGCGCCTCGCCAACTGCCACACGGCGGCGTGCGCGGCGCCCGCGGACCACGCCATCCGCAGGAAGTGGCTCATTAAGATGAGATCTGGTGTTAATAAGCTGGTAAGATTTCCTTTTGTTATTGTTATTATAGTTAATAAAAGTAAATTTGGGATTTTTTGGTATATTTGGTTTGCTTTTACTATTACATTATTTATTTGCTTTTACATTATTTATTTAAACGTAGAGTGAAACAAATAAAAAAGGTTAAATTGGAAAATTTAATTGTTTTGTAGGAATTATATTAAATTAAGCAAAGAAACGAACCCCTTGTGTAGTACAATATCAATAGTTTTTTTATTAAAATATCAAGTTCTTTATTAATGGTTTTTTACAAACAGCTATCAATAAAACAATATAAAATATTTCCCATTTTATTTAAATCATTTTATAGGTACATACCCTGATAGCGGGATGGATGTACCCTACAAAAGACAGAGAGAACGTAGTGCTTTAACACTCTGGTTCTCCACACGCCCCTCAATTTTCGAGACATTGCGAGTTTAGTGGTGGAACTCATCGCCGCTTTGTCCCGTTACCAGTGAGAGGAAATGAAAATAATTAATTTTCCCGATTGAGACTCGAACTATCGACGTGCTTATTATAGTAAGATACTGCGCCCCGGCGACCTGTTCTTTTCTTACAGCTTCTTCTGTTCCTTTTTTTACAGCTTAAACTGAAATCCGACTATCCCGGTCTCCATACAATACCACTGTGTGCGGAACACTATCGTATCTTAACGCCGTTGATGGCGTGTGTCTTGTGCAGGAGAAGATTGACTAAACATCATAATTTACATTTTATACATCACGTGAGTTTGCCTCTATGTTTATTATTTTTAAGAGCACGAGAAAACTTTATGTTGAAATACTTGTTTGCAATTTTTTCTCTATGTTTAGGGTGTTGCTTGTTCGATGGAAACTTAACGCCCCGTTGTTTTATCAGAGCAGGAAAATGAAACTTTTAAATATAATTGTAGATTGTGGATTTGAACCTGCAACCATCCCAGTGGTTACAGTCTATATGTAGCTATACTCAACTCAAACGATTGTTCCAAAATTAAAACAAATAAATAAAATAATAATTCCATTGTTTCATTACTCTATAAACTAAATTATATAATAATAATATAGTACTTTTTATAAAATATTATTATTTTTTTCTTACACTTTAATCGTTTTCTTTTTGTCATATAAAACAAAACGTCGGCTCAGGGTACTCAGTAAACTTGCTAACAGCCTATTAAACAAATTTTCAGGAGACAAAAAAGTTTGTAAAAATCCATGAATATATATACGCATCTATATTATCAGAAGAATTAACAATTTTGAAAATGGATTTGTATTCTCTACTATATGAAAAAAAATTAAAGTCGATTTGATGTTTTTATTTAGCTTTGCAGTGCGTTAAAAAATGAACAAGTAAATCACGAGAAAGTGCATTTAGTAGGTTTACTCTCTAAGCAGACGATAAAATAATACAGATAAGAATACAATATCAAACAAGAATAACTAACAAGTATATAATAGTTATTCCTCTATATAATTTCCAGGATTACACCGATTTCAACCCGCTATTCAAGCAAGCGGGTATTCCAGTTGAATTCAATGAGAGGCCGGTACTGTGCAAAGTGTGCAGATATTATTGCACTCTGTTGCAGCGACCCGGTCACAATGATAAACACGCTGAGGCTTACACGAGGAAGTGGGTTCTTTTTTGTTTTTAAATGTATTTTTATTTAGGTTACGTTTTATATACCGTTCACCCGGAATTGAACCCCAACTATTGTTACACATATTACTGTCATATTCCGTCACTATGTTGAGGGTCGGAAGATGTTTTTTAATATTCTGTACTTATGAATTAGAACCTGTATTAAATTTTAGTTTGTATTTTCGTCTCTAATACCTTGTATTTTTGTTATTGCTTGTGGGTTCAGTGGAATGAATTATTATGTATATATATTATATATGTTCATTTCTTCACTCTGATACCAAGACAAAGAGCAGCGTTGAGTTCCGCTTCTCATCACGCAATGTCTCTATAATTAAACATTTTATGATATGTGGTGAACAGAGTGTCTTAACAATAGATTCCATCTGCGTGACCTGCCTAAATTTTAAATATTTTATTCTCTTTTTTTTTTCAGATTACTACAAATATATAAAGTGGAAATACCTCTAGAACACCAAGGCACAGACGATACTAAAGTTCTAGAAGATTGCAACACAAGCGCAAACAAACAGAAGAAAAAAGCACGAAACAAATCTAAACAAAGAAAATCTATAGAACCTGAGAATAATAGTGAAACATCATCAAGAACTACAGAAAGCTCCCCAGAGAAGGAGAAACCTAAAGAAGAGAGTACAGAAGATAAACAGAACTTAGAAGAAGATATAGAAAGTTTGATATCATCTAATAAAATATTAGTACCAAACGCTAAAACTACAGAAAATAATACACAAAGTGATACAGAAGATCTAATGTGTGATATAGAAACTCCATTAATACTAGATAAACAGACTGAATTGAGATATTTGCTCCAGAAACAAAATAATCCAGCCCAATTTCAAAGTAAAACTAATTTGACGCAAAAACAAAAGAATATCTTAAAAGTCCATAACATTGGTATACAAAAACCCGGTAATCAACACCGAGTTAATGAGAAAAATGCTAAAAGATTACATAAAATAGGTCAAATATTATCACACAAGGATAATAAATCTAAGATTGATGAATATGAATTTGAAGCAGAAAGGCCAAAAGAAATAACTATTCTTAAAAATATCCCGTTAAATGACGAATGTACGATAGAGACGATACCAAATAAAAAATCAGCAGATATTAATACATTAAAAAACAAATGGCAGTTGTCAGAAAGTTTTACACAAGTAAAGAAAAATATAAGTGAATTATCAAAGAAAATGACTGTAGAGAAAGATACTAAAAAAATTGACTCGAAGTATTCGAACCCGGTGAAACGATTAGAGACTAATCCATCAATATCTGTTAGAGAATTGTTCCCGGGTGAAGAAGAAATGAATTTACAGTGTAATGTGGAGTTTAACAACGTAAAAGGAGTTACGCCTGAGGGCTGGGAGAAATGTAACAGTATAATACAATATGATAACGAGACTAGAAAACTTTGGGCTGAATTACAAAGGCCGTACGGCAACCAGTCCAGTTTTTTAAGACATTTAATAATTTTGGAGAAATATTTTAGAAGTGGTGACCTAATTTTGGCACACAATGCATCTCCGCATGCCGTCAACTACAGCACTTCGGTACAGAGCAGGTTGCGAGCTTACGACAACATACCAGAAACGCGACGCGAATCGGTCAGTTTGATAGACTTTCGGAAAAAGCCATCTTTAAATGGCAAAAGTTTGCTCAAATCTAATCAAAATGAGGATAAGGAACCTAAAAAGTTTATGCCCCCACCAGTTTTTGTCAAATCTAAGTCTAAGTCTGAGAAAAAGGCTAAAGCATTGCCACCTGAACTTATAGCAATAAATACACCAAACGCCCAAGGCAGGAAGGCCATACAAAATGTCCTGCATAATATACAACAATTGGTCAAAGGTGTTTCGGCGTCGGATCCCACAGAAATTGCTGTGGCGCCGTTACCCAAAAATGATGGTAAAGAGAAAAAAGAAATGCCCGGCCTGAAATTTGACGGGAAAAAAGATAAAAGAGATAGATTGGATACCCCCAAAAAGGTTAAAGCTAGTAGCAAAGGGTGGAGGCCTAATCTAATGCCTATAACTCCCGTGAGTATAATTGTTCTTTTTTTTTATTTAATACTTGCGACCCGCTCGCGGCTTCGCTTCTATTTTCGCTTTAAGTAAACAATTATTTATTTACTAATTTGATTTACTTTCATGTTCTAATAACTAAAGTGAAACTTTGGTTCCACTTTAGTTTTCAATAAATTTCTATAGCCAATTTGATAAAACCTTATTTTTTAGCAATTTTGCCGAAAAAAAAGTATATTGATAACATTTTATTTATGAATCGATTTAAATAAAAAAAAAATAGTAAATGTAAAGGAATTTTTTTAAACATTTTTAAAGTGTTATTCCACACTTAGGAAAGAAAAATACTTATTTAGAAAACGTAAAGGCCGGTCGTGGCGCAGCGGCACGAGGTGTGACTGCAAAACCGACTGGTTGTGGGTTCGATCCCCACTCGAGGAGATGAAATATTTACTTAAATTTATATTTCCATTTCTTCGCTCTGGTGTCGAGGTTAAGCGCGGCGTTGAGTTCTGCCACTCAACACGCAATGCCTCCAGAATTCGGTAGAAAGTGGGGAACGGATTGTCTTAACACTAGGTTCCCTCTGCCTACCCTGCTGTGTGCGGGATACAGCGTGAAGCTGATTATTTAGTTAGTTAACTGTTTATTTATATTTTTTTTATTACATTTCGTTTTGATGTTTAAATTTTGCTAAATAAATATCAGAATTCTGAATTTTATCCTTTAATGGTATTGATTTTTTTTTATTTTTGTATATTACTTATATTTAGAGATTATTACAAAAAATATTATTTATTTTCTATTGTATTTCAGGAAAACCTAGCAAAAGTGGCTCGGGAGCCTCTAAAGTTAGCAGTAGACGGACACTCACTACCCAGCCTCGTGCAAGTGCTTTCCGGGGGCACCCGATACCACATAACCTTCGAAGATTACAACAAAATGTGTCTAATAAGACGCGAGAGACAGCAAAAACTACAAGAGAACAAAGAGAGCAAAAATCTTAATATAACCTTCCCTGATGAAACAACAGTTATAACTGAAATCCAACCATCCACTATGTTGGGCAATGGTGGCACTGTATTACAAAATATAACCACTGATGATAAGAAAGAAATGCCAGATTTAAATATAGGATCTAATGCGGCAACGATTTTGAAAAATGTAGGACTTAAGAATATAACAATTGCTCCTATCCCGTCGAAATCGGCAACGGTGACTTCACAAACTTCATTGAATACTATAACCTCACCTTTATTAGTATCTACTCCCATTAAAATACCTCATTTGGGGCCTGCAGTGTCGATTACAACTGAAACGGTGTTAAACTCTCCACTGGTTACGAATTCGATGATCTTACCCAAGATACCTAAGTCATTGACAGTTATACCTCAGACAGTGTCCAATGTAGTGACTAATGTAGTGTCCATTTCTAGTTCACCTACAGTTAGTGACCCGAGACCATAGCGACAAGCTTTGTATGTGGTGAAAATTAATATTACTGTAAAATAATAGTTACAGCAAATTTTTACGCTAGTTAATAAAGGCACAGATTAAAATGCCCTAATTAATAGAAGAAACCTGATTTGAGAAGATTATTTAACTGCTATTAAAAAAAAGTGTTAAGTATTTAAGTGTTGCCAACTTAAAAGTGAAAGTGTTTTCCAAAGTGACTTGGAGTGTTTTTTTGTATAAGTGATATGCCGCATGGCAAAGCAATACCTAAGTGAGAGCACATGAAGCCTTATGTAAATATTAGTGTAGGTGTAGGTTCGATTCTGAGCTGTGAATATTGGTGGAAGTCTTTATGCAAATGATACGATCCATTTCGCTTTTTATTTATTTATTTATGCTTGTATTTTTTTATTATTATTTTTAGTTCTCATTTTCTTTCTAATCTCAAATAGACACTGCCTTTGGAATTCCCATACAAAATTCTCTAGTCAGGTTAGAACATGCATTTATAATTTATTTATCATACATACAAAAAAAATCATTCAATTCGTATCATTTGCATGAAATCGACACTCGAGGTGGTTTATTTCAACTATTTATCATAAAAAATTGTTGATTGTAAGTATTTAGGTGTAGCTGTACCCCTCAAATATCATTGGAGCATATTTTTTCATTTAATGTAATATTAATTAATTAACTTAATAGGTTTCGTAGAAACTAATACACATACAAACAAACTAGCCACTAATAATACCAAAAAATGTATGGACAATATTTAACTGAGACATCCTTGTTATAGACCAATTGTTGTGCAAATCAAAGAAATTATTTTTCCATATAATATTAATGGCGGCCCTTAATAATATATAAAATAAAGTGCCTGCGAAATTTTCTCATTAAATTCTGTAAATAAATCTCCAAAAACAAAAAAAAACACTGCTTTCCTTATCGATAATCGATGTTCCTGAATCGATTTTCTATGACATTGATATTATTTCGATTATCGATTTTGTTAGCTGAGCTTTGTTTTCGGTATGCTCGTGGTTGAGTTGTAAGTTAATTATATATGTTATATATTATTTAAAATTGCTTGTGTTTTATAATTTTTTGGTGATATATCTAATGGGTCATACATAAAATGCATTTTATAAAGGAAAGGTTGTGTGACAAATTGGTGGGGGAAATGCTAAATTTTAAAACATGACAAGAAATATTTTTTGTTTCCTGGTCACATCTCGCATACAGCAGTGTAGGCAGAGAGAAACTAATGTTAAGACACTCCGTTTCCTACACTACGCTAATATTGAGACGTTTGATTTCTTAATAGAGTTAAATATTAAACAATGAATTCCCACGCATGCCACTGCGCCGGTTTTAAAAATAGTGACATTTGGCGAATTTTGTAATTTATGAATGTCCCGTTAAGATACGGTCCAATGTTAATATTAACAGTGCGGCCGATGTGTCGTGGCCGCGTTGAAGTTGGCTTTCCTAACTATACGCATTAAAGAATGCGAGTAAAGACTCGGGAAGAAAATAATCGAATGTAAGTAAAAATCCTAAATATCAAATTGGACAACCATCGGCTAACTTCAGCGCGGCCACGACTCGCCGACTGTATTGTAATGTGTACAGCTTACAAATGTGTTAAGGCGAAGCTTCTAAAGGCTCTCAAACTTGGACCCCCCTCCAATGTAAGTGGTTTTTTTTTGCCTAAATATCCCCAAAAGTTTGACCCTCTGTGGTTATTTCAGATCTTTTCTGTCTCAAGCTTTTATGTATTTAATTGAGGATAAATTTCAATTTAGTCGATTTTTTTCCTTTCCTTAAGAGCCCAATACAAGAACTGGGAATGTATATAAAAGAAAAGTTAAAAAATTATAGTTATTCAAAAAACTAATATTTTTGTATTGAACATGTAAATAATCAAAATACGCTTGGAACGAAACGAATGTTTGAATTTATCCACTAAAGTTATGATAATTCTTGTATATATATTATATATATATTATAATACTATAACTATGTAATTAGTACTTTATAATTGATAAAGGAATGTCTGGGGTTGATATTAGTTAAGATAGATTTTATATATGCATATTATGTATGTATGGCAAATGTATTCAACGTACAGACGTAATGTATGATTAATTAGGTTTATTATGTTTTTAGTGGAAAAAAAATAGTTTTTTTTTCTATTATATGTATGTAAATGACACTGTTTTTACATTGTAGTAGATTCTGGATAGCCATTTATTTGTTTAAAAAATCATGTTTTTTTTCTCATTACATGTATTTATATTAAACCAGCGACCCAAACGCGACCGCTGGAACTTAAATGTAACATTTTAGCGAAATTATGCAAAATTTTAACATATACATTTAAGCTTATATATTATTCTGATATATAAGCTATATGACTGTAAAGTTTCATCTCAATCCATTTAACAGTTTTTGCGTGAAACATCCTCCTCGCAAACTGTCACATTTATAATGTTAAGTAAAAAAATGGCAATATTTGTAATAAATTGAAGTATTTCGCCTTAATATGTGTTATTTGTTAATAATTTAGATTTTGGAAGTGAATATGTTGATCAAAAGCGAGCCAGAGTTAGTTTCTTCCAAAGATATCGTGTTAGTTTACAAAATATTGTTTTATTACAATAATTATTATTAGTTTCGTCGCGTCTCGTCGTGACTTTGTCTAATAAACATATCCTTATGTCCTGAACTTTTGTTTTTATTTTTTATTTATTTATCTATGGGTTTCCCAATTTTTTATGCTATTTTTTTTTAAGATTCTCAAAGTTAATGTCATTGATTACTATTATATCATGTCTTAAAAAGCAATTAAATAACAAGTTTATTTGCTTAACAAAAATAATGTTCTTTATATTATAAATAGTGATTTTGAGAAGCTATTCTTTTTATGTTATTTTCATTTCTTATTTATATTATTTAATGGGAAAGTTTTAAAACCACAGACAATTAAGTTTTTTATTTTTTTTATTTCGAAAAGCTTAAACAAAAAGTACTTCTAACAGATAAAAAATAATTTGTACATAAGTGTGGAATCAATTAGTATATAATATATTATAATAAAGATATTTAGGTAAATAAGTTGTTAAAAATTAATTATATTATTACTTATTCTTAAAACGATTACAATATTCTATTTTTCTAAGACATGTGAGTACAGGATAGTGAACAATAGTGATGTAAATAAAATCTTATGAAAATTTATTGTAGCTTTGATTTATTTTTATAAGGTTTATGTAGATATTAGAAATGTTATAAAAAAATAAGTAAGCCGATTTATGCGCAACATTTACCAACAAGAGTAAAGAGTGGATGTATTTAGTTTTTTTTCCAGCTTCACGCTGAATACCGCATGCAGCAGAGTAGGGAACAAAGGGAACCTGGGATCTCAGTGTTAAGACACTATATTTTCCACATTGCGTGTTGAGAAGCGGAACTAAATACCGCACTTTGCCTTCTTACTATAGCGGAGAAATAAAAAAAATATAATAATTAATTTCTCCGAGTGAGAATTGAACCCACAATCGTCGGGTTTACAGTCACACGCTCGTGCTACTGCGTCAACAGGGCCCTTATTAATTACAAATTATATATTTACTTAATTACACTATACAATTTTAATAATAGCAATTATTATTTTCTAAAATAATTTCTAGACACTCCGTTCCGTTCCGTGTAAACACTAGATCTGTGCCTACCCCGCTGTGTGCGGGTTACAGCGTGAAGCTGTTTTTTTTAAATAATTTCAAATATTAAAAAAATATCAATAATATTCATTTATCCATTCAGTATAGTATATCAAAAGAAAAACCTGAAAAACAGTATAATATACATATGTAGACGATCTTTTACCAAAAAGCTATATGCTACACATCGTCTAAGAGTGTGAACCTGCTACCAGGCTGTTAAGCGACTTCTAAAGAGAGAAAAAAAACATCTTTTAAAAACTATGAGTACATACATTATCAGATGGTCTTTACAATTTCGAAAATTGATTTGTATTCTTGTTTCTTCTACTATATGAAGTTAAAGTAAATTTTGTATATATTTTTACACTTTTGAATTATATAAAAATGTTAATGTTAAAACAAAAACCAAAAATCAGATTTGGAAGTTTAACATTCTAAGCCGACGATATGACGTAAATGCAATCTTCTTCTTCTACACACAAAAACTGAAATGGTGGAAAAATGGAGACTGGTAAATAACTCTTATAACTCAACAATTCAATTACTTCAGAACATTTTAAACATTACTTGTGCCACCATAAGCTTTTTTTTAGTTAAAATACAAAAATATTTGGTATTTATATTACAAATAGCTATTTTTTATTTTTTTATGGATTCCCTTATATTAATAAAAATAACTTAAACTACGATGTATTAAGGCTTGAAACAGAATATCCGCTGTTAGTGATTAAAATAAAAAATAGTGACACTCGCGGTGATACTAAATCAATATCTTATTTTAAAAAAACATTCGGACAAAGATTAATCGTGTATATATATGTATTTTTAGGAATGTTACAAAGTATTATTTGTATTTCATTCAATTGTTAGCAAGTTTATTATGACTGATCTCTTTTTTTGATGTGTTTCGAAGCTCCTTTAGTTCTTTTCCATTTCATTCTTCTGTTCTGGAACCAAACTTTCACCTAAAAAATGAAATTTTACATTTAATTTGAAAAACAAACGAAGAAGAGATAGTCTAAATCTTCATTTTAAGTTTCCTTTAAGAAAATTAAAAAGACGACGATGTGGGTGATCCCTCGCGGGGATATTATTACATTTAAATTATTTTCAATTCCATGTTCTGTCGAAGAAATCGGGCAAAGTGTTCATAACATACTTCATTTAGTTTCTACATGAAGTTGTTTCTGCCAATACTGCTATACGATACAACTATTTGCTTACGCGATGAAAGAGGGTTCGTTCCCGGTCGGCTGAATGGATACATTTTATTTTCAGATCACCAGAACGAGAAAATAATAATTGTCTATTAAGACAAAAATTTACCAGTTAATTCGGAGGGTGAGCTAGTCTGCTATTAGTGGAATACAGTGTGAAGCTAAAAATATTTTTTTCCTAATTTTAATAAAAACAAATCAAATCTATCTATCTAAAATCTAAATCGAATCTATATCTCGTTCCTCACTTTCCAATTTTTTGAGGCATTGCGGGTACAGGAGCGGAACTCAACGCTGGGCTTTTGCCTTCCTTTTCGTTTCTTTTTCTTCCTAATTTTGAAGTAAAACTACACCACACCTGTCTCTCAGTAAGGTGTAGCGCGACGGCTATCTCGTATCTTCTCAGGCGTGTCAGATAGTTGGCTCTCTCAAATTCCGCCTCCAAGCTCTTTATCTGGACTTTGGTGAAGGCGGTCCTCTCTTTGCGGCTCGCCGACGGTGACCGCGCGTCTGAAATGGTGCACAGTATTCATTAATATTTTTGTTTGAAATGCATGCTATTCCTTATATTTTATGTATTTTTTTTACATAAAAGACATTTTGGGGAGTAATAAATTTAATAAATAATTATTATTTCCTAAAAAAAATGCTATCGAGGCCAGTCTTGGCGTAACTGCACAAATGTGTAACAGTGAACGCGACAGGTTGTGGGTTCCTATTCGAGAAAAAATATCGAAGCAAATCGCGGCGTTGGATTCCACCACTTAACACGCTGTCTTTAGAATTAGAAAAAAATCTAATATATGTAAGTGTCATAGTATTATCGTACTTCGTTATGATTATTTTGAGCTGACTTGTTGGTGCCGTCATGACGCAACGATCCAGCGTATAACTGTATACGCAAGGGTACCCGTACTCAACACGCCATGTCTCTAAAATTGGGCGGAGAATTGGAAGAGCTAATTCTGTGTTCTCTCTCCTCCCCTGGAAACTAGGACTTGTTTCATAGCACACTGTAAGTGCTCGACGTAATTCTGACTTCAAGTGCCTACAGTGATTTACATCGGAGCAATTGCAAAATGAACTATCCGACGTAAAAATAATTTTACAATTCGAACTAATAGTTCCATAGATTAGTGCGTTGGAGCAAACAGCTGCAGAATTTCTGCAGCTTTATAGTATCTATAGATCTTAGGACTGTCGTATTTTTAGCTTCACGCTGTATCCCGTACATGGCACATGGCACATTAGACAGAAGCTATCTTTTGCACAGGGCTCAGTCCTGTGCGTACCCCAAAAACTTCCCTGAAAGCTTAAAAAAATAACGTTTACGTATCATATCTGCTTAAAGCTAAAGCTCAGAAAGTATCTCTAACTACATAATAGAGAAAACGAAGCGATGATTTTCGGAAATACGAACGGAAACGGAAAAAACGGGAGCTGACAAATTATTTCATAGAAATGAACTTGTGGTCGACATTACAGTAGCAAGGTGAATCGACACCACGTGAGGCGCCGGCGCCTCGTTGTTTACTGCGCGGCGCACCAGGTGGGTTTTATTGGTAGGATGTTTAGGTCTACTAAGGTATGTTTATAAAGGCTGTGAGTTGTAAAAATGTTAGGTATCTATCTATCTTCTTTTCCCTCTTTATCTCGCAAAGCAGGATAGGCAGAGGGGATCTAGTGACAAGACACTACGTTGCCCACGTACGCACCGCCTAAATTTCGAGATATTGTGTGTGGAGTGGCGTTATTTAAGGTCGCGTTTTGATTAAGGAAAATATTTTATTATAATTGAGGCCAGTCGTGGCGTAGCGGCTCGAGTTGTGATTGTAAAACCGACTGGTTGTGGGTTCGATCCCCACTCGAGAAGATGAAATATTTAATTAAATTTATATTTCCATTTCTTCTAATTTCGAACGGAGTGTCTTAACACTAGGTTCCCTCTGCATACCCTGTTGTGTGCGGGATACAGCGTGAAGCTGATAATTTAGGTGCATACAAGTAGTGTTAAAAAAGAATGATAAAATATTTGAGAGATTGACACGTTTGTTTAAGTAGCTAAACAAATCTTATATTCGAACATGATGTATATTGTATTGTAATATATAAAACTAGCGGCTCGCTCACGGCTTCCCGCTTAAAATACATGATTGTTGATTTAATAAGCAGAATTGATTGACAACTATAATGACTTCTAATATGATTTTTTTACTTTAGTAGTTAAGTTGAGTTAAAACAAAGCAATTGGTGAAATTTTCAAGTAAATCGGTTCAGTACTTTCCGAGAAAAATGCGGACAAAAATATGTCGACAGACAGACAAGAAATTCAAAAAGAAATTCAAAAAAAATCTTTTTGCTTTCTATTATTCTTTTTAAGTGTCCCTCTATCCATTTCAGTCAAAATTACTAAATGTACAGACAAAATATTTTTACTGTCTTATTATGTATAGAGATAAGTTTTTTTTTTGGCTTCACGCTGTATCCCACTTATAGCGGGGTAGACAGAGATAATCTAGAGTTAAGACACTCCATTACTCACTATCAGTCGAATCGGCGGAACTCAACGCCGCGCTTAGCCTTGTTGCCAGAGCAAGGAGAAGGAAATTAAAAAATAATAATTTATTCCTCCGACATTCATACTCGTATGTCTAACTCATAATGTGTTTATTTAATAAAATTTCTTTAATCACTTTATTGATGTGAACAAAATACATACACACTCACAATTTGATTAGGAACTTATTATCACTTAATCGCTAGGTAATAACGGGATAGAATCACTTAAAAAGTTTTTAATTAGTAATACAATTTAAAAAAAATATTGTCACTGTACAAAATGGAAAAATAAATTTGGAGAGCAACTTGTCTTGATGAAGAATCCAGTAACTTCTAAAAAGTAGTAATAAATATATATATTTTGTTCCTTTCAATTACATAAAAGAATGAAAAAAACTTAATCTTAATAATTAATAATAAAATTATTAAGATTAAGTTTAGATTTACGCTGTAAAACACATATTTCCATCCAATTTTTGATATTTTGCATATTGGGTGGCGGAGCTCGCAATCAAAGCTAGAAAATAGAAATAATTAATTCCCTCGAGTGGTAAACGAACCCACAACCGTCGCGTCCACAGTCATACGCTGCGCCGTAGCAGCACAACGGCCTCAATGAATCAAATAAGAAAATAACAAATAAGAATTCCCAATAAAGTAAAAATATACTAACCTTACTTTAGCAGTAACTTTTAACAGTATTAACAGAATTAACAATATTTGTTAACAGTATTTTTCTTTCCTAAGTGTGGAATAACACTTTAAAAATGTTAAAAATATGCTAACCTTCCTCACTAAAACTCGTAGACGCTCTCGTCTCCATATCTTCTTCCTTCACAAACATCTGCTCATTCCACTCCCATTCTCCAAGCCCAGGGTACTCCACACCCTGGGCAGGGCCCTGGAAGACCTCAGGACGATTGCAAAACATTTGGAAGTAATCGGTGAAATCTTGCTGGTTGAAGACCTCTTGGTAAACGTTGTCAGTATTTTGATAATCTTGCTTTTCTATATCATTTTGTATCAAGAAGTTTGTACGTATGAATTCCATGGTAATATCTTCTTTTTTTTGTCAGTCAAAATTTGAGGACTTTTATGTATATGGAAAAGTACTTTACGTTTATGTTAAAAAGATAATGATTTTTAATATTTTAATTTTACCGAAATTTTGTTTTTGCAGCACTTACAAAACTTTCTTTAGCTATTATCTAATATATGTTTTCACTTTACAAAATTTTTTTAATAAATACCAAGTATTGGTTAGTTTGAACACGTCATCCTGAAACCGCTTTCAGGAGTGTAATGCGCGGGCGCAGCTTTAAGCTTTGGGCGGGACTATTGAAGATTGAGTCATTTTATCTCTACACGACTACATAGGTAGATACTTTGTCATATGTCACATCATACAAAACAACAAAAACAAAATAAAACAAGACTTTTTTTGTTTCTTTACGAATAGATACTAGTAATAAAATTAGATTTTAAGTATCAGTGTCTGACTTCTTTGTTTTGTTTCGTTTCACGCTGTATCCCGCGCACAGCGTGATAGGCAATGGGAACCTAGTGTTATGATACTCCGCCCCCCACTTTCCGCCGAAATCTGGAGGCATTGCGCGTTGAGTGGTGGAACTCAACGCCGCGGTTAGCCTCGACACCGGAGCGAAGAAATGAAAATATAAATGTAAATAAATATTTCATTTCCTCGACTGGGAATCGAACCCACAACCAGTTGATTTTGCAGTCACACTTTGTGCCTCTGAGCCACGACTGGCCTTGACTCCGACAGTCGAGGCCAGTCGTGGCTCAGAGAATTGACTTCAAGCGCAATATTATTGGGTTCGATTCTCACTAGGAAGAAATAATTATGAATATTTTTCTGGATCCGGTAGATGATGTGCGACGACTCAACCCGTAAATAATTGATTCTCTGGAAATCGGACATAAACGGAGAAAAGCGGTATCTTAACACTACCTAGTGTTAAGATGAGAGTACCTACTCTTTGCCTACGAGATAAAGCATAAATCAAAAAATCTAATCAAATCAGCTTCACGCTGTATCCCACACACAGCAGGGTAGACAGAGGGAACGTAGTGTTAAGACACTCCGTTTCCCACTTTCTGCCGAATTCTGCAGGCATTGCGTGGTGAGTGGCAGAACTCAACGCCGCGCTTTGCCTCGAGACCAGAGCGAAGAAATGGAAATATAAATTTAAGTAAATATTTCATCTCTTCGAGTGGGGATTGAACCCACAACCAGTCGGTTTTACAGTCACACTTTGTGCCCCTGCGCCACGACTGGCCTCCCGTTCGGTCACTCATCAAGCAATGCCTCAAAAACTAAGCGGAAAGTGGGAAACGAAGTGTCTTAACACTCCGCTCCCGCTGCCTATCCTGCTACATGCAGGATGCGGCATGTACTTGAAAAAAAATATATATATAATTAGTGTATAGTCGTGGGTGTCAAACAGTTCACAGTAGTATTCTTTTTAAATAATTAATAAAAGGCGACACTAAAAATAACGAATTTTAACAGTCAACCTCTACCTTCCCGCCCTCCGGAGTGTCCTCTGCTCTTTTTCGTGACCTTCCCCCAGTATCTTTGATACACTTTCGATTTTCATATGGGACTCTATTGTAAATTTTAATGCAAAAACACAAAATATCTATGGTAAATTTACAAAAAGGTTTTTTTTTTTGGTTGATAACACCCTCAACCAAAAGACTTTCCTTTTTCTCAGGAACCTATTCTATTAATATTAAAAGTATTTTTTTGTTGGAGTATAGTCCACTTATCGATGAGGGCCATATGTATACTTCATATATAAAGAATAGATCCGATATAACTTGCAATCAGAGTTACTTTCGGTACTTATAATGAGTTTATTATGCTTTCGGTATTTATCATGGGGAGTGTTCAGCTTAGGACTTGATGCCCTTTAAAATGGTCAAAATAATTTCAGATTTCAAAACACCGTAGAGTAGATATATAATTTTTTATTGCTTCAAAACTATAATAACTATATATAAGTTATAACATTAGATTTTGGTAAAATTATTGCAAACATTTAAAAAAGGACATTACGCGCTTTTTGACTAGCAAAGTCATTATTCACATTTTCAAAATCAATAGTACCGACTAATTCATGTTCGATTAACATGATAGCGAGATTGTATTTTTCATTTTCATTCTCTCATTTATCTTGTACATTTCTTGATTTTTGATTGAAAAAAAATCAGAAGAATTGATCGTAGACTTTGATGCCCCTTTCCTTATGTTATTTTGTCCCGGTGCGACTGCACCGCTCGCACCCCCCCCAGCTACGCCACTGCCATCAGGTGACCGGAACGCTCGTTTGCCCTGACCTTTTCCATAAAAAAAAATTAATAAACTTATAATGAGTTATGTTTCATGTTGACTTTTAATTGAAAAAAACTATCATCTTTACGCTGTATCCCCTATTTACTAGGGTAGGCAAAGGAAACCTATTGTTAAGACACTCCGTTCTCCATGTTTGCGTATTGAGTGCCGAGTTTTTGCCTTGGTTCCAGAGCGAAGAAATGAAAATATTAATAATTCATTCCCCCCAGTGGTCATCAAACCCACAATCGTTGTTACTTACAGTTACGCGTAAGTAACGTTACAGTTATGCACTTTAACCCTTCGCCACGATGGCCACAAATTTATTCAATTTAAATTAAAAACAGGCTTTCTTGTAAATTTTTATTAAGTAATTAAGATTTAGGTGTGAAGTGACATTTACATGTGTTCATCAATGGGGGTTGGCGAATCCCGTGGGACCTCGCCCTATAGTTCCCATGGCGCGGCTATTTTAATGGCTTGTGTGTGTTAAATGAAATATCGATTTTAGATACTTTATATAGCAAGTTATAGTAAATAAATAAAACTAAAATTTGTTTTTAACTGATTTCAAAAAAAGTAACTATGAGTTATATATGTGTGTGATATTTGTAGGAATTGCATAATATTTGAGTATTAATATAATACTATTAAGGCTTCCAAGCAAGTGTACTAAATTTCGTAAATAAAATCATATTAAGATTATCTTTATTTTATTTAAATCAAGTATATTCCATTATGCCAAAATATTAGCGAGAAGAATGTAAAAAAAGGTTCGAATGGCTGTTGTGGGACCCCCAAGGAGGTTTTAGATTTGATGGAGGGTGTATGGATCCGACCTTTTTCCTCCGCATAATCACGGAAAAAATCTTGTCCATTAACCAAAATGTTTTCTGTGCTTTTGTAGACTTGGAAAAGGCTTTTGATAAAGTTGTGATAACGAAATCATGGGAGATACTACCCTGGAACAATGTGAGCGGACCCTTGCTGCAGACTGTAAAGTCTCATTTTTTTTTTATGGAAGTCTCTTTATAGAGATTACTCAGCCTGCGTCCGAGTAGGAGCTGGCATGTCGCCCTGGTTTGACATCCAGTCGGGAGTTAAACAAGGTTGCGCCATGTCAGCTTGGTTGTTCAATTTGTATTTGGATAGCTGTCTCCAAGAAGTGAAACAAAGTGACATGGGAGTGAAAGTGGGTGACTTGAATGTGAATTGCCTGCTGTACGCAGATGCGGTGCCTGAATGCGGATAAGACTAAGGTTTAGTTATGTGAAAGAATGAAAGATCAAGTAGAGTTAGCTTAGCTGATTGAATCCGCAATGAAGAGATACACAGAATGCCAGGTACTACCGAGGATGTCACGGTGAGAATGAAGAAGAACGTGCTCAGCTGGTTTGGGCACGTTGAACGAATGAGTGATGAAAAAAATATTATACAAAAAAGCGGTAAGAAAGATAAGAGGAGACCTCGCTTGATCTTTAAAAGAACACAGTATCAAGAAGGATGATCACGTAAAAGGCACCAGGATCCCCATGATGTATTACGATGAAGAAAGGACCTGCATATTAAAAATGTATATATCACTAAACTTATTCATCTTAAAGTTAGTTAAATGTTTAACTAGGCTGTTGAGTTTCTCTGTCGCACTCAAATACACTAGTTAACTTTAACCCCCATTAATATATAGTACCTACCTATATTTAATGTCATTTATATATCTATTAGGTTTCTGTGTGTTGTCATACATTTATATACAAATGCAATGCAAATAAAACAGGAAATATAAATGGATCGTGTGCGATATGTATGATGTATGCCGCGTTCAAGCGCTTTGCGATTTATAGGTTATAGGAAGGATGCATCCTTTGGCAATGTAAACGTCAATTAGTAATGTCTTCCTTCTCTTATTATATTTTATATGTTGATAATTTTTTTTTCAGTTTAATGCTGTAACCCGCATATAGCAGAGTAGGTAGAGGGAAGCTAGTGTTAAGACATTCCGTTTCCCATTTTCCGTCGAATTTACGAGGTATTTAGTGGCAGAATTCAGCGCCGCGCTTTGCCATGTTACCAGAGCGAAAAAATGTAAATTTTAATAAATAACAATTCATTTCCCTGAATGAGAATTGAACCCACAACCGTTGCGTTTACGGCCACAGCAGCCTGCCTTGTTGTAAAGTTTTTGTTTACAAATCTTTTATTCTACAAAGACAAACCTATAATGCCAAGTTACCGTTAAAACACTCCGTTCCTAACGCATCGTAATTTTGTCAAGACATTGCGCGCTGAGGGGCGAAGCATGACGCCATGCTTTGTCTTGTTACTAGAACGAGGAAATAAAGATAGTAAATATTTTATTCTTCAAGTGGGCATCGAACTCACAACTAGTCTCACAAATAAATAACTTAACGCTTATAATTTAAATTAACTAATTATGTTCAGTGTCTGACTGTAACCGCGATGGTTGTGGGTTTGATTCCTACTCGGAGGAATGAATTGTTTTCATTTTCTTGATCTGACAAAAGAAACGTCGGCGTTGACTTCCTCCATTCAACACGCATTATCTCGTCTCGAATTCTGTCTAAAGGTAGAGAAAGAAATGTCTTAATACTAGGTTATCTTTATCCATTCTGTAATGCAGGAAAATGAGTGAGTGATGACAAAACTGACAGTGCTTGATCATCACGCAGTGAAATCACGCAAGAATCAAGATAAAATAATAAACAAACGTAAAAAATGAGCATATATTGTTCGTCGTCGCGCGCCTGCAGCTGCCCAAACACCGACCCCCTCTGCACTTCGGAAGGAGGAGAAATTTATAATAATTACGGCGATAATAACAATATGATGAAACGGATTTGAGTTATTTAATTATTTTTTTCCTTCTTGAAAGTGCTGATGGAATGAATGTGCTGGTTATATATTTTTTTTTCTTTTAATATTACCTGCATTACACGGCGTTTTTTCATTACCTCTAGTGCGGATCGAACCCACAACCGTCTCGTTACAGTCACACTTTTGTCCTCCTGCGCCATGATGGCGTTAGTGGATAATATTTGCTCTAATGTAGCACTTTAAGTAACAGTCCGACTAATTACCAAAATTATGGTCGAACAACAAAAAACCGCACAAGACTAAAATTCAGTAGATACCTTAAGTACTCCATTACTTATTTACTAAAATATACAAGGTTGGGTACTTTATATACGTTGTGTTTAAAATTTATTCTAGGTTTAAGGTCAAATTTTAGATCTTTTTCTCACAAATAGTAAATCATTTGAAAAAAATGGATGACATGTTGTAAATCATAAAATTATCTGTAAAAATTATATGCATATTTTGTTACCATTTCTGAGATGCAGTGATTCTAAAACTTGCAACTCTACATAATATAAAACCAGGTCACTTCACAGCGATGTATACGAGTAAGTACATACGCGAATGTTTACGTAAATCTAATAAGCTACGCAATGGATTTTAATGCGGTTTTCACCATAAAACTATACAAATTTTCCTTTTTAAGTCGTTTTTAAGTCGCTTGTTAAGAACTTAGCCACGGAAGTTTTATATAAGAATAAGTTATAAGTTAGTATATAGTGTACTCAAGGGGTCTCTGAGAATTTTGATTTTGATTCGTTTACTTAACCTAGTGTTATGCCACTCCGTTCCTGATATTCCACCTAATTCTGAAGCCATTCTGTGTTGAGTGCGAAACTTAACGCCGCGCTTTGCCTCGCTACCAGAGCGAGGAAACAATATATATTATATATTAATAAATATTTCACTTTCTCGTGTGATAATCGAACCCACGACGCGTCGAGTATACAGTCGCACGCTTATGCTTCTGCGCCACGACCATGTTATTTAAAACAGACATTCCAGATATACTTGTGTACTACTACGTACGTACGTACTGGTTCAAATTTTGCGAACTTTGAAAATGTAACGCATTTTCATTTCATTGCATTGATAATCAAACGAAAATAGAGACAATATTTAGAGATTATTTCAAAAAATTAATGATCTGAAAGATAGTTAGACCTACCTACTTAGGTACATTGCAAAATATAATACAGCCGATACTAATAACAACGATTCACATTCAAATACAATATTTACTCTAATAAATATAATAAGGACAAAGAGAACAAAAAAATAGAGCGTCCAAAATAACAATAGTAATCGTATATAATGAAGTGACCGGCCGTAAATACGACGGCGGTGACACTTTGTAGCCCGCCTGCTCTTCTCATCAGAGACTAAATATTTAGGGTTCCCTTTCTATGTATGTACGTAATGTTTATATATAAATATATGTGACTAATACAAGACAGCTCCGTGGTTTTCAATTTCATTTCTTTAAGAAGTTACAAAGGATATAGAATAATTATTTCGTAACATCTATTAAATTAGTGCCGTAGGTGCTATAATACAAAAAAATGTTTAGTGTCATCCTTGTTAAAGGCCGTTAGTAGTATGTTTTTTGGAACTCGAGGTTAATGCTGTTGCTACTGGCTTTTACAGCTACTCCTGGTGGGTAGGGAAGCGGGGATTCTGTCCCTGAAAAACTTGCAAGAACTATGTGGCTGCTTGAGGGGATGTCGACGGTACCAAGGGCGTTCCGTATGAGACTCTAACCTTGGCTAGGGGCAGTCGATCGGACTTGGTCGTTCATAGTACAAAAGCGTCTGATTGTAAACGTTACACGTGTGGGTTCTATTCCAATCCAGTGAAATCATGCGGTAAATTTATGATTGTCTATTTTCTTTTATTTGTTAAACTACGCGCGGCATTAGGAACCACCTTTTATTACACCGTAACACTCTTTGGAAGAAATGGAGAAAGTTTGTTTGTGTTTTTACAATCCTTTCCACATTATTTCATTAAGCTAAACAATTTTGGTTCAGGTGGTATTTTTTTTATTTTGGAAAAAAATATTAATGTACAGACTTTTCAACAGTTTTATTATAATATAGATAGATAAGTGCAGTCTTTTATTGCTCCATATAATGAGAAGTTGCTTAAAGAGACTAATATAAAAGGGCACTAGAGAAGTTAATTTTTTTTTCAACATATTTTTGTTTTACGCTGTATCCAGCACAGGGTAGGTAGAGGGAAACGAGTGTTAAAACACTCTGTTCCCATTAAAACACTTAAGTTTATCACTTTCCGCCGAATTTTGAAAAAATTGTGTATGGCGGCAGTGGCGGACCTCAACTCTGCGAGAACACGAAAATATTAAATTAGCTTCACGCTTTATCCCGCACACAGCAGGGTAGGCAGAGGAAACCTAGTGTTAAGACGCTCCGTTCCCCACTTTCTGCTGAATTTTGGGAGGCATTGCGTGTTGAGTGGTAGAACTCAACGCCGCGCTTAACCTCGACACCAGAGCGAAGAAAATGGAAATATAAATTTAAGTAAATATTTCATCTCCTCGAGTGGGGATCGAAACCACAACCAGTCGGGTTTCAAAGACATGCCCAGTGAGTTTTGAACATATTTCAACATGATTTTCTATTTAGGACAATTCTGTAAGTTACATTTTTATTGAATTTCAATATATTTGGATAACATTGTACAATTTATCAATATGGATGAATAGTGAAACTTCAGAATGATTAATAATTATCTTTATTTCAGATCGTAACTGAGATCAATATAATAAAAAAAGCTGCATTATTATTTTGAAGCCGCGCAAGAATTCATTTGCTTACTACGACCGAGAACCAAACTCGTTGTTATTTCTTTTTTTCATGATTTCTTGCGCAGTAAATTCTACATATTCTACTAAATATCTAAAAATTACAAAGGTTTTGCAGTGATTAAGCCACAGAAAGCTTTTAAGTACACTTTTGGGCAAAATACTGACAAGGCGCCATAAACAATATTTTTTTATCTTAGATTCTAGAGCTTTTATTGTTAAAAGACGTTAGCAATCAATTTTTCAGCCAACACTTCATAGGATACTAAAATATTTTAATTTCATTTTAAATTTCTTAAATAATAAATTATTTAATTTCTAAGCACCTGATTTTTAAATGCATCAGTTAAAATATTTAAATATTTCTTTCTAAATATATAAAAAATTGCACATTATTTAAAAAAAAATAAAACATAGATCATGTTCCAAAAAAAGGTGTTATTGTGTTAACAGATAAAAATAGCAAGTGAATAACTAAAGAATTGTGAAATTATTCTTATAATTCATACGAAAGAAACTTATGCAAATATAAAATACAATATAATTATAAATTTAAAATTAAGCACACTTTAAAATGTTTTATTCATTACCATTGACGCAAATCACAAACAACATCTACTTCAATTTTCGTTGGAATGATGCAAGCTTATTCTATTGAATTATTATCTAATTTTTTCACAAAATATAGCAGATTCAAAGTTAAGACGCTCCAGATTTATTTTTTATCTATGTAGTTATTAAAATGTTATAGAGATGTTGACAAAATACTGACTAGGTACTTTAAATAAGCATACAAATTCCGTAATATACTTTATAATTTTCTTTTCAACTTTAATAGATATAAATTTGAAAGAGCATGTTATATCATATTTTACCGTAAAACCAAGATGGTGACTAATGTAACATCGACTTATACTGTAACTTCAAAAATATGAAAGCCCTTTTAATTTATATAATTACACAGAATACCATAAATTATTAACTATTATACTTTTAAAATAGAATTTTGTCAACATCTCTTTATTCAGACAATAAAAACAAAATAGTTAGACGTTCACAAATCTACTGAACGTCATGATTGCAGCGACAGTATCCTGATGATGGTGGAGGTGATATACCTGATGATGAGTATCCTCCGCCGGGCCGGAGGCTACCGGGGCTCCTCCTGCGATCTACTGAGCTCGGACAGGGAGCTTGCGCGTTTCATGCTATAGAAATAAGTTTATTTTATCAAGATATTTATAATATTAGGTAATTTTTGCATGTTATACCACGTTTTTTTATTAGTGATCGAAATTATTAACATTTTTGTGCTTCTAATGGGGCAAAAAGCTAATTGCATAGCATAATATAGTTAAGAAGCTACGTAAATGCGAAATAATGGGTGAGTGAAGTAAAACTTGTGAGACAAACACGCTAGTCCGCTAAATGACGAATAGAAAATTGTCCATTCTACTTTTAATTAAGTAAGATTAAAAAAATAATCATACAGATCTACACAACGATGATTTTTCTATTAATAAGTAACTTTTTCAACTCTACATAAAAGTATATATTTTTGAATAATGAATTATAATGTTCTACATGTTGTGTGTAAAGTGTTCACAAACCTCTCGGGGTCGGTGTAGTCTATGTCGGGGAGGTGCGCGGAGTGTCGGCCGGCGAGGCGGTGCAATAGTCTCACGGACGAGCGCTTCAGACTTTCGCGAAGTTTCGAGAAACTGGCGCTCCGAGACACCTCGCCCGCGCCCTGCCCCGTGTTATGCAATTTATACTCCAACCACTAATATTTTATCATTTTAAATTGTCTTTTTTATATATAAAAAAAAAACCAATTATATTGTAATGAATGGCAATCTTTATTTCAAATACGTTAGGATGTATGTTATAATGACATTGTACATAATGTTTGACATATGGTAAAAAATAACGAAAACTGGGCGGGACATTTTAATTAATTAAAATACAAATGCCCGTTAGTCATTTTCAAATATAATAATGATTTCATACTAAATGTAAGAAATATAGAAAATAGAATATGAAATGAATGAGATGCGACATGCATCTACGAGACTAACAGCGAAAGCCGTTATAAAACACATCTGTAATTCTGTTTTCTGTAATTATTTGTTTTTGTATGTGTTCTCATGCATTTGTCAGTGCTCTGTGTTCCTTACATGTTTACAATACAAGTATCTGTGTATGTCGTGGACTATAAATTGCATAACACCGTAGACTCACCTTACGACCGCACAAAACTCGAAAAAAGTAACATAAAATAAAATGAAAATAAAACAAAAACAAATGATACATAAATATTTATTAACAATTAAAAATTATTCGACATCGCGATGTTAGACAAGAACCAAATTAAAAATATTCCTCGAGTGTCTGTTGCAATGGAGATTCTTAATAAAAGAAAAAAAACAATAAAAAATGACGGTAATTTGTGTCTGTTGTATAATTAAAAATGTAGTGTAAAATTAACATTCCCAAGCAGCACCTCGTACGGATAAAAATAAAATCGATATTATAAAAAAAAATACAATTATATTTATATAATCTATTCACATAAAGCTTAGACCGAAACGTACGCTACACTGGAATGAGTTAAGCATAACATTTTAAAAATATAACTACTAAATACACTTCAATATTACCAGAATAAAAAAAATCATGCATCCGACAGATAATAAATAATTATAATAATAAAAATAATCATCATTGTATTAAAAATAAAAAATTGTAAGCGAATAAAACAACGTCGTTGTATCATGCATAGAATTGTATTAAAAAATAAACTGACACGCCACAGATTATAAATGCAAATAATATTTCAATTATACTTCACGATCATACTATAAAGAAACGATTACGAATAACAATCGAATAACATTATTCAAAATCGATTCAATATCGATATTACACACCTCATAGAAGCGTAGCAATACGTTAATTATTAAAACCATACAAGTCTCAAAATTTCCTGTAAAAAGTTACAACATTATAACTTGTTCGTTACAGTATGAAACTATCGATTTCTTAAAAATCGATATTAAATCGACTTTTTTGAATGTATTCGTAATACTTCAATTTCTAGTTATTAACACTCTATAGTATTCACTCCAGAACTAGCACTTCAACTTGCACCATTAATTCTATTTTCGTATATATATAATAATTAATTATAATTATTACAAATATCTCTTGAGGACGGCATACATGCTTCCATTAAAAAATCCGTATCACACATTCACGACGTATTTTGATATTTTTCAATAGTATTTCTTGTATTTTTCTCTTAAAACTTATGCCTAAAATAGCATGCTAATAAATTAATCTAAGCTAGTCAGCCCGCCATATTGGATTTCACAGGCTTTATATTGTGATACCATGACATGATTTAACAATTATAATAGTAAAAAAAAACAGTAAAGATCCAAAGATATTCTTTACTAAACAAAGTTTAATAATAAAGTGACTACAAAACACAAATAGGCGGGCAAATAATTTGAGTGTGAGACATGAACGCTCCTCGTTAACAAGGAGGATTCACATAGAAGCAAGTGAGCTTATAATAAATGGGCCTAAACGGTCCTCAAATTGTAGGCGCCTAGACTCTACATTTTAGGTCTGCAGGCCCTAAGCCCTATCCCCTAGTTCCCTAGGCGTGCAAAGCACTACTGGCCGGCTCCTCCCGTGTTGATACCTAACGCATTGAACAATTTTGATTTTAAGTTCATCCGCGGCTCACTCGCCTGATTCGTGCCCTATAAAGCAAACAAACAAAAACAAAACTGAAATAAAATAAAAGTGCTTCAATAAAATTATAAGCATGTGCAATAATTAATAATATTAAAAATGTACATACAGATAGAAAATTATTGCAAAATTCTTAATTTATAAAACTATAGTGCAAAATTTATCTTATATACATAATTATCTAAAACGGAAAGAAAACAGAAAGTAAAGAACGAAGTGTCTTAACACTAAGTACTTTGTTTCTGCTAATTAAATGGGGAAAGATGCGCAAACATAAATAAAATAAACATAATTATACATAATTATAGTTAATACCTAGTCTTGAAGCTCCGTAGAGGACCCGCGAAATACATTGCGATTGCAACGCTGCCACACACAGACACACATACATTACATATAAAGCTTATATTATGTATTTATATTTATAAAAACTAAAGAAAACAGTGCCTAAATACTATGTTTTCTCTGCCTACCCTGCTAAATGTGGGAGGTACGCAAAAAGCTATATATAACTTCGAGTATTCTCTAATTTGTACAAGTCTTAGAATAGTATAAACACTATTTGATATATTATATACAACTAACAAAAATGTGCCTAAAAACAAGGCACTATCACTACAAATCAAAATATTTTTTATTCAATCAGGCTACTACATGCACTTATGAATTGCAAAGTTCCAAAAATAGGTCAGTAAGGTCAGTCATTCCTATAGAAAGCTACAACTGTCTAGGAAGTCAGTTCTGTTAAGAAGAGCCAGTTGCTCTTTTAAAATGTAATTTAAAATAAAAGGGAATCATTTTTTTCTACTTCTATTTCACTACTATTTACAAGATCAACCTACTAAAATCTATGTTTCTATACCAAAAATCTAATTTTGACGTAATAACCTGATAGTGCTAAACCCTAGTACACAAAAAGCACACAGCGAGTGGAACAAGCGCAAACAAGAAACTTTGAAAACCAAAATTAGAAAAGAGGAGTTGCAAGGAATGGACAGTCCAGTTATAGGAGGTAAACAAACACAAATAACTTGGGAACAAATGGGACAAATGACTTGGGAATCATCATAAGTTCGTAAAAACTACTTTTTAGTCCTAGTGACGGTATCATAGACATATTTATATACAATTTTTTTATTTAAAATAATTTTATTTAAATACTATGAATAATTTCTACAGAACTATCTCAGCATTCACTTACATAAGTAATGGCTATTTGTTTTATTCTATTCTAGTCTGTGTAGTATTTATTATATTCTGCAAAAAAAAAGATATAGGACAGGACAGGAAAGGGAGTATAATGTAGTGGAACACAACTTTTCATGATTTAATTTATATATTCAATGTGAATCCCAAAATGAAATCCAAATATATAATACTAGGATACAAGATCTTTAAAAAGGACAAGGACAAGCATGTTTCAGGACAAAACCCAATATAAAAAGGGACAATAAGTTAATTTCGGTCCCATTCATGTTCTAACCTCGTCGTGTTCCCTCGCGTCGGCCTCACGCGGCCTCGTGTTCCTCGCTCGTGACTGTTTCACGATGTCCAATGCCTAAAATCCCATATTTTGCTATATCCTTTGATATAATCTGTGGTTTATGTTTTTATTTTGTTATCTGCGCTTTGAATTTTAAATGTAGTAAAAATTGTTATGTACATATATGCTGCTTTGTTTTTGTTAACAAAGATCTTTAATGAATAATGATTTTGTTGTAAACACAAAATATGTAGATAGAGATAGTATCAATTTTTTTTATTAAAAAATTAAAATAATCTAAATATTTCAAAAATTAAATGAAAGAATTAATTTAAAATGTGAATTTCCTTAGTGTCCACAATATTCTTACAAATTAAATTATTGTACAAATATTTTAATCAATTTATTTAAATGATTTTCAATATTTTACTACCTTAAACTATTAAATTACCATAATATAATATCTAGTTTGATTCAACTAAAATATACTTATATGTATGTAGTCATACAAATTGACTTACATGAGGTGGGCCGTGCTAGGCAGCGTGCGTAACAAATTCAACAACACTTTGAAATATCTTTTAAGAAGGACCTTCTTTAAAATCATTTTATAATAATATATATTAATAAAAACCAAAATTAATTTAAAATACTACTCCTATTTGTACTCAATGGTTTTTCTTAAATGTATTATTTTACAAAATAAATTTAATGATGTATGTAGTTTATAGATGGAGATGTTATTTCTAGATATAGAAAAACATAGATAATACAGTTAGAAAAACTACTACTTCTACTTTATTGAAAAAAAGGATTATCAAGAACTGAAGCTTAAGTTATAACGACATAATTTGTCTTTGTTATTAAAATATAATTAACTGCATTTAGAAAAAGCAGTAAGCTTACAAAAATATAGCATAAAGATCAGAGAGCCTCAGTTGCTGAGAATAAAAGAAATTATAATTGAATTATATTTAGTTTTATCATTATAGAAAATATATAATTAAATGTTCTTGCAAAAAGATCATATTTTGAAAATAAGGTTAAGTTCAGATTGGATACAAAAATTTAAAATAATAACTTTGTCAAATGCTCTTAAACATCACTAAATATGAGATTTTTTTTTATATTTTGCGACACTTAATTAAGTATGTCAAATTATAAAAATAATAATAAATTATTCCGGCAAATCAAAAAAACATATGTATGTACGATAGTGCTTTAAAAGAAATTTGTCTTTCGAAAGCATCAAAGTGATTACGTTTCTTAAAAATAAAACGCCATCGGGTAACATGACAGCATATCAAATATTTAATTGTTTTTCGACTAAAATAGAAATAATTTAAATCTATATAAATTTGAAAGTAGCGGGGCCCAACTGTTTTTAAAAAACTTTTTTTATTATTATTCACATCCTGGTATCATCTGAACTTAGCCTCTCAATAATAACAGAGAATATGGTCACTAACCTCCTTCCGGCTGCGGAGTGCACAGTCCTCCAATGTCTCGGCCGCTTCGTATTTCCCTTGGCGACGGTACAACGCGCCCAAGTTCTTTAACGTAGTTGTCACGGTTGGGGAATCCACCTGGAATATCCATCAATATTAATTATTTTTATTTTAAGTTTCACGTTCTATTTTGCGTATAGAATTATAGGCAGAGACATTGGCGTAGAAAGGGGAGGGGAGCTGGGTGGTCCGTGCCCATCTCAGAACGGTCAATACCCCAGAATTTTTACTTATAACAAATTTTTCTCCGAAAAAATTAAAAAAACAATATTTACACGAACATATCTATTTAAAGCTAAAGCCAGTCAGCCCCCCCTCACCCTGAATTCCGCCACTCAAGCAAACACTTATTAATATTAATGAAATCTATCTCGCATCAACTACTCTATTATGTTAAAAAAATAATAATCCAAACTATTTATAACACAAAACATGTATACCAGGTTATTATATTAAATTATACAGAAACTTGAAGATTTTGATGATCGAGATAAAAAATCTAAACATAAATATATAAAAACATAAAACTAACCTTGGCAGCCTTATGCCACCCTCCATATTCTCCGTACGGCGCGTTCTCCTTTTGCAGGTGTTTATTTTCTTCTCGTTCCTCTGCCACTTGCCAGATTGGTTTATTGTCACCTATTTGTAAATAAAAGTGTATTTATTATCGTTTTAGATACATGAACATAAATTGAAAATAAATAAATAAATATAACTTTGACGATATATTACAATGTTTCAATATTAGAATATTTTAAGAGCAATAATCTAGTCAATATAAAATATAATAAGTAAGAAATGTCCATGTTATTTTAATTTATACATAATTTTTTCACTGTAATTAATCATTTCTCTAATTATAAAACAAGACTCACATTCATCTTTGAGTTTTTTAACCATATTATTTTCAAAGTGATTGTTGCTTCATATCTTTACGAGAAATCTATCTTCTCGTAAATATTTTTTTAGGAACTAAAACACATTTTGTAAAGTACTCGTTTTATAAATGTCTTAAAATAAGAAATGAAAATTGTTATAATTATTTGGTGATTATATAATAATTAAAAAAATATAGAAGTAAAAAATACACAAAGACATTTCAGTTCATGCACAAAATCTAACATTTATTATATAGTCAAAATTAATAAAATGTGACACAAGTTGGGAAGGTGTGACACAAATGGCTGACATCTCTTAACAACTTCACTACGTATTAATAGATGTTAAATCATATAAAAATATTTATATAATCAATCGCGTAATTTAGTTTATACATTTTTGAAACATCGGGTTTCCAAAAATTAATAAAACTAATTATATGCAAGTAATTCGATATTTCTTATAATAATTTGCGGTCCTTTCCTACCTGTGCCACACATAAAATATCCAAACTTGTGTCACTCACCTAATGACAGTCATTGTCAAACCCACGACATAGAAGGAATAAAACTAAAATACTAAACTAAACGGATAAATTTAGTTTTATTTATGTAAAATTAAATACATTTAAATAAAATTTATACAATATTCAAAATTCATATATAACGGATACTAATAAGAATAAAAATTACATATGAAAAAATCACCAAGTTTTCCAATAATATATGTAAATGCTTATAACAATTCATTTAAATATAGTTTAATTTATATAGAATATATAATTTATTTTATAGAATATTTAAGGCACTATTTATTTACTTTGGCAGCTTCACAGCATTCAGGCAAGAGAGCTTTATTAATAGTAAATATATTTATTATATTATTTCACAACCATACTCTTTACCTTTACGATAAAGATAAAAGTGATTGGACCTTTTAGTGACTAACTTGATTATATGAAATGTGAATTTCATAGTCAAGTTTAATAAATTTAAAATTAAATATCTCACTTAAAACTAAAGTATAAGATGCTTTATGAAAAACTAATATCTTCATATAATCCTATAATTCACAACAATTACGTAGTTCCTTTTTCATAAATTGTATTGCTTAAGAAAATATAATTATTTGCCGTCACAATAATATTTGGAATTAATCAATAATAAAAAAAATCTATATTAAAATAGCTTCAAATTTGGTCCCATTTGGCTCTTAAATATTACACATACTATTAAATAAAATATAATAATAATTAATTAATCAAATCATATATAATTATAACAAAAACAAACTAGCTACCGTTACCTAACAAACAAAAGATATTCAAAAAAGGAAACTACAGAAAAAAATTCGAGTATTACAAAAATGCAAAAAGAGATCTAAAACAAATAGTGAATATTGAATACATAAAACCACTAAAACTAAAAGCAGGGGAAAAGCTTTTTTTAATCATGCAATTTTTTTTATTTTTCGTCACTAGATCATTACGTCCAATCATAATCATATAAAAAATCTATTCAAAATATTTTTATATAATATGTTCCACAGATTACATAAATTATTAATTAAGTGGGATTTGTGCTTTGGTTAACGAATCCTTCACCTGTACTATATGTGAATGACAAAATACTATTAAAATATAAAAAAATATATCAATATAATAAATGCCATAAGAATAAAAACGAATATATAAGAAAATAATTTTTTTTACTATTACAAAAAATTTTGACAGTTTGGCACTTTCTGGTGAAAATTTACAATTGTAAAGGTATATTGTCATTCATTTATTTTTATATATAATAACATTTATAATATATATTTATGTTATTTTTTTTTATTTAAAACGGAATGTATATGTATGTAGTTATTGCACAGCTCGTAGTTAGTCTGCTGTAATACTTGGATGTTATTTTTTTGGTTTTTTTAATGACGCTATATATTCTGAAATATAAAATTATATGGTCAAGCGGGGCAACATAAAATACTAAAATATGGAAATATATTAATGAAGATTTTAATCTTCAATGAAGCAGCAATGTTTAAACGAAACAATTATATATTTTTTTATTTTCTTTTGATAGAATTTTATATTGATATTGGGAAAAAAATAATTTCTAAAATAGTACCGTTGTATTTTAAATATTTAAGAAATTCAATTACTTTTTAAAAAGTAAAAAAAATGATTAAAGTTTTAAGAAATATTGGCATAACTATTTGTATGTATTTAAATTAAATTTTACACATAATATTTAATTAAGCTCCATTGAAGATCTTACGAACTAGGTATAAATTAAAATAAACATAATTTTAACAAAACAAAAAAAACTTACTCTTTAGGAACTTACTTATATAATTAATAAAATAGAATTTCTTTTTACTCCATATATACTATATATATGCCACACTTTTATTAATAACAAAAAATACACCAATATTATCTTTAGAAAATATTTATGCATATTTTTAAAATATAAATCATACTAATTTATATTTTAAAAATATTTTTAAACTCACATTAATGTAAACTCACATTAATGTAATGTGTGTAATGTTTTCTCTTATATTCTTGAGTGTTTTTTTTTGTTATTAAACGTGGTTCTATTATAATACATGTAAAATTTCACACTTAAAATAATATAATTATATATAATATAGTATATTTTAATAATAATTTTAGACTTACCATCAATAGTGCCAAATTCACGTTCGTGCGCTCTCGTCAACACTTGCTTGTATAGAGTTTCAGCTTCCTTGTATTTGCCCTTAAATTATATAAATGATATTAATATGAATATATATTATATATTAAAGTACATTTAATTCCCGGTAAGTGGAAAATAATATTTAATTTATAGTTTCCATTATGCAAAAAAAAATGATGTGAACGTTAAAAAAAAATAATATATATTTATTTCTATAGGCAAAAAAAAACCTAGCATTTAAACTCATACTCTCGCGAATATTGCTTTATTTAGACGATATAGACCGATTATTTCACATTCGGATCCTATTCAATTGCGCCTAGATGCTGTTATATACATTATCATTTAGCCTCATCGATCTTCAGTCATTTATAAACATCCGTATTTATATCTTAAGTCAGTGTGAATTATCTTTCCGTTTTTTTTATTATACATATTTTTTCTCTTATATTTTTTTATTGAAAGAACAAATAAGATATTATGAATTCGTATATACGATATATGTTGAGGCCGTAATAGCACAGTGGTACAGCGTCGGAGTGTAAACACAACGGTTGTGGATACAGTTTCCAGTCGGTTGAAATAATTATTTTCATATTCTCTCTATGGTAAAAGTATTTATAAATATTAAGATTTTGACATCCTCTAAAATTCGGCGATGCGTGGATGAATTTTAATTACCTGTTTGAGATAGCAAGAGGCGAGATTGTTCTTGGTTTTAGCGACATTTGGGTCATCAGGTCCTAATTTGCTTTCGTATATTTCTAGCGCACGCTGGTAGTACTGTTCCACTTCCTCGTATTTATTCTGAAAAAAATGTTATACGTGTTATCATCAAAACCACTTACATTTTTTTGATAGCTTTTATTAATATCGTTTATATTTTAATAAAACTTTGTTCTCTTAACTATATAAAATTTAGATCGGCTGCATATACAATAAGAGTATTCCCGTACCTGGTTCTGGCAGAGCAGCGCGAGGTTGTTGAGCTGCTTGGCGACGTCGGGGTGGTCGCGGCCCAGCACGGCCTCGCGGATGCACAGCGCGCGCTTGCACAGCGGCTCCGCCTCGCGGTACTTGCCTAAACACGTTATACAACAAGTGTAAACTTTAGGAGGCCTGTAGGAATGCTAATTAACCTGATGGCGATCGCCTACAATGTATGGGCTCCTCTTTTTACTTAAATAATTTCGAAATGGTTTTACTACTAGTGCCGCCTTTGAAGCACGTTCTAGATAGGAATTGATGACAACTTATTTATGTTGTTAGCACGTTGTAACAACCGTATAAAAATTTCGACGTAGCTTGATAAAAACGTATAGCTTAGTGGTCAGAGCTCCTGGTGGGTCTCCAGGAGGCGCGGGTTGGAGTCCCGCTACGTTCAAATTTATATACATTTTCTAAATAAGTATTTTTCTTTCCTAAGTGTGGAATAACACTTTAAAAATGTTAAAAAAGATATGATTATTTCTTAGCTACCTCGTTTCCCATAGAGTACGGCGAGGTTGTTCAGCGTGGCGGCGACGGCGGGATGGTTCTCGCCGAGTGTCTTTTCACGGATCGAGAGAGCATCGTTCAAGAGGTTGGCCGCTTCCTTGTATTTATTTTGGTCTCTATTTGTAAAATACATGTTTTAATATAATTAATATATAAGAAAAAGTGATAGTACAATGTGTGACATTCAGAAAAGTACGGACTGTTTATGCGATAGCTGTAAATTGAATTCCCATCCAGATTATACAGATCCATATTCCGACAACACTGGAATTACATACTACGTTCACGTATTTCTTTGATTAAGACTCTAAAATTTACAATATTGAATAATACAACAACTAATAAAAAGTTTCTCAAATAATAATTTATTAATATCATTATATGCTTAGGAGTAAAACTCAATATGATTTTATTTTGCATGAGTTTAGAAATTATTGAAAATTTATTATGACATTTAGAATCTGCTATATCTATCTTTTATAAAATAATTTCTAAGTCAAAAATTTTAATGCTTATTTATTTCAGGCTTTCTTATAAGTTCACATGTAAATCAAAGTTAACAATTATATTCAACATAATGGCCACATATTCATATTCAGAAACTTTTTCATGTCTTCTAATGCTTGCTTTGTATTACCCAATTACGAAGAATAAAGAAAACAACTAAGATGTTATAATATATAAGATCTATAAAACAACATGGTAGCTAGCTACACGAGGATGGTCACATCCAGAGGTCATTGCCAGGTCTTCTATGGCTTCACGCGTGTTAGACTACCACTTATCAAAAAATAAAGAAAACAGGTTGTATGTAAACTGACCTGTAAACCAAAGCCAGTATATTCAACATGGTGGCCACATCGGGGTGGTCGTGGCCGGAGGTCTTCTCCAGGTCCTCGAGCGCCTGCTTGCAGAGCGGCACGGCCACCTCGTAGCGGCCCTGCGACGCGTACTGTATGACGAGGTTGTGCAGCGTGCGCAGGCGCGCCGGGATCTCGTAGCCCACGTTGACCTGCTGCGCGAACTGCGACGGCGGCGTCGGGGACATGGCTGCGGACACCCGAAAACATACAACCTGTAGCGGGTACTTGAGGGTAATCATTCATTATTTAATATTTTTATTTTTGGCTCTGATAACAAGACGAAATGCTGCGTTGAGTGAGTTTTGTCATTCAATACGCAATGTCTCGAAAATTCTTAAAGAATTATTATGTATTACGAAGTTACCTATATATAAATATAAATATACCATTAAATGTAAGAATATAAACATTGTTTACATGGTAGACAGATAGAACCAAGTGTTAAGACACTTTTGACATGTTCCCCACCCACTGCCCAATTTTCTACGCAATACCTGTTGACTAGCGGAACTTAACAGTGTTTTGTTACTAGAGTGAGAATATAATTCATTCTCGCGGAGTGGAAATTGAACCCACAACTGTCGCGAGCATAACTTTACTAAAATAATATAAATATTGAGAACACAATGTATAAAGTCAAAACCACATTTTAATGCCCGTACGATAATACAAAGGCATGTGGCATATCAGCAAATAGCGGATGTGACAAGATGGCGGAGTATCGTTTACTTCCCATGTCGTGTTAAATTACACGATTGATTAAGAGCTTTTATTAGTCGGTCATATTTTAAAACGAAATGCCGTCATATCTGATTTGACCTGACTCTTTCTTTATGCCCATTTGGATATCAAATACTGCTTGCTTGAAATAAGTACAGTAACTAAAGGAATTGCCTTCGCTTCGCAATATACTCAGAAATATAAATTTCTTACATGTGACACACGTACGATTGTAAACGCAACAATTTTGGGTTCGATTCCCACCCGGGGAAATGAAATATTTCATAAATACATTTCCTCGCTCTGGTATCGAGGCAAATAGCGGCGTTGATTGTGTAAGACACCGCGTTAAGTTCCCAGGTTCCTTTGGCCCACCATGCTATGTGCGCAAAAAAAAATATACACAAATAAATAAACAACATAACATAAGCTTAACATAACATACATTTATTATTCCTGTTGTCCTCGTGGTCGTCATCGGGGAACAGATCCACCATGGGGTCGTCGCGCTTGTTGTCACTCTGGCCGCTGCGGCTGGTCTCCGACTCCTCGGTTATGTCGCTGTCGTATTTACTGAAACAAAATACAGTTATATTAAGTTAAAGGAACTTATACTGTACACCTTGTACCTTTTACACATAACACATTCTAAGTGACCGAGGTAACTCTGACTACAAATATAGTAGATAAATCATAATAAGTGACGTGATGTAACATAGCTCGAGAAAGACTTTCCCGATAATCGGATTATCGTACACAAAAGAAATTTACTTAGATTAGTAAGCTCAACCAAGCAAATTCAAGAGCTTTATACTGATATCTAGTATAGTATAGAGTAGTTGGCGCACTCCGTTCTCCACTTTCCGATCATTTTTATTTATTTATATCAAAACGTATTTGTTTATAAAACATCAATAGCGTCATTATTGTTTTTCAGTTTCACACTGTATCCCGCATCCCGGTCAAGGTGGGGAAAGAAAGCCTAACATTTCGCTCCACACTTTCCGCTGAATTATAGCGACATTGCGTGTTGATTGGCAGTACTCAACGCCGGACTTTTGCGGCTAGAGCAAAGAAATGAAAATATTATATATTTCACTTCCTCGAGTGGGGAGTTTAGAGTCACACGCTTGTGCTACTGCGCTACGATTGACCTCAATCGATCTAGCAACAATATTATACATTAAATAAAAATAAATCAATAATATTATACATTAATATTGTGAAATTTTGATTTGCATCCAACTAAAAGAAATAGGTTAATCCAAGAGTAATACAAACGCGCGTATATTTCAAATATGTAGGTTAACGTACCCACAATAGATTATACGAATTTTTCATGGTAGGCTTGAAAAATTCATATAATGTGTGAAAATTGAGAAAGCGGCCCTAATTATATGTATGTAAAACGCTTTAAGCATTTCCTTTGCACGCCATAAGCTCGATTCACTCGACTGGAATTTTCTGATTAAACCTACTGAACTAAATCGCTTGTAAATTTATGTTTATATCTCGATTACGATTGGTTATTTATAGACTAGCAGGGTAAGTAGAGGGAACCTAATGTTAAGCTATCCCGTTACACAGTTTCCGCCCAATTTTCGAGACATTAAGCTATGAATGGCAATAAATGAGATGCTAATACGGAGAAATGGATGTAATTTAAATATAATTATTTTCCCGAATTGGAATCGAATCCACAAATATCACGTTTAATCAGATGTTGTCCAACTGCACGTTAGAGTTTAAAATGACGTGCGAAATATTAGCATAACAATAAAACCTTATTGAAATGCAGATTGGTTGCTAATTTATTTAACAGCAATTAGACGGGAGCACGTCACTATATTATTTCAATATTACTTATCACACATTCACAGGAGGCCAATCGTGGCGCAGCGGCACAAAGTGTAAAACCGACTGGTTTGTGGGTTCGATCCCCACTCGAGGAGATGAAATATTTATTTAAATTTATATTTCCATTTCTTCGCTCTGGTGTCGAGGCAAAGCGCGGCGTTGAGTTCTGCCACTCAACACGCAATGCCTACAGAATTCGATAGAAAGTGGGGAACGGAGCGTCTTAACATTAGGTTCCCTCTGCGTACCCTGTTGTGTGCGGAATACAGCCTTAAGCTGATTTATTTATTATATCACAATATCCAGTGATATTCAACATTAGTTGATAGCGAGCGAACCTTTTATAGAAACCTTATATAAAACCTGATGAGGGGAAACTTTTTGTTTTTTTTTTATAATAATAGAAAAGTTAATCTACATATCTTACAGTGAAGATCCTTTGTTTTTTACAAAGGAATTTCTTTTAGGTCAAATAGACCATTGTTTACGTTCTGTATAGACTTTAACTTTTTTTTAATTATCATGGAAATATTGTAGGTTTAACCAACACGCCTTAAATATTTAATGTAGAGCATTTTCACGCTTTTTCACGCAGAACAAGGTAAGGAACAGTAAGTGATTAGTATCTAAACAATTCGTTTTCACTTCTTTTCATAAGGGATAATATATTTATATATATTTAATGTACCTGGCTCAATTTTAGCAAGCATAATAGCCGCTTAAATAAGTCCACGATTAATTACAAATTGTGAAAAAAAAATCGATTCCAGGAAAGGTTGATAATGATTTTTTTTTCACTTCTTTCATTTTTTCAATGCTTTCACTTTTCGTCACTTTCGTCACACTAGAAAATGACGAAGCGCAGCGTTGAATTCCGCCACTTACCCCGCAATGTTTAAAAATTGGGCATAATTTGAATAGAGAAGTCTCTTAAGACAAGGTTATCTTTGCCTACCGAGTCAGAAAAGGAAAATAATACGATTGCCGGCAAAATTTGGTACTGACAAGTTGATACTGTAATAAAATAAACACTTCTTCTAAAACAAGTACTACCTATTTTTTTACATTTTTAAAGTATTCCAAACTTAGGAAAGAAAAATACTTATTTAGAAAACATACAAAAATTTGAACGTAGCGGAACTCGAACCCGCGCCTCCTGGAAACCGACCAGGTCGGTAACTACTACGTAGTTATATATAGATAGTCAATTAACGCACAGTTTATAAGTAATACTTCACCAATAAATGTAATAAGCCTACCGTATAGACGCCATAAAGTCCAAATGCTTATTTTCCTCTTCCAACTGTGAGACCCTCTGTTCGGAAGCCTGCAGGCGTTGCTGGGCGGCCGCCAGCTCGTCCCTGAGCCAGGCGTTCTCCTGACAGAGCCGACGCACTTGAGTACGGAGCTTCTGTTTCTCAGCTTCCACTGATTGGAGGTGAGAGGCTAAGGCCATCATCACCTGAAAAGGAAATGGTTTTTGTTAGTTATTATCAAGTGAAGAACAGCCTTTTTAAGTTAGGTTCTCTTTGATAGAAAATAACACATGGTGAAAAGAATGTAACATAAATTTTCCTTGACTAATTGTAGGATTAGAACAATTACTAGATCAGCAATGCTATTTTTAGACTACCTACTATCTGACGGTAAGTCGGGTGTCGTCGAAATGCAAATAATATTTAAGTGATTCAGTATTAAAAAAAAACAAATATATATAATACATTAAACCGACGACCAATTCCAGGTATAATAGAAAACAAGGTTTATCGAAAATCAAAATCAAAAGATGGATCACATTATATTTATTAATAATCAAAATCTAATAATATATATATATATATATATATATATATATATATATATATATATATATATATATAATATTTACATATAAATGACCGAAAGCACTTCCATTCAAAACAAAACATAGAACCTGGCATTACAAGACTCTTATCAGAAGAGTCTAGGACCCCCCTAATTCACCATAACACGCGTCTACCATTCAGCCAAGCCCTTATCAACCCCCGGGCTGTGTACTTAGTTATTAGTTCACCAACCCCTAGCCCTAGCATACACCCTTGTACAACACTCGTTAAAGGATATCTTGTCTCTTGGAGTATGATAAACTTTATTTAGTTTCCTAATATTGACTCTCTGATGATGTACTTAAAAAAATATATATTTTATTTATATTATAAATATGTTGTGTTCCTTCGCTCAATATTGTCTTGACATAATTTAGACATGTTTAAATGACATGTTTGCCACACGGTTCTTTTTTTTTCCAGTTTTTTGTGAAGACAAAGGTGACGTCAGTTTCCACCATTCAATAATCTTGATGACTATCACTTATCGTAAAATATATTTAAAAAACTAGACATTACTAAATTTAATTCAATAAAAGTAAGTAAAGTATTAGGTCAGACATGGCGCAGGGGTGCAATTTGATACTATAAACGCAGTTACAGGTGCAGGTACAGGTGAAAGACATGAAATATTTAATATTTTAATTTTCGCTGCTCTAGTAACGAGGCGAAGGGGGGCGTTGAGTTCCGCCACGAATAGGCAATGCCTCCAGAATTCAGCGTAAAATGGGAAACGGAAGTGTCTTAATGGAAATAGTGTCTTAACACTTAATAGTCTACTTACTTACTCTTGCCTCTGCTTTACTTTGCTATCTGCGGGATACAGCGTGAAGCTACACAGAATACGAGTATATAGGTAATATGTACTGCAGCATTTTACTCCCGGCTATTCGATCGATAGTTGCCTGTGTACCAACTATTTAGTTGAATGACCCCCGGCACATGTAGGGCTTTGTGCTAATCTAGGGCTCTAGAAACAGATTTGTACCGCGATTACACTCCACTATAGAACTTGTTTATCTTGATCGTAGATTTTTTTTAATTAATACGATTTTTATGTGATTTTGTTAATAGCTAGAAAAGTAGGTTTTATAATATATTTTTTAATGGTTTGACATTTGCTGCGTTAAAATTTTATACGAGGATTGTGTTGAAAACTAAGTGATAAATTATTCTTCCTTATCAGTCGTTACTCCCGTTCCATTCAGAAACGTGATCCAACGGCGTTTTAACCCGGCGTTCGTCGCTACCGGGTAAAAAATACCACAAAGGTAACAAAAACATATATTATTATTCTACATAATTTAGAGAATTGCCGCTTTAGATACCCTTCTGCTTAGAAACAAAACACGTGCTCCCCAAGTGGCTGACAGTTGGCACCAGTGTATGTAAAATAAAAATGGGTAAAAATTACCCGGTAGCGACTATTTATCTAATGGCTTTTTGATATTTCTTTTTTTGTTTTATCACTTCAATACCATGAATTTCTCAATTTGAGTTAGTACTATAAAATAGATTTTACAACAAGATAGTCACAATGAAATTACATCAGAAAATGAGGATCATGAGGAGAGCAGTATCCATGACAGTGATGCTCAGCAGAAAGCGGATTACAATAACATTCCTGAGATTCCTTTGTTTTTTGAAAATCAAAAAGTGCTAATAGTATGTGTGCAATTAATTGGTAGAAGACTTTTTAGATAATGAGAATATTTTAAGGACTTCTAGAGTCTAGAGAAAGTCTAGAGTATCATACCAACGTTATTATCAAAGGTGATAAGGAACACTTGGGGGTTCGTTTGGACCAATGAGGGACGAGTTTAAAGAATTGGCGAAATGCTTAGTTATGCCTTTACTTCTATACTGCAAATTATTTATTTAGTAAAGTCCATAAACACTAAAACTAAATTTATTTAGAGTTCACACAAGACAACAAAGACAATATGTTAAGTTTCTCAAGGTCCGGATCACATCCGTACATGTCTCAATGTGAAGATTTTGACTGGATCGGAAAACAAAGACAGCTCGTGAAATATGTTATAAGAAAATATGCCGAAAACATGCCGCATATAATTGTAGCAGTTGTTGTCAAAAAGTGAAAGATAATTAAATTGTAACACAAATACCGATGATTTCTTGCTGAAGTAATTATAATTTTTTTCTATTTATAGTGTCTTATTATATTATCTTATTTGAGTTGGCATGTTTAAAAGGCAAAATCTCCCTTTATTGTATTTGTTATATATATTAATAAATATCATGAATTTATAGATTTATTTATAGATTATGGTACAAATAAATAGAACATAATAAAAAAAAAACATTTTAATATCCAGGTTTTAACGTAGGAAACTATGAATAATGTGGTATTTTTTACCCAGTAGCGACCGTTTGTGTATGAAAGTGCCTAGCGACGAAACCCGGCTTAAACTAATTAAATTTATTAACTAATAAACAGAAAAAATAAATTAATATTTTTTACCATTTTTATTTACCTTCGAAAAAAGGTTTCCCTTAATATTTATTTTCGGTTAATTTAGGTGACGATAATAAGCTTTTAACTACTATTAAAATAATATTTGTTAATTCGTTTTTGCACAAATAAAAATTAATAAATAAGGTTACTAAATAATAATTAAAATAACAGAGTAAAAATCGTAATCTGGGTTAGAAGCAAATGGAGTAACGACTTTAATTGGGACACATGCAGCAACAACTGCACTCTATATGAGTGCACTATATATGACTTATTTTCTCATTGTCCCATAAAAAACCTTGTTTAACACTTTATTTGGTTTTTGTTTTATTTCAAAACAAGAAATACCGAGATACTAATATTTGCAAAATTTCAAATGTAATCATTTTTTTAAAGTAAAAGTAGTATAGAACGATAGATCGATGTCACAAGTAGAATCATCGCATTGTTTCAAAGCACTACTCTCAGAAACTATTAATCTGAATTGAAATAATATTTTTGTGGTGGAGGGAGAGGAAGAGAGAGAGAAAGAGACAGAGAGAGATGGTTTCGACGTAACTCGACTGTGAGTTTTGCAGTCCTAGAATGGAATTAACTTAGAATGAGCTATATGTCATAACAACTCTTAGTTAATTTCAGAAAAATTGTAAGTATGTATTATGTATTTGGAAATACATATTTTATCTGTCAGAGATAAAAACCCAAGACTATTATATTATCACTAGCGTATCTAAACATGTAATCAAGGGAGGACCTTGAAATTTGGCTTTGAGCTTATCTTTTTGTTAGAAAAAGCTGGGGTAGACACCACACTACTCTGGGGTGGGCACAGCCTACTCTATTACCACACAACATCATGGTATGCTATAAAAAATCACTTTCCCATCCCTATGTTGTATGTAGCCCTTAAAGTGAAGATGTCTTAAGGGCGTCCTTACACTATAGAAAGAATGTAGGGCACGTTCCACCATGAAACGAATTGAAAAGCCCCAGGAAATGGGGCACTGAACGAGTTTCTCTTATAACAACCATTCGTTACTTACATTCATACTGTCTAATGAAGATTAGTATATTTTTATATGTATTTGATACTCATAAAAAGATATTAGTTTAGTTATTTTATCTTTGTTCTTTTTTTCTTTTTTTATTTGACTGAATTGATTCAAAATTGGGTCAAAGTATAATAATTTCTGTCTTTCGAAGTGACTCATAGAGGTATATGAGTATACGAGTATATACGCATCGTTATATATCTGTATTTTAATAATTTCACAGATAATTTTCAAATCAATTATTCTGTTTTTCACTCATTTATAGATACATCTGAGTGACTGACCCTAACACCAGATTTTCTAGAAATCATTACTCTACTGGGAATCGAACCATTACCTCTTTAAATAAGACTTTTCTCATTTATACACAAATGTGTCAGTCGTTTATTCGAATACCAATTTTTAAAAAAATCATATCTTAATAATACCCAAGGCAATCTGTCCAAATAAAGCGATAGTTATCCAAATAGATATCCGATACACTGACCGCATACTGTCACGTTTGTTTTTACTCAGTTGTTCTGCAATCTTATACATATCTACTAATATCAGTTAAGAAATACGATTACATTTGGTATGCTATTATGAAATTGATATACGAAAATTGTATTTGGTGATAATATAATCTTTATATTATTATATTTTATGGTTGAGTGGCGGAACTCAATGCCGCGACAGCGAGTAAACAAAAATGATTAATTCTTCCGAGTGGGAATCGAACCCAAATTCTTCGCGTTTACAGTCTGTTTTACGTTACGATTCACTAGTTACTACTACAAAAAATTCTGTCGAAAAAATGTCATCGTTGTTATTGTAGTGGATTCATTTTTCCGCTCTGGTAAGATATAATTGCGGCGTTAAGTTCCTCTACTCAACGCGCAATGTCTCGAATTCAGAGATTGCTTGATTTTACCGGAGATGATCCTGATTGTCGAGAACAGTATCCTTAACGCTTCGTTTTGTCAGCCTATCTAGCTATTATAGGAAAATCTTAAAGTAAGAATCAAGTAAAAGTCAATTCTGTCTTCCTACACTACCATTACCTTAACTAACTAGCTAATTTAAGTTTTTGAACCGAAATCGAATTTTGAACCATTATTGTTTAAAAACATTGTACATTTTTGCATATATATACATCGACGTGCATTTCAATAACTAGTATACATTATTTATAGATAGGAATTTAAAGTGTCTGCGTCGCATCGTGCAAATGTAGGGCTGTCTTGTCGGTGATATTTAGGTACATATAGTAAATAAAAATTATGTTCCTTTTGGGATTCTCGTGGAGCGCGAGCACAAACGTAGGTTTGATTCCCACTCGAGAAAATGAAATATTTAATATTTTCTCACTCAACACGCAATGTTTTCAGAATTCAGCCACGAAAAGGTACGGAACGCAAGTGTGTTTCGTAACACTAGTTTTCGACGTTTCCACTGCTTACTCTACGTGCAGAATATAGCGTGAAACTAAAAAAATCTGTTAACTAAAGGGTATATAGCTTTAGCTATAGCTTTGATTTTAGTCACAACATACAAGTAAAAAGAAAATTATCAAGTTTCATCTCTCTGTTTACTGACGTAACCGAAATAAGCCTAAACTTGAAATAAAATTAAAAAAAACAATTCAAAGTGCAATCACAACCATAGACAACAAATCATAAAATCATAAATCACAACAGCCATGCTCTGCGTGCAGTTCTATAATTGATATCCAAAGAGATTTTATGAACATTTATTAGTCTAATGTTTGTCTATTTGCGGTCCGATCAATGCAGTCGACGGGCCGTAGGTACTAGGTATGCATTATTGATGCACCGCCGGCCCTTTCCAGTTTAAATATAGATATCATTTAGTTGTATTATTTTTGGTATGTATTTACTGAATGCGAATAAATCAGATTCACGCTGTATCCCGCACACAGCAGGGTAGGCAGTGAGAACCTAGTGTTAAGACACTCCGTTCCCTACTTTCTGCCGAATTCTGGTGGCACTGCGTGTTGAGTGGCAGAATTCAACGCGCGCTTAACCTCGACACCAGAGCAAAGAATTGGAAATATAAATTTAAGTAAATATTTCATCTCCTCGAGTGGGGATCGAACCCACACCCAGTCGATTTTCACAGTCACACCTCGTGCGCCACGACTTTCCTCTAGATATGACTTGTTACATGGAATTAAGTTTTATTATTTGTTTATTTAATAAATATAATGAGAACGTTCCATAATTCGACACTACAATCAGTGACAGACATACGATAGCTATGAGAAACAAAAACAAGCTTGTAACGCCTAGTTATCGCCTCCAAAAAGTATATAAATAATTTAGGGGTCTAAGTATGTGTCTCCATAATAGTATTCCGCAATGTGTTTGAAATTTGTCCACTGTAGAAATATAAAGTATCTTTTTTTTTATTTTAGAAAAAGACAAGGTAAAGACAACGAGTGTACAGTTCACGTATTGATTGGTGGTCCCCGTGTAGCACCAGAGGAGCTACAGGTGAGTTGTCGGCCTTTGAAATGAAGATAGACGTACTTTTTGAAGATGCCAAAGTCGTATCGACCTGGAAACACTGCTGCAGGCAGGCTATTTCACAGTTGCGTGGCTCGTGGAAGTAAGTCCCTACGAAACCGCACAATAGTGGAGTGCCACGTACCCAGATGGTGTGGATGATATTTGAGTTTATGGCGTACTGTGTCTTCTGGGGGTATCGAAACAAGTTTCTTTTACCCCATGAAGAAACATTCCCGAGGGATGCCTCAACAAGACACAAGTTCGGCACTGGTCAAGGTTTTCTCAAGAAAGATCTGTACAGCCGAGGTATACGTACGCCGAGGCATCCACAGTGACAACACTTGGTTTTGATGGCGTCCTGCTATCTCTTTACCAGGGCAACCTTTTAGTTCAGCATTTAATTAGTGTAGATTAAAATTTTAATGTCATTTTCTAAAAACGAGTGTAATATAACATTTTTTAATTTTATCAGCTACACGCTGTATCCCGCACACAGCAGGGGAGGCAGAGGGAACCTAGGTTTAAGACACTCCGTTCTCCATTTTCTTTTGAATTCGGGAGGCATTGCGTGTTGCGTGGCAGAACTCAACGCCGCGCTTTGCCTCGACATCAGAGCGAAGAAATAGAAATATAAATGTAAGTAAATATTTAATCTCCTTGAGTGGAGATCGAACTCATAACCAGTCGGTTTTACAATCACACTTTGTGCCCCTGCGCCACAACTGGCCTATAACATTTTTAAAACATAAATTTTGCTTTCAACTTTAGAAGCCTTTTCTCTAAGTTCTAAATATCTACAAATTTGCAAAACTATAACCAACCTGCGCTTCACCCAATCCAAGTTCAATAGCATCGATGCCCTTTCTGACCAGAGCAACCTTCTCGTGTTCATGTTCTGTGTTCGTTGCCAGACCAGCTAATAGCTGGGCATGCTCCGCTCTCAGGGCCTCCAGACCCGCGGCCACCGTGCGCGCGCCTGCTACCATCTCCTCCTGCGTCATCGCCGTCATCCTGCCTAGCGATTCGATCTTCTTTCTGCGGACAATATTAATTACTGTTAATATTATTAATTTTATAAATTTAGTGTTTTTATAATTAGGTTATCGTTGTTATTGTAGTGGGTTCATTATTCCGCTCTGTTAAGATATAATTGCGGCGTTAAGTTCCTCTATTCAACGCGCAATGTCTCGAATTCGGAGATTGCTTGATTTTTCGGAGATGACCCTGATTGTGGAGAACAGTGTCCTAAACGCTTGGTTTTATCAGCCTATCTAGCTATTATAGGAAAATCTCAAAGTAAAAATCACGTACTTCTTATATAACACAAACAATATCTAGAAACTGTTAAAAACAAAACACGCTGTCTTTAATAATTAACAAATTAGAGTTAATTTGTTAAATAATTCAATAAAATTTTAGACATAGTAGATATATCAGTCGTCCGCCATATATTATGAATGCAACAAAATAAAATTTTTATGGCACACAATTGTATACGAGTATATGTAAAAACATTGAAATCTCATGCACGATCGATAAAAAAAATAGCTAATAGTTTTGTCGACTATTAAAGTGACTTAAATAAGTACCTACATTTAAATGTTACACAAGAAAAACAAACAGTAAACCTTTCCATCAATGACCGACCATGAGATGAGCCTTGGATGAGAAAAACGATACTTATCATGTAAACATATCTTACGGCATTAACAAATATCTAGTGTTACCAGCTTGTATTGGAAATTCTTTATCTAAATGTAGAAATTGAACCAGTTTCCCTTAACCCTTAAATACACGTTGTAAGTACACTTAAGTACACGTTGTTTTTAAAATAATAATAAATTATACGGTAAATTGAATTTATCAATAAAATCAATACTTTCACACATTTTTTAATTTCTTTTTATTTGTTAGTTTAGAAAATTTTAATAAAAACATTGAATATGTTTATATTTTTTTACAAATAACATTAAATGTAACAACCGTTGCAATAGGATAATAAAATAATAATAAAAAAATATTATAACATAAAATATACACGTTGTAAATTCTAAATTTTAATTAAAATTTATTGCGAAATCTATTATTTTTATTGAATATCGGCTTCGCTAAATGACTTTTAAATAGCAACTATTACGTAAATTTTATGGATATTGAAAGAAGCATTATTTATTGAAAGATTTTTTTTAGTTTCACGTCTTATCATTTTATTTTTTTGTTTTATCACAATTTAATTAGTGTAGATTACAATTTTTATGTCATTTTCTATTAATAGCAGACGGAGTGGACCTACTGTCATTATACTCGTATCTCGGTTTTCCACTCGAGTTTGAGATTGTGTGTAGAGTAGCGAAACTCAACGCTGCGCTTTGTAAAATTTATCCCTATAAATCATAGAGGATAAGGTCGCAAAAGTAAACGCGACAGCTGTTGGTTCGATTCCCAATCTAAGAAATTAAGTATGAATTTAACATTTCAATTTTCTTGCTCTGGTACCCGTATTTGCACAAATTACGACACGTTTAAAACAAATGAAATGTAATATTATGCGATATTCAATGTATGTTTTGTTTATTGTCTTGTATTTGTAGTTATGTATATCACAACACACAATAATAGTACTTCTTTATTTAATACAAAGTAACGACAATTAAATTGGAAGCAAACTAATTATAATATAAAGTATGAAAACATAAAAAATATACCTACATTTTTCTGTCATTATAACTTAACATTTTATTCATTAAAAAAAAGCAAAAATAAGATATATTTACAGTAAAATCTTTAAAACAGTTCGAACATTTTGGAACACAATGTTGGACAGGAGTTTTAACCTGTTTAGATAGATATATACTTAGATTATACATATTGATTTTTATCGGGAATATGGATGGTATAACTGCCTTGGAGGTATCTGACCCTCGGAGTGACGCCTGTCAGACAACAAGATAGACATTTAGAAGGAATGCTTGAAATATACTTTATATTAATGGACGTTCTAAACATAATAGTGTTTTTTATATTTACTTTACGCTTTATGCTTCTCTTCCATCTTGCTCTTTAGACAGTTGAACCCATCGGTATGCCTACATATGCTGAAGAAACTTCTTATAATATTGGCATTTCAAGTGTCAATTGAAATATCCGACCATCGTCATAATTTTATCAATGTAGCGGTAATTTTATTTAAAAAAGGAGCATGTAGTGAATATGCAACGAAATATTATAAAAAATTAAAAATTTTAAATATAAAATTAAATTTTAGGTTTTCATAACTGGCACTGAGGCAGTAAATCTTCCATATTTTTTTCTGATTTACGCTTTTTTAGCAAGGTAGGCAAAGGAGGTAGCAAAACCTACTTGTTGAAACACGGCATTCCACACCTTCCGTCCGATTTTCGAAACATTGCGTATTAGTGGCGGAACATTTGATACACCGAAACGACGAAACGAGAAACAAAAAACATTACCATAGCTACGACGTAGTTTATAACAATTTAAGAACATTGAGTAAATAAAGTAAAATAAAATATGATTTACTCATATAATATCGAATGGCTAATAAAGAAATGAATCACCAGTGTATGACAATAATCGATAGGAAGGATTGCAAAAGGAAAGCGGGCGCGGCGTGGGCCGGGCCGTGGGACGTCGTTACTGCCGGAAACCACGGGGATACGGATTGATACTTCCGAATTATCACTTTTATTGGTAATTTGTTAATTTATTTACATTTTTTAAATATAAACAGTAAATACTGTTGGTAATTAAGATAAAAAGCGTGTTTTTTTTGTATCTTGACTTCCTCGTGTTTAAAATATTTTTTTATTGAAATATTAGGGTGGTCATTAAGGTTCTCTTTTAAGAAAAAAATATATGGCCGTTTATCTTCCAAAAAACGAGTATTTCGACACTATAAAGGGAATCCAAATTAATAGGGTACTTCCGGTTGACCTAGAATTATGAAATTTGGCAGCTAGCATCTACAGTATCAGTTCAGGAAAATCTGAAAACTATACATTTGTGGTTAAATACTAAAAAATAATAGCCTTAAAAGGGCGGAAAAATTTGGTATTAAAGCTGATAGTTCCAAGTGAGGTATCAGATGAAAGGGCTTTGATTAAGCTAAGCTAGAATTTCAGATAATGGTTGAGACCTCCAATTTTTGCACGGAACCCTTGGTGGGCGAGCCCGACTCGTGGTTGTCCTGTTTTTTCCTCGGCTCCTAAGGAAGGGTTATTACTGTGATTCTAATCATAATCGAGACGTGATATTGAATTCTTAAAATATTTTTATTTAAAAAAAATATAAATATTAGCTATTATATCTAATTTACATATCAAATATATTAATTACAAAAAAAATCACAGCATAGATTTTCCCAAAGCAACAATCAACCTACTGATTCTTCACGATATTATTAATATACTAAACCAGTACGCTAGAACCGTTGACCCACATCTAAAATGTCGTGATTTACATATGATAGCGTTTCCTGCGGCGTGCCCTCACGTTACCAACACTGCCTTTTACGTCCCAACACCTATTTGCCTATAAACTTGTAGCGTGCTATTACAGCTGATTAGATAAGCTACCAGAATAGCACTGTGTCATGTAGTCAATTATTCACGTTTCAATGTCAAGGTCTTGTGTTGTATTTTTTTTAGAAAACGTATTAAACTGAACGTAACCTGATTTTCGATTTTTTTATAAAATTAAATATATTATTTTTTTCTTTTTGGGTTTGCATTTTTATTGTTATTATATAATATCAATTGTATTTTTGACGCTGATTTTATATGCATGAGGTGCGGGTTCACAAATTATGTTAAGACGACTTATTTTTTTATTTGTATCAGAAATGAACGCCTTCGACGGCTGACTAAACAATGACGTAGTAAGTATATACGAATCTAAATTATTCTTACCAGTAATACTAGTAGTAAGCAAAGAAAAAATGATGAGAAATATATTAGTTTTTCTATAATGTTGTATACAATATAGAAAGTGTTGAGTAGCGGAACTCAACACCGCAATACCGTTTGCCTAATTACAGTATATATCTATATGTTTTATAATAATGTGCGTTTTAACTTACGTGTCAAACATACTCATACAGTAGTATTTATATATCACTTTTCCTTGGCTTATTGTAAAATCAACAAAGTACTTACGTCACCAGTAATTGATATATAAATGAAAACGAGAGTTATTATTAGCAGTTCATGTATATATGTATGGATGAATTATAGCTTCACGCTTTATCCCGTATACCTATATTTGTTAGCAGAGTAGAGAAAGAACATAGTGTTAAGACACTGCATTGTCTGCTTTCCGAATACAGATAGAAAGCTGTGTCGAGTTCATTCAGAGTGTTGATGTCATCAACCCATATTAAGTAATCTTAGGAAATGAGATTTATTTCTAAGCAGCCAAATTTAATTATGAACCAAACGTAATTATACCGAAGCCATATATTTAATGCTTTTATAGAAGATATTTGAACCGTCTTTGTAAGTAAGAATCTTAATCTACCTATATATTATATATGTTGGACATTTCTTTTTAATAGAGTTTTTTTTTGTTTAATGTTAAAACAGTGTATAACACTGTAGGCCTTAGCTTAGTTCTCTTAAGAACTCATTGTAAATACACTCCGTTCTCCATTTTCCGCCCAATTCTCATGACATAACGTGTTGAGTATACGAACTCAATTCCCCGCTTTATAGTCATTAAGTTCAACTTAATTTTCGGACAACACTATTTTATGATAACAATATGTTTATTTAAGTAAAATTACATTTACAAAGAACAGAAATTGAAATATCTTTTTTTGTTGCTCTGGTAACGAAGCAGGGCGCGGCGTTGAGTTTCGCCACTCAACACGCCTTCAAAATTCAGCGTGGAGAACGGAAGTGTCTTAATGGGCACGAAGAGTCTTAACACTAGGTCCTCAGAAACCCTCTGTCTACCCTGCTATGTGCGTGATACAACGTGAATCCAAAAAAAGAAAAAAATAAGACGTCAGTAACTCAAAGTATATACAAAGTTTTCAACACAACTTTAATATTACATAAGATTGCAATGTAGAATTTGTTTGTAAAATTTCCCGTTTAAAACTAAACCCGCAGAATTTTCTCCCCCGGGTAATAAAAGAGGGTCTTTACGTGTTCTTCCTTTACCCATTTCGCGAACTAACTTTCATGAGATCCCTGAACAGCTTTTTTATACATATTATATTTATTTTGCAGCTTCATGTTTTTTCAAGCATGGCAAGCAGAGAGAATGTATTGTCAAGACACTCTACTTCTCATTTTACTGCTGAACTTGATACATTGCTCATTGTGTGGCAGAACTTAACGCCGCGGTTTGTTTTTGCCAGATTGGAGAATTTAAAGGAATTTAAATCCTCAATTGGCCTAGAATTACATACTAATATATAATATTTTTTGTTAATTTTTGTTTTACTTTATCTACGAATCATTCATAATCTCTGAGATAGGCAAAGATAATTTAATTAACCGTCACTCTATTAATTTTAAAAAAGTTAATATGTTTTTATACGAGACATTGGATTTTCAACAAATATAAAAAAGGCTTGCAAATGATTAGTTGCATTAAGCTAAGGATTTAGTTTATTATAATTATACATCATTACTTATACTACTTTTTAGGGTTCCGTACCCCGATAGGAAAAACCGGAAACCTTATAGGATCACTTTGTCTATCGGACTAAACTATTTATCTCGAGACAGCATGGAGGTATCGAGCTGAAATTAATATCGAATAGATTAGATCTACATATAGTAGATACCTTGGACTACAAAAAAAAAACAACGCAATCAAAAAATACGAACATCTATAAATTTATTTTTGCTGCATTTTGTCAGAGCCGCATAATCAAAACCAAGCGATAAATTTCAATACAAATATAGAAAGAAATCGTGAAAGTACAAACATATAGGTATTTCCTATAAATACCATTACACACTTATATCTGTAGTTCAATTCAAGCAAAATGATTGCATACGCCCACAAATTTAACTTTTGTAAGTTGTAGGTACTTCCCGATGAGCTACCTTTAAATATGACTTGACTTGATGGTTATTTATTATATTATTAATGTTTTATAATTTAATAATTTACTTTACCGTTTATAATATGAATAATTTTTTTGTTTTTTGTTTTCCGTTATATAAGCTCGTCAAAGAAAGTTGATTTTAACAGTAATATTGTTAATAATATCTTTTTTTATCTCTTTGACAGTTCGTTTATTTATCTCTCAAGCTGCAAATTTAAAAATAAATCAATTTGGACTCAACTAGTAAATATAAGCTGTTTCTAAAGAATTAAAGTCTTAACCCAAAAAACATTTTTTATTGCTGTAACAATATTGATATTCTTAAACCATTCTTGAAGGGACGCTGAAACGAATACGAAATAAAGCTTCAAAAATCCCCCAGGGTGTTCCAGATACTTTATTACTTTTGCATTGCACCACATATGGCGAACATGACGTAATGTCTACATTGCTGTACCTTTCATAATTTATAGTATAAACCTGAAGTTAGTTTGGTTGAATTCGATAATCTCAGGAACTAAGTACTTTGAATTGAAAAAATATTGATAGGCTATTACAGACTATAATATTACATTAAGTTAATCGTGTCGATGTAAGTCTTTGTATCTACTGTAAATCTGTACATTGGGCACTTAGAATGTGTCTTGTGTTCAACACAACACTTTAGCCTTTCTATGGAGGGAAAGCTGCAAGTAAAAACTAGTTAATTATTAACTATAAAAATGTTATCTCCAACTGTAGTCGACGATAGGAGTGCGTAAGACGCTAGTTTACGAAACACGAACCAATTCGTCGAGGTCGACGTGTTATGCGCAGCTTTATCTATCACGTTACTAGTAAACATTCTTGAGGCATTCCTAGGTTATTTTATATCCATCTTATTTGTTTGCTTAGTAGTAAATTTTAATGCGGCTGTGACATACTTATTACTGACAGATATAACAATTTTAGAGGCCAGTCGTGGTTCGTGGTCGTCGCAGGGGCACAAAGTGTGATTGTAAAACAATTGGTTGTGGGTTCGATCTCCACTCGAGATGAAATATTTATTAAATTTATATTTCCATTTTCTTCGCTCTGGTGTCGAGGACAAACGCGGCGTTCGAGTTCTGCCACTCAACACGCAATGCCTCCAGAATTCCGCAGAAATTGTACGGAGTGTCTTAACACTAGGTTCCCTCTGCCTACCCTGCAGTGTGCGGGATACAGCGTGAAGCTGAGAAAAAAAAAGAAATAACAATTTTACAAGAAACCCGTTTTTTTTGGGACTTTTTTATTTACTACGGAATCCTAAAGATATTATCTACTATTTCTATATTGCTAGACCTATTGCTTACACAATAAAAAAAAACTTTAAAAAATCTCTTAAAATTTTTCGCTAAATCTGTTTAAAAAGTCTCGTTATATTTTACTTCAAAGTGCAAACTATAACCACTGCGGTTGTTAAGCACAAGTATGTGATAATGCACAAGTGCAAATTTTACTGGTATGTTGGTAAGTACCACATGAAAAGTTTTACTGGTTTTTAATATGTTAGTACCTAAGTATTTATTTTTATTTTATAACATTTTAGAGGAATTAAATGAAAAAGAAAAACACTTTGCAAAGCAAAGCAAAACATATGCAAAGCATATGGAAAATTATTAGTGAGTTGTTCAAGGTTTTTACCACGACATTGAAGCAATTTTCTTGCAAAATTGTGCTCTGTAACAATTTTTTTCTTCCCTCATTCAATATTTAAAATGTAATACTATTATTGGTTTGTAAATGTAGGAATAAATGAATTTAAAAAAAGCAAAAGAGCAGGTTCCTAAAATATGTTAGTACGATATGTCCTTAGAGAATAGAATAAGGAATACAACTGTTATTATACGATTATTCAAAATATTAACTTAAACAATACAAAGAAACCGAACACGTGACCTTAAGTAAAATATAGATAGCCGTAGAGACCCCAAGATGGTACCAATATTTCAAAAAAAAATGTTTTTGTTGAAATTGCTCAAAGTTCCTCACAATCTTTTAAACTGCAATAAAATATATATAAAAAGTCGTCAAAAGATATTACGTCCAAAAAAGGAATTATCACCTGACTTATAAATGTGTAGAATAACTAGAGAAAATATTTTAGTATTAAGATCTGCCCGTATACGGAAAAAACATCTGCATACTGGTAACTTAAGGACAATGGCATTTTTTACCTTGAACAGACCTTGTATGGATAAATATATTAATATGACAAGAATGTCGATATGTTTGATACAATTATAGTTAATTAAATGTTAAAAATATATTTTTAATTTAATTTAAGCTAATTTAGTAGAAAATTACCCATAACAGTTTTAAAGTATTTCGCAATTAAGATATTTTTTTTTTTAGAATAAAACTTGAACGTAACGGGAATCCGCGCCTTTTAGACGATTTCAGATACTATTCGTTAAAATTTTCATTGTTTCAAATTTTATACGTTTTTTAAAAAGTATCCAAAGAAGAAAAAAAATTACAAACATAGTTCTAAATGAATTCATTTAAAATATTTAAAAGTGCCTATTTATATATTATAAAAGTAACTATTTTCTTGATTAAAACAAAGGAATGGCTCGCAAAAATTACTAAATTTCTTAAGTTTAGATAGAAGTATAGATTTTTTACAAAGAACTCTAGGTATTTATAAAACACGATAGCCATCTTCTAGAATTGGGCAGTGCGGTGTTGAGTTTTGCCACATAAAATGCAGTGCCTTTAAAGGGAACGGAGTGTCTTAACACCAGGCTCCTTCTACCTACCATTCTATGAAAAAAACTTCAACACTTATGAGACGCAAACGTATAAAACGTATACCTAATATATTAGACAGATTTATTAGATTTTAGAGACCTTTGACCGTCCAATACGACCGCAACGATGTCGATTGATTAACGTGCCCTTCAAAACTTTTTATTTTCTCTTCTCATTCGCGTTTAATTTTCTTCTCATGTCTATATAATTAAAATATTAAACATTTAGAGGCGTGGCGCGGGGGCACTAGCAGGCCCCTGTAAAACGTGACATGTTACGAGTCGGATTTAAAACTGAGAAAATTATATATTATATACACAAATATATAAATTTCCTCTCTCTGGTAACGATGCATACCGCGGCGTTGAGTTCCACCACTCAACACCTAAGGAACATCTAGAAAGTGCCTTAATGGCCACAGTGTATCTTATACCACCGCACCTAGGTTCCTAGGTTCCCAGGTTCCCTTTGCCTCCTATATCCTACTATGTGCGAGATACAGCGTAAAACTAAAAAAAACACATTTCTTACTATTTTTTTAATCTGAAACTTTTTCCACCCTTACAAAGGTAATTTTCATTTCAAATTAATTTTGTTTGAATAAATCTAATTCAACGGCCTGAAGCTAATTTGCTCCCAAGGCGCTCTTATACATAGCGATACCATCTAATAAAATTTTTCTTATGACCTTCAATGAACAGAAAATTCTAATAATGGAAATTGGGAAAACTGAGGGGTTGTAGAGATGAGTCAACCTTGTATTTTACGACTCATAATAAGCATGTCAGTATAAAACAGTCTTTTGTGACGAAATAAATCTTAACTTAACAATTGCTGCTTAATCTTAAATTCAGCCACAATCATAAGTCTGTAATCTGAATTTAAAATTCAGAAAAATGTAGACATTTTAAATTTCGCAGGTATTCTATCCAACATGAGAGACAGGTAGAGATTACAGAATGGCACGTTTTTTCCGTTACTCTACTAGATAAAGTTGATGAAAAATGAAACAATAAAAACGAATTACTATAATTATAAGGAAAATGATGAGAAAATGACTAAAATAATTTCAGTAATAAAAAAATATAAAATACATGTAACTTTCATAGGTACCGATGCCCTAACAAAGAACATAACCTTGCGGGACCCCTCCACTTAGAGAGAGGAGAGGTAATGAACGACGCGGGGCGCATAAAGTATCCCGTTGCCATGGCGACCAAGGGCGCCAACCCCCTAAGCCTGACTAAGCCTGCTTCACGGAACAAATAAAACCACAGTGTATACAGTAAAAGTTACCTTTTTGTGATGAAATTACAAAATCTGACTGTAAAAGCCATGGTTATGGGGAGTTGGTTGGCTCATCAATTACCTACTTGAACAATATTTACATTTAAAAAAAAAATTGTAATATATAAGTGAGAAAACGGAGTATCTTATGTGGGAACCCATGTTTCCTCTTGAGCCCGTTGAAGGCTTTAAAACGGCCAAATTAGGTCAGACAATTGAATCGACTATCCGATGTACCACCTCTACAATGATAAAACAGCTGTTAAATAAAACAACAAAAGTTTTTTTTTATCATCATGAATCATACAATATTCCTCGAGTGGGAATCGAACCCAGAACCAGTCACGTTTACAGTCGCATTCCCGTGCCTCTGCGCGCCACGACTATTTATATGTTTTCTAAAACATTTAACTATCTATAGCGGAAATTACATTTTTAAAAAACCAAACAACAAAAGGAGTGGAGCAGACACAATAAATTTTCCACTTTTCTATATAAATTCTAAACGGCGAACACAAAAAGGGCGATTTAAAGAATATCCTGCACCAGGGAGGTCCTGGCAACGCGCCCGATGCAACCGGTCTGTATTTCATACTGGTATAATGTAACGACGTGTTATATTGCATTTTCTGTTTTATACTATTTTATTTTATTCTTAAATAAATATTTCATATGAAAATATTATTTTTGTTATTGCATTTGAGGCATGCGATGCATTTGGATCATGCATATTATTTTTATAATATAGTATACATGGACGTTGTGGGTTCTTAAAAACTAAACTAACTTCACGCTTTATCCCTAGCGGGGTAGTCAGAGTCTCTACATACCTTTTTCGCCTCGTCCACTGTCATCAACCTCTTCATACATGCCCTCCGGGGGGTCCTCATGCTTTTTAGTGACCTTCCTCCAGTATCTTTGATACTGTGTTTTCGAAGGTCAACCGAGGTCTCCCCCTACCTCTCTTACCGCTCACTTTTCCTCATCATAAATCTTTTTCGCCATTCTTTCATCACTCATTCGTTCGACGTGCTCAAACCAGCTGAGCACGTTCTTCTTCATTCTCACCGTGACATCCTCGCTAATACCTGCCAATGAGACGGCGAAACGTCAGGTACGTTTCGCCGTCTCATCAATGCAGCTAAGGCTCCCTTAACCTTATTACCTTGTACCGTTCTTCATCTCTTTCAAAAATCAGAACCTTTGTCTTATTCGTGGGTTCTAAAAGGGAATTATTTTCATTTCCTCGCTCTGGTAACGAATAAAGTGCGGCGTTAAGTTCCATCACTTAAGTGGGGAACGGATTTGTTTTAACACTGAGTTTTCTCCGTCGATCCTGGCAATAGCTATGTGGGTTACAAGGTTTTTGTTAACGTTGTTGCCGGCTTTGTCACCCTCTTGAGAACGGAAATGGAAAGTTTGATACGTTGCTATTAAACAGAAGCTTATTAACACATTTACATTTGACATAAAGACACGATAATGTTTTAATTCAGACAGAAACATAAGTTATGTTACTTTTTAAATTAAAACATGTGTAATAGCAAAATTTTATATACAACAAGGCAATCTGCTTAACCTGCTAAATGCCGAAAATAACGCGAAGCTATACAAAAAAAAGTTTAAGCAACGCTCAACAACACACTTGAATACTGAAAGTGTAAAACAATGTTCACGACCACATAAGTAAGAAATAATCTTTTAGTTGAAAGTCAAGCCAACTTAAAATGTTATTTTGTCCGAATCTCTCAAAATAATCATATTAAAGAAAAAACAGGAGAAACTCCTAATCCAATTATAGCGTCACTATAGTGGACAAAGAGTGAGGGCAATCGATGCGTCTAGACAAAACTGGGGGCGCAGTACATTTCAATGCATAAAGGGCTGCATTTTTTTTTTATTTATTAATGTAAAACTTTTACTAATTTATGAAGAAGTAAATACCACTGTGTTATCTCCCATTAAAAGATATAGGCAGACTATCACAAGTTTAAGTTAAGAAAGAAATTATTTGGAATTATATTCTCAATCAAACTTCGTTCTCCTGGCTCAGGTAACGAGGCAAAGCGCGGCGTTGAGAACCGCCACTCAACACGGAATGCCTTTAGGATTCAGCAGAAATCGGGGAACGAAGAGCACTCCCTTAATGGGAACTGAGTATCTTAACACCTGATATGTGCAGCATACAGTGTGAAGCGGAAAAACAAAACATTCTTCGAGAAACAAGTTATCTATACTTATAATAAATTTGTAGAAAAGTCGTTTCTGTACATTGAAAATATTTAAAAAAAAATTAGCCAGGGTTTTAAAGGATAATTAACAGAATCCATTTCCAACATTTTTGGAATTTTTGTCTGTTTGTCGGTTTATCTGTTTGTCTGTTTATGTAAACACGTATTACGTAAAAAGTACACAATAAATTTAAGCAACTTTTATACATAAAAATTACAAATAAATCAAAGTAGCTTTTAGTGTTTATTTCATTGTAATCGCTTCACTCTATCAAAAGATATAAGTATTTAAGTTTTCAAGAAGTTAATATTTGAGATATTAAAAAATCGATACAAGTAACGCTATCTATTGACAAAAATAGTAGGTACTAACGAATCTTGATACTCTCTTTCATACACGTAACGCTATCACTAATTGCGATGGGATCTTAAATAGATGGCGCTGTGCATAAAAGAAAATATAGTTTGGAAAGGTTACCGCTACACTCTATCAAAAAATAATGGACTTAAAGTTTTAAAGATATTTATATTTGAAAAAAAAAGAAACATACGCAATGATATCTATTGACTACACATGATACGTTACGTTTTTAAAGTACAATTGTTCATAGTACTAACTACAAAGTAAACTAAATTGAATTGTTGGTGAAGATTACCTTCGTAACAGTCTAGCTTAATTCTTAATTATTTAACACAGTGATAAAGAATGACTTAATATTCAAAGAAATATTTTGAATAGGTTCTTCAGTCCGTTCGTTCGTTTATGTTATTAATATTTTTTTAAGAAACGTATAAAAAAAATCACTTTTGGTAGCAACCTCTAAAAAATTGTGTCTCAAGAAAAAATGCTCTGACACTGTTTATAAAAATATCCCGCAGTATTATTTCATAACTTACAAGCGACACGTACCGACATTGCACTATTGCACCTGTATGTTGCATGTATGTATGTGCCAAGGGTATTTTAGGGTACATACCTCAAAATTCTTATAAAATAACTTTGTTGTTTGTCCGTCTGTCCGTCTGTCAAGACTATTTTGTACAAGATCGGTTAAAGGTTAGATACCTCAATGTTCAAGTCTATATTCCCTTAGAGCACGAAAATCTATCTTCTAAATCATCGCAATCAAATGACGATGAAATATGAGAGTTTATGCTTTGTTTTTTGTCGCATTTTCTATCATAACTATAGGGTACTTCCCGTTGATATACAATTTCGAAATTTGTTAAGAAGTTAAAACTTACGGCACGTATAAAGGAAAATTCCAAAATTATTTTTCAAAAATTGACTACTTATTTGTATTTGTGTCACAGAAAAAACCATTAAGTACAAATTTTAATCTGTACTTAAATTGATACAAAATGACAACTTAATTAGGTTATTCTTCTGGTGTATCTCCATTCATGAAACTCGTACGAAACTCTCGGGGCATGAGTACGACTTGAATTTGACCGAAAATGTTGATTATTTTATAGATTATATAAAAATGCCTAAAAACGTGCTTTCTATGTATATTCTGTATACCAATTATATATTTAACTAATAATATATGTTACTAATTTAAAAACTGTACAGGAGCTAATATAAGTTATTTTACAAATAATATTGTGAGTACTTATCCAAATCAATTAATTAATAATTAAGGCTGTTTGTAATATTTATATTTCTTAAATGAATAATCATGTAATTCAAGCGGGCAAAGCCGCGAGCAGGCCGCTAGTGTAGAATATATTCTCAGTCTGACTCATAATAACGCTTATAATAGACTAAAATGTTTAAATGTATAACTTCTACTTTCTTTATTACTCACTTAGTTTCTGGAGTATTTTGGTTCCTTTGATCAAATATAGAGAAAACAGCTGTTAAATTTTCGTTACAAAGATATGATAAAGATGTGACTATGAATACGGTAGTGCTTAATGTGAATGACACCCAACAAAAACAAATTTGTATTGTCTTATTTTAATAAGGATATTACAATTCTAACAATATAATAAGTAAAACATACAAAAATATACAAAAAGTACTATTATTTTATAAAACGTTTTTAGAAAAAAAAACCCTTAGTTATATATTATACCCTAAGTTATATATTTTATATACTATGTAGCTGTAGATGATTCATTAATTTCAACGGTTAAAAGAACAACATTTCATCTGTCCGTCACATTTTTTGCGTCTAGATTCATCCTCTCGCAGTTTTCTTTTAAATATTTTTTTTTATAAAAAACGCGCTAACGAGATACTAGAACATTTTACGCAAACCAACTTAAAAGGTGAAACAAAATAAAAATATCTCATCCATTTATAAAAAGTAACACAAATATTTGTACAGCACTTAATTACGTCGTCATTAAACATAAAAGTGATAATCTAAGCTCGGCGTTGAGTTCCGCCAATCAACTTGAAAATTTGCTAGAATCTGTGGGACGTAGTATCTTAACGCTAGGTATACCTACCACGCTGCTTTTTTTTAACTTAATCTCTACTTTTATTGTATGTAAAAAAATCAAATTGACATTTAGATTATGTATGTCTTTTTTTACTTTTCATTACTTCTTTTCGTCTTTTTTACCACCTTATAGTAAACACAACATTATATCGTCAAATAAAAAAAATGTAGATAAGAAAAATATTATATTAATAATAACCCACGCTTTAAACCTTGTCAGATAAGTTAGCACTATATACAGTATATTATAATATAGAACAGACATTATTTTTTATGCAATTTAGAGATATACATATAAAGAAATAAAGCAATAACAGGCCACGAATGATACAACACATTTCATACATTTAAACGCTTGAAAGCTTAAAATAGGTCAGTCGTGTAACAACACTCATTACAACGTTGAAGGACGAAAGCTTGCTCAACTTCAAAAAGCTTCAAAGTTCAAGGACGGTGCGAGGACAAAGGGCGACAAATGGATAGTCGACAGTCCTTCGGAACACTTTAGACACCACTATCGTATTACTTGGATGTTATATTACATAGATGCAAATAATTTATCTCTTTTATATTTAATATCAAAACATATTTTTGACAGAAATTGACATTTTTAACATTAGGAATAGTCTGAGTGTAACCGCGACGATTATAGGTTTCATCCCCATTCGGGAGAATTAACTACTCATTTACTCGCTCTGAACGACAGACATAGCATGTTGAGTGGCGTTGAGTTCCGCCACTCGACATGCTATGTCTCAAAAATTGAGCAGAATCTAGGGAACTGTCTTAGCACTATATTTTATCTACCTTGCTGTTTTTTTTTTAATTTATGCCTATTGAAAGTAAAATAAATACGTTCACTCTGCCTACCTTGCTATATGCTGGCTAATAGCTAGAAGCCTTTTGTAACATATCTACTACAATATACTTACATTCTGTAGGCGTTTAAAGTTTTCGACATTATACGTGATGGCGTCCTAACAATCACTATCCATCACACTGCACTAACACGCTATATGCACTTATCAAACACACTATATGTAAAAACTTATATAAAAATAGTTTCTAATTTACACACTGGCACCTGCAAAACCGGAATTAAATTACATACACAGTTCTGCACTTGAAGACTTGGGTCATTATAAACATTTATTATATTGAAGTTAGTGATACGTTGGTCGTGATAAGTATATAAAATAGACTTGCCTGTTAGGCAGCCTATTACCTAATTTCAATAGAAAGGAAAAGAATGTAAAAAATTGATAAAGACTGTTTACAAAGTGATGTATAAACATGAATATTCATCCTCTTGTTGTAAAAAATTAGGTACGAATTTTCAAATAATCACAAAATTGAAAAGTAGCTACATTCAAATTAATAATTTTCCATAGTATCAAGGCCAATTTATTTGGCAAATCCTAAGTAATCCAAATTCTCCACAAACTAGAACAATAATATATACAACGAAACCTAAAAAAACAAAATGACGCAGAATTAAAAACATAGCAAAAGAAAAACATAAAAAACGAAATCAGTTTCAATCTTCAGCTATAGCACGTGTATTTTTTGGCACAGCCCCCCAGAACAACCGAGCAGTTGCCAATAATTGCACAATACCACCAGACAAAGTGGAACTGCGGATATTCCTGGGCGTGGAAATGGGACAGAAGTATGATCGAAATTAAAATAGACCGAACGACTCCTACGCAACGATGCGGCGGTGTCGTTGATCCCTTTGGATCATTGTCTGCTGTTATGAGAGCGTTTGTTTGTTTTTGTTTTATTTCGCCTTCGCGATTGTAAGGACAGATGTTGGTTCGCAAACATTATTGTTCTTTCAAGGTCTTCGGTTAAACATTATGTGTTATATTATACACTAGCAAGCTTCTCGCGGCAGCGCCCCCAAGAATTACATAATTATCTAGCTACTAATCTGAATTACTTTCGTTTTCTAATATAATAACATTATCATTTTAAATGATAATAACCATACATTGGAAACTAAAGTTACAGTCACTTCGATAATAAAATTATTTAGTAGCATCGAGATATCTCTCTTTTATTGCTCTCCTATACTATCTCTCTATTATAGCTCTCCTATACGCCCTAATCTACCTAGATTTTAACATTCTAAGTCCAGCACTATGGACTGTGCGTTGTCCGTCAATATTTAATGTTGTTTAATAATCGTATTAAAATGTTATCAGTCAACACGCAATGTTGCTTCGCGTCACTTTAGTAACTGATGTTCAGAGTTATATTTCATAAGGTTCGTTCGTTGCCTCATAAGATGAGGAAGATGCCTGTAATTTCTTTTATCAGCTTCCCGCTCTTTCCTGCATATATTTCCTTTCCCACCTAATCCAAGAAATCGCGTGAAATAAATCGAAAGACAAAAACGAACTAGTATGCCACAATAATGAACTAGTATGCCAGTGTTTAATCATATATACATTAAAGTAATATATTACAAAGTTATAATATTCAACGCGTTGAGGGCGCACATGTGAAACGTGGCGATGTGTTCACGTGAAAAGGTTTCAGACGAAGCTCCAGATTGGACTAATTAGATTACGTACGTCTAAGATGGCGCTACTTTCCTTAATAGAACTAATAGAGTGTGTAAGGTTTGCTCGGCGAACTTTGTAAATTGCAAGCTAATGCAATTATGAACCAAGAACCAAGAACACAATGTTTTTTATTTAAATAATCCTCATTAAGGAAAATGTTAAAAAATACTATTATTTGTAAATATTTTTGGAAACCGGGGCGTTGAGTTTCAACACTCAAGAGGCTATTGAAAATTGGATGGAAAACTGAGTGGGAGACGGAGTGTCTTAAGTTACAATAGGTTTATCCTGCCAAGCGCTGATTCTTTTTTTTTTGGATATTTCGTCAATTTTAGGTACTAGCCAAGAAACGAAAAATTAAAGTAAATTATACTCGTCGTTAACGTAAATTTCGGCAGCATATAGTAATAAACAAAATCCATATCTGAATAGCAACACGAACGGGCCCAGGACACGCAACAGTTGAAGCCGATGTAATTTAAGTAACGATTATTAGATAGGAATTAAAAGCAGATTGTTTTTTTACCATACAATTCTTTCTATATAGTCCGTTTAAAAAAATGTAAACGATTGGTATATCGCTAAAAATATAGTTCATTGTATTTCCAATTAACCTTAAAAAGCAAAAGTATCACATTGAAATAGCGTAAACGTGTTATGGGTCTCTACCCGGATCTCTATCCGGATCTCTATCCGGAGGAATGTATTATTTCCATTTCCCTGCTGTGATAGAAGTTTCATTTACCCAAAGTTGAATTCCATTTAACATGATATCTCAGATTCGGATGAGAAGTGGAGAACGTAGCGTTTTTAATCGTAAGTTTTCTATGCCTACTTTGCTATATGCAGGATACGCTAACTGTAAAAAAAATAATAATCTATGGCAAAATATATATTTTTCATAGACGTAGATGACTAACACTTTTTCTTTTAATACTAAAAGAAACAAAAAAATACCACTCCAATAAAATAAAGTGACTCACAAAATGAATGAAACAATGAATTTAAGCTTCACTCTCGGGAAATTTCAATAAAACTTCTCTTGAAAATTCTTGAAGAATACAAATAAACTACTACATAAAGTACCTATTCATTTTCAAACACTATTTCCAATAGTTAACACTTATCTAAAGTACAAATTTAGATTTACGAAAATACCAAGTTTGTAGCAAGTTAAACTTAGTAGATCGATTAATTTGTGACATTGCGTGTTCAGTGGCGGAACTCAACGCCGCGCTATGTCGTACCTAACGTAGTACCAGAGAAGAGAGGAGGAATCAAGCACCCATCCGCCGTATTTACCGTCACACACTTGTTCCTCTACTCCACAGGGGCATCTAAATACATCTTAATTTCTTAATAGTCCATTACATATAATTAACAAACTGTTAAACACAAAGTAGAGCATCAAAAATACAAGACAGTTATCTCGTTACCAGCTCGGGACGAAATGGCACCAACAATGTTAAGTGGATACTTATTTGTTAAGTGTTCATTACTGATTTGTAAATTTCTTTGAGAGTCTTGATACTAATCTATACTTCTATAGATACTAATATTATACAGGTGCAAAATTTTGTTTGGTAGAAGACATTAATCTCGGAAACTACTAATTTTAATTAATAATTTATTTTTGTGTTGAATGGTTAATTTATCGAGGAAGGATTCAAGCAATTTTATATTGTGTATAGTTGTGATAAACCCTTTAAAACAGGTTAGGTCAGAGTTATATTTCTTAGTTAGTACCATTTGGCAAAATGTATTATGTAATTATGAATTAAAAATGCTTGTATTCCAACACATAAAAATCCTGAACAAACAAAAACAGAACCTAAAAAAAAACGCTTTTGACTCCAATCATGCATATCCATCAGGAAACCAATTTTTAAACGTACGATGGAAATACGACGACGAGATGATTGCAATCCTGATTTGAAAAGTTATTTTTTATTAAAGCGGAACGGTTTACAGAGCAAAAAAGTTAATAAAAGATATAAGAAAAGTTTATAACAGAATATAGTAGTTTACTAGTTATAAACAGAAATTTCTTTGCAATTATTGCATTCTGACCATGTCGTGAGAGTAGATTGTAATGCAATAAGAAACTGGAATGAGGTAGATATTAATAACGAGAGCATTTACAATATAGTAAATAGGTAACAAGAATCTGTATAAGGAATGTAACGATGAGGCAAAAAATATTGTAACTTTGATATATATTAAAATTATTGTATTATAAAATAATTGTACATTATCAATCGATATAGGAGCCTTTTCTTAATTTGCGGCGTTGAGTTACGCCACTCAACACGCAATGCCTCTTGAGTCCGGCGGAAAGTTGGGAGCAGAGTGTCTTAACACTAGGTCTCCATGTTCCCCTGTCTACTCTGCTATATACTGGATACGGCGTGAAGCTAACAAATAGTCAGTTTTAATGTCTAAGGAACGTATGAAGTGCAAAAAGAGAGAAGCGAGGCAGCAGACAAAAGTCTTGGAAATAGATTTATATATGTTATATAATAGACGGGTTAAATTAGATTAGATTTGTATTTTAGTGATCTGAGAAGAAAGTTGACGTTTTACTGATTATTAAACAGACCAGACGGGTAGTTAAAAATTTTAATGATCAAATCAGATTTAAAAATGACAAGTGTTTGTTGGTTGGTTGTGTTGTTAACTCCGATTACATAAAAAAAAATTAAAATAACTTTTACATCCACTCATAAAAAGGCGTTAAAAACAATCTTATTTAAATATGATATATAGAAGTTTTTGCTTAATTTATTGGAATAAAGTAGAATAAAACTATAATTGGTACATTAGAAAATAATCGGAGCGTTATAAGAATGCTAATTGACGTAGATATTAGACGAATACTTAGACGCATAAAAGCGTGTTCATACTGATTTTAAAATATCAGATATTGTAGCAGTAAAAATCTACGTTATAATAATATTCTAAGACTGAAAAGAACTAATGTTCAGAATTAAAAACTCCTTTTTGTGTTGCATAGTCTATTTAATTGAGCAAGGCTATCTATGCATTATTTATATATAGGCATTACGTTTATCAATTGGACTTAAACCACCTCCCCTGTAGCTATGGTAAGAGTTACCTCCAAATGAACAAAGAATGTATCATGAGTCATACGAAATTTTGAGTTATTTATATACGATCACGCGAGCGAAGCCGCAGGTAAGGACCAGTATAATACAAAATAAGTTACCAGCGAATAAACAAACAAAGGATACGTAGCAAACATGCGAACTGTAAACGTAGAGACCTTCAGAGGCAGAGGTAAAAACGTAGCAAACGTCATTTGGCAATCAATAATAAACAACTATTTATAATCACGAAATACCTCCAAGCGTAACTGACCGATAAGAATTATCACGATCAACGTATCGACAGCCATTAATACTAATAGAAAACATTTAATTAACCAAAACGCTACACACCCGGTGAGGACTGGCACGGTTTATTCAGATAGAAATATTTATAAAAACCATTTAAACACTACAGCTCTTCACAGTAATAGAGCTTAAGGACGGTAAAATGGACGCGTATTTTATAATAAAGAGCGTTATTTTAATATCGGCTCGGAGGAGCGTACTCGACACGTCCGCTCCACAGTATCAACGAGTGCGTACTGGCGTTGTTCGGCTCGATGGTGCTAGTGTGGCGCATGCAGTGGCGCCAGATATATCGAGTCGATGGATATTCTGGAAACGGATCTAGTTTTTAAGCAATTTTGAATAATTTTTAGATTTTTTTCTCTTTTTTTAGTCTTACGATGTATACCATATACAGCAGGATAGGCGAAGGAAATATAGTGTTAAGACACTCCGTTCCCTACTTTCCGCCGATTTCTTAAGGCTTTGCGTGTTAAGTACCGCCACTTACTCCAGCACTACTAACGCCGCGCTTTGCTTTACTTTGAAAATCACAAGCTCATATTCCTGCCTCAATATAAAGATATCCATTAATTTTATTTTTGGACAAGTAAAAAGCATAAATGTTTTAATTATACTCAATTCGTCTGTCTGTATGTCAATTAATTGCATTATTCGCCAATGTTACAATGCAAAAACATGAATAAGTTACATTACGCTCAATACCTTGATAAGAGTCTTATATCTTCGGAAACTTGAGAGGACAAGGCAATCACCTTCTACTTCAATATTAATAGTGCCAACTATTAATGATATCAATACTACGATAGATCAACAACAATCATCACACCTAAGCTTTGAAGATCCAAAATCAATATACGGCTAATGTATAAAATTTATATAAATAAAATAAAACAAAAACGATAACATCGCGTCTCACCGCCGCCCTAGAAAGGGGTTGCCACCCCTGCATTTTCCACGCCCCGCTCTACATGCGCGATGCAACGCACACAGGGCTACATGATGAATTGGAAGAGCAAACAAAACCGGCCGACTATAAACTTTTTAGTACAGCAGTCCGGTGTATGACAGAAAATAATAACAATAGGCAGGAAATGATAAATTTATATACTCTTCAGATATTTGTGTATAAATTAAAGACAAAAATCATATAAGATATAGATAGTTAAATTTAAAAGACAGTTAAAAAAGAAAAGCGTAGAACGGATTAAGAATTTCACGAGCAAATTATATTATATACCAGTGCTAAGTCAAAATATAATATATCATTTTAAAAGTTAATACTTCAGGAACAATGCACCAGTCTAGAGCAAAAATGGAACCTTAGGTCTATCCGGTAGAGATAAAATACTTTTTGTTTCAACTTCCAGCGCGAGGTAAATGGAAACAAATGCATCTCGCAAGTTGCAAAACAAAAAGATTTCGCTTACGGCTGCAAACAACAAACATTACCCTGACTTAATATTTCTGGAGAATAAAGAACGCCATACAAAAAAACAAAAGAATATATAAAAAGAAAATGTGTGAAATAATAGAGAGTACTTGCACATTATTATTTACTCTAACTTGTCGTATGTCGTAACGTCTTGTATTCCGTTTTCAACACGCTTTTGTTAGGTCGAACCATCTAATAAATTAAAGAATCTGAATTACACGGACATTTAATTATTGTACCATCATAAAAAAACTTGACAATTATATGTAAATTAGATGACAATGACTTAATAGAGTATTTTAATACTAGGTTCCGTATGTATGTATATGCGTGCATTTTTAAAAACATAGATATCATGACAGACAACACAAATATAAATTTTAAAAAATCTCAATATCTATACATATTTATCGAACAACATGATAGTAACTAACTCTGAAAACATTAAAACCTGTTTAAACTGCGGAATTAGCGGTAAATCGATTTTCTAGTTCAAAACCGTTAAAGGAAATGTTTCAGCCACATTTTGCCGGACAATTTTGTACTTATATTGAACGTTCAATACGATTGTACTGCTTAATGGTATAAGCGAGTAGGATTTTATAAGCCGAGATATCGGCTTATAAAATCCTACTCGCTTATACCATTAAGCAGTACATCGGAGAACAGATATGTTCTGTTGAAAGATAGACTTAGCTTTCTATAAAATGCTTTATCTATTTCCCAGATCGAGAGGAAGAACCAAGGACTAGTATTACACAACAGCATTTAGCATTTACACTTTTCTCTAAAATATAGAGCTGAAAATATATATATTTACTGTCCTATATTTGCTATGTATATGAATTAAGGAACGATGCCACGCAAATTTTTTTATATAATATTATTTGTATTATTATTTTTTTATATATTATAATTAACAAACCTGTTGTTAACATTTAAAAAAATGCGTGGCGTTAGCAATGTATAAAATAACTGCAGTGACAAAGGTTTTGTTATTTTTAAGAAAAAAATATAGTAACATAGGCTTTTCTAACTATCAATAAGCACAGATAAACAAACAATCAGAGAAGAATAAAAACTATCAAATACATTAACCTGACAAGTAACAAAGAGACTAAATTCCGCCATAACGGTTAAGATTTGTATATACCAAAGTTAAAATAAAGATGAGAAAGAAAGCTTTCATTAAGTTACATAAAAGGCGCAAGGTCAAAGGAATCAATACAAATGGCGCCAACATGTCTAGATGCGTATAAATATTTAAAGTCGTATTATGACAATCTATTTTGAGAACGTTACGGTCGTTTAGATGATTTGTCAAATGACTGTAACTAAAAGTGGTTTTTAGTGAGCAAGACTGAAACTAAAGCGAACCGGTTGTGGCTTCCTGTCAAACTGACAATACTGATATTGTTGGTGTTAATTAACGATTCAAGCAAGTAAAGCTCCCCGATTTAATGAGTAATTTTTTGTACCTGAAGTAGTTTTACGCAGGGACACAAAGTTTGACTGAAATCGCGAGAAGTTGTGGGTTCACTCGAGGAAATGAAATATTTCATATTTTCGTTTCTTTGTTCTGGTGTCAAGGAAAAGTGCGGCGTTGAGTTACGCCACTCAACACGCATGCTTACAGAATTCGGCGGAAAATACGGAACGGAGTGTCTTAATTTACAAATTTTCCTTTGCCTATCCAACCGTATGCGATATACAGCGTGAAGCTAAAAAAAATTTGATTGAAAAAATATTTTAGATTTTTACTAGTAACATACAACTTTTTATACACTTTTACTTATAAGAAAATATGTATATAACGAAAGCATGCACTATAATTGTGAACACGTTAGTTTTGAAGCACGTTAACTTTGGACATGACTTCTTTTTGGATTTGTCATCTTTAGTAGTACCTGTATATAATAAAACATTAGTATTCCTTGTATTGATGGAAACGGAATGTTTTTACACTAGTTTCCTAGGTAAATGAAACAATATTTAAACAAAATCGATATGTTTTACATCAGATTACATCAAATAGGTAGAAACTTTGAGAAGAGAAAATGCAAGTAATTTATTTAGGTGAATTCAATTTCCCACAACATAGACTATTGACTATTGTGAACAATAGTAATCGACTTTCACTATTGATTACAAGCCATCGATACAATTACAACGAGTGACCTAACACGAAGTAAGGTTAATGAATTTTACATTAAAAGATTAACGCCCAATATTAATAACCTATCTCCAACGTCAATCTTAGATTGTTTCATACATCTATGCAATCTCTAGATAGGATAGATATATGAAATAATCTAAGATTGACGTTGGAGATAGGTTATTAATATTGGGCGTAAGTCAATTGCTAGACCCTATGAAAAAATAACGTCAAATTATAAATAGGAAAAAAGAAAAAGGCTATAAATTAATATTTTTTTCCATTAAAAAGCTTAATTTCCACATTTTTCATTTATCTTTAAGAATTTCTTATATTATTTTTGACTTTTAAGCTGTACATTTAAGTGTTAGTAACTTTGCTGAACCAAAGTACACGAATATTTTTGCTTCTTAATTTTAAATCTGGTCACTTACAGCGTTTAATCTTCACCTAGTAAACAATGGGTTAGATAGACGTATCTTATAAACTTGCTCCACAGTATACGACATCTATTTAAAAAAAATACAAAATAATTAATTTAAACAAAAGTCTAATTCTTCTATAAGTACATGGCATTTAGCAAAGTAGGCAGATATAACACTTTTCCCGACTGAGGATGTAGCCCACATTCATCATTTTTACAGTAAGATGCGCATATGCGAACTAGTAATAACTAAATAATAACAAATAACTTTAAAATTATGTATTATATTAATACTTATTGTATTAACAAAATGTTCAGGTTACACTTTCCCTAGTGGTTCCCAGGAATGCAGGCAATTAAAAAATAGCTCAATTTGAATTAATACATCTATTATTACCTTCCATTTATCGATTGTTGAATCGACAAAATAGAGAAAGGCATTCGATGAGAATATTTTCAAAGATAAATAAATATCGAGGTGTACATACAATCTCTTAAATTATAACTGTAAAAGGATGAATTAGGGGTTGAAAGTTTGTATGATTTTTTTTTTAAATCGGTACTGATTTTTATAAAATTTGAAATTCAGACTCTTAAAAATATTTCATTGAATACGTGTTTCATGGTTTTTTAGAATTCACCCCCTAAGGGTTCAAATAAGGGGTTGAAAGTTTATATGGAAAAATCTTTAAATCGCCACCGATTTTTATAAAAATTTAAATTCAGACTGTTAAAAATATTTTATTGAACACGTGTTTAGTGGTTTTTGTAGAATTCAGCCCTTAGGGTGCAAATAAGCGGGCGAAGCCGCGCGCGCGCGCTATTTTACATATACAACTACATTAAGCATCCACCAACCGATAGTCTATATAAAAAAATCAAAGATACTCTAACCCTGCCTAACCCACAACATTCCGATATTTTAATTAGCATTTAAATTGCCTTAAATTGTTATACAAAGTAAATTTGTACTAATTTAATGTCAATTAAGAGCGAGACGTGACGTTCCTGTAAATTATACCGCATTTATGTAACTGTAAATTCTACTAACATGCAAGACTTGTCCGTCCGTCCACTAATAGTAGGAATAAAGTGTAATTTGCTTAGAAAATAAACTAGTTTTAAGTTCTCGAATACTATTGCACTGTGGTATATAGATAGATTGCGGTTTAGGTTAAGTACTGGGTAGTGTTAGGTTAAGGTACAGTACGGTAAACGAGTCGTGGCCGCCCTAAAGTTAGCTGTAAACGGCTACGCAAACTTGATTTTAGAATTTTCTTACATTGCACAATGTGCAAAAGTTAAATTCAGGCCGGCTAAAACTCGTAGACCGTACTGTAAAACAATACACTAAGAAATTACCGAATGTATATACGTAAATATATTGTATATTCTGCATGAGTTGGTTACAGGGGTAACTATCGTTTTTGACACGGTTTTGTTACGTTGACTTGTACCTATGTTATTAAATGTAGAAAAATGTTTTGGGCCAAGTAACAAGAACTGCATCACGATCAAATTTAAGTTATACGCACCAACCGGTGCTTATTTCTTTATCATCGGTGATTTTTTTTTATCAGCTTCACGCTGTATCCCGCACACAGCACAGGCAGAGGGAACCTAGTGTTAAGACACTCCGTTCCTCACTATATCGGTGATAAAGAAATAATATGACGACGGGGTTTGGTGGCGCTAGGATCAAAATATTGGAGGACTTCAGGTACTAGTAAACAATTCTAGGTTTAGGCTCATGTAATTTATAGCTTCAAGCACTTTCTATACCACCGGCTTTTGTACTTTCGATAACAAAATACCGATTTATATTTTCCATAGATTCATTAGTATTGCTAAATATACGCCGCACATAGCAGGGTAGGTAGAGGGAACCTAGGAACCTATTGTTAAGACATTCTGTCATAGGTAAAATTTTATATTTACATAACATGCAATTACATAAAAGAAGTCACGTGAGAACTAAATAATGTTAAATTGTATAAATATTTTTGCTATATTCGTAATTAATTTCAAAATCAAAATGAAAGTATCAAAATTAAAGGTGCATTTCTTAGCGGAATAGACCAAATCTAAATTATTAAAACCAATCGAATTTCTATTACAAGTGTTTGTTTATAATTTGCATTTTATTTATTATTAAATGCAAATCTGCAAATGCAAAAAAAGTATTTTGTCTGCTATTTAAATTTAATTTTATTTAAAATATTTATGACAAAAGTTAATGAAATATAAAAAACCATGTCAGCAAAATATAATCTATTTCAGTATGAAATAATACAAAAAAAAAAACATAAAAAAACATAGATTTTACCTGTGTCTATGCCTTTATAATGTAAAGGCACATAAAAAGGTAGGCAGGAGAACTTATTTGTCAAAACAGTCCCGTCCCCACTTTCCACAGTTATTTTGGAACATTATGTGTTGAGTGGCGGAACTCAACGCCGCGCTTTGTGTCAACCAGAGTGGGGAAAAAAAAAATAATTAAATATAATCTTTCCGCGAGCGCAGATTAAGCTCGCAATCATAGCATTTATAGTCAAACGGCTTGTAGTAATAGACAATGAAACAAAAAAAACAGTCCATAAAAAACATTTACATATTTTCATTAAAACTTTAATAAAAATGGCAGAATTATGTTTCAGTTCAATGGTAGTCTCAGTCTCAAAGAACGCCAACGCAAATAGCAAGTCTAAAATAGAAAGGAATATGAGAAACTATAAAATAATTGAGTAAAAGTATAGATTTATAGAAATAAATCATCGGCCTTTCCTTTTACTTGATACCAATTACTTTCAAATTAGTTATTATAGTATTGTGATCTTCAATTATTCTATGCAACAATAAGGTCATATTTAATTTCTAAATAATTTTTATTTACTAGCTCTTGCTCGCGGTTTGCCCCGCGTGGTTTAAATAAAAGTTGTCCTGAGGAAATTTAAAAGGTTGATAACTATTTGTTACATCTTTAGGAGTAAAAACAAATTTAAAAAAAACTTAATTTAGCGGGACACAAACCCACGCCTCACTGAAACCGTCCATACCTTCTGATCATCATTCATCACATGCGTTCTTATCAAGCTACGTCGAAAATCTAACACACTTTTGATAGCTTTAGTTTATTTCATAGGACATGACACTATCTAAGTGCTGGAAGTAACTGACAGCAGGTACGCTGGATTACATTGAAACGATTAACATAAAAGTTGTTATATGGCCTAAATTGTTATATGGGCTATATAGATTCCTCGATATATAATACAGAAATAATTTTTAAATTCGAACCAGTAGTTCTTGAGGTTAGTATGCATAATACAACCAAACAAACTGTTCAGTTTTATAATATAAGTAAAGTATTAAGGTCGTCTAAAATTACTAAATTCTGATTTATGTATTGGTTTTAAGAGCTCTGACCACTTATGTACACTTAGTAACATCTTAATAGGCAATAATTTTTTATTGCTATGTTGGTACAGTACTAATGCCATGCTTCAGAATAGAAAGATAAGTTATAATTAGGTTAAAAACTTTCTTTTTGCATGACTTTAAAATTAAGTGCATTAAAAAAGATTTTAGGTTTGAGGCCAGTCGTCGCGCAGGGGCACAAAGTGTGAATGTAAAACCGACTGGTTGTGGGTTCGATCCCCACTCGAGGAGATGAAATATTTACTTAAATTTATATTTCCATTTCTTCACTCTGGTGTCGAGTACAAGCGCGGCATTGAGTTCTGCCACTCAACACGCAATGCCTCCAGAATTCGGCAGAAAATGGGGAACGGAGTGCCTTAACACTAGGTTCCCTCCGCCTACCCTGCAGTGTACGAGATACAGCGTGAAGCTGATTAAAAAAGGTTAAGTTTTGATATAACTTTTTATTCAAAATAAGGTTAAGTAAATGTGATTTTGGATTTAAAAATGTGTGTCTATTGTGAGTCTATTAATATATAAATTGTCTAGTCTAATCGAAAGACTATCTCAAAATGTTTAATGGTTGTTTTAAAAAAAAATACTAAAATTGTGCGGACGGACGAGTATGAAATTTGGTACAGTTATAGTTTATATAGAGAAAAAGTGCAGAATCAATGCAGAAGTGCTAATATTAGGGCCCTTAATAAGTTCTCGCTGTTTTTTGGAAGATGGCGTTGCGGCACTCTGTGCATGGAATTTCGTACGGTAACGAATCACCAAAGTAGTACTATATGTAACCTCAAATTATAGTAGAATAGTGTTTACTACAGTGTCAACTACATATTTATTTTCCCTTTGTGAAAATGTGTACTTTTGTGCCAAATAAAGTGTTTTTGCGGGGAATTTTATTGCACTGCTTTATTCAGAAAAAATCTGCAGCAGAAGCACACAGAATTCTCGTTGAGACAATGCTTTGTCGAATACAACGTGCAGAGACTGGTTTAGGCGCTTCAAAAGTAATGATTTTGACCTTGAAGACAAAGAGCGTTCTGGAGCACCGACAAAATTTGAAGACAGAATTGGAGGCATTGCTTGAAGAAGATCCATGTCAGACGTTAGTAGAGCTCGGGAAAACGTTACAAGTAGATGCGTCAACAGTTTCAAAACGTTTAAAAGCGTTAGGAATGATCCAAAAGCAAGGGCATTGGGTGCCGTATGAGTTGAAGCCGAGAGACGTAGAACGACGTTTTCTCATGTGTGAATTGTTGCTTCAACGGCAAAGAGAAAAGGCTTTCTGCACCGTATCATCACTGCTAAGTTCTAAGCTTCTTCTCTGCATTTGGTGGGATAAGTAGGGCGTAATTCATTATGAGCTGCTTAAACCTAATGACACTATCACGGAAGCTCGCTATCGACTTCAGTTGATGCGTTTGAGTCGCGCTCTGAAAGAAAAGCGGCCACTATACGAGCAGAGACACGACAAAGTGATTTTATTACATGATAATGCTCGGCCACATGTGGCAAAACCAGTCAAAACTTACCTGGAGACACTTCAATGGGAAGTTCTACCCCACCCGCCATAATCACCGGACATAGCCCCCTCCGATTACCACTTGTTTCGGTCAATGGCACACGGTTTAAGCGAGCAGCGCTTCCATTCTTTTGAAGAAGCCGAAAAATGGCTTGATTCCTGGATTGCCTCGAAAGATGAGTCGTTTTTCCGACGGGGGATTCAATTGCTACCAGAGAGATGGGAGAAAGTGGTCTCTAATGATGGACAATACTTTGAGTAATGTCATTGTAAGCATTATATTTTAAATTATTTTTTTTTAAACAAAAAAAACAACGGGAACTTATTCAAGGTCCTAATATGTTTTAATAATGCGTAAATATATATTAAATTAATAAAATATATATAACATATATTACCGTATGTTTGAAAAGATATATTTTTGTATTAAGTGATACACTAAGTGTGGCTATGCCGACACTTTTTGTACGCGTCAATTGATTATTTAGTAAATAATAATTCAGCATTATTATTTCGATATTATTATTATTATTGTATGACACAAATAATAATATAAAAGATAGTAGGGTGCGTCAGTCTAGCCCATTGAGAGTTCCGCATAAATTTCATGATTAAGTATGTCAACGAGAATTCCAAATTTGTACGTAAGTCTAAGAGTGTCTGAGTCTACTTGCCAAATTTTATAGTTCTAGGTCATCGGAGCAACCCTACAGGTTTTGATAACAAATATTACGTACATTATGCGGCAAGAATAAAACATAAAAAAAATGGTAGATCTGGAAATTTTATATTATAATAGCATAATATTTCTACTTAATCTTGAGAAAAAATATTTTGGAAGACAGATTGACGGACAACAAAATTATCCTTCAATATGTCTCTTCTTTATTTTGAGGTACAGAACCCTAAAAATATACAAGTAAAGAAATAAATAGAACGGTTATAGTCGAAGGCGCCGATAAGAAACATAATTGAATTAGAAGCCGTGGTGAAACTAATATTTCAGCACCTTTCTATTCAATGTTAGCAGAATTTTAATGATTCACATCATACATACATATGAGGAAATATGAGTGTTACATATTATAGAATATTCAATGATTTAGCAAAGATATATCATTACAGTTGTTATCGTGCAAAGGAACAGTGCCTGAATGTAAGCGTAACAGTTGGGGGTTCCATCCCTGTCCATAAATACCTGTATCTAAATTAATGCGGTAGCGTTGAGTTCTGTCACTCTATACGGAATCTAAATGAAAACCATATAACGAAGTGTCTAATCACTAAGTTCTCCCTGCCTAATCAGCTATATAGAAAATAAAGTAAATCTGCGTTTTTTTTTCAACTTAACTGTAAAACAAACCCACTGTCTTCAGATAGACACAAGTTTCCAATGGCGTCAACTTCAATATAAAAAAGATAATATAATAAAAATATGGGATAGTAGGCTCAATTAACTTTTTATGGACTGACTAATTACTTTCATAACATCCATTTAGGAGTTAAGGTCAAGGTCGACTTCAAGACGCAGAGCAAGGATGACCAAAAGAACCTAGCCGATTGTCGCATACGACAAAAATTCAGCTCAACGCGTTGGAATTCTTAAAGCACTGACAGGTGCTGCACATTCTTGAAATACCTGTTCAGGATGTTTTATTGGTCATTATTTATAGACTTAATTTCGAAATACCTATACAATTGTTTTTTTTGTTTTGTTTTGCGTTTGTTTCTTTATAGCTTCTTTATAGCTTAAAAAAAACTCGCACATAACAGGCTATTTCGCAGAACAGTCAGAGGGAACCTGGGAACCCAGTGTTAAGATACTTTCATTTCCTTACATTCCACCGATTTTTTGAGGCATTGTATCTTAATTGTCGAAACTCAACGCCATTCTTTGCCTTGTTAACAGAGCGAGGAAATTATTTTTTTTTTAAATGTTTCATTTTTTCCAGTGGGAATCGAATCCACAATCTGTCGCGTTAACAATCACACGATTGTACCTTAGCGCTACGACTGGCGTCAAATTATTATTGAATGTAAATACTTGTGCTTAATACGGCGTTTGGCTTTTGCCACTCACCACATTATGTCAGGAAATGGGGTGGAAAGCAGAGAATAGAGTGTCTTGACACTAGATATATACAGAAAGGGAACGAAATAAGGAGTGATGGTGCTGTTATTACTAAAAGGATAATTGTTTTTTTTTTGTATTTTAACACTCCACTGGGTTAAAAGTATGAAACAAAGTAACTTATTTTATGATATAGAGAAGAAAAATAATCCTATTTCATATAAATTATGCCAGTGATGACAACAGTAAAATATTATTACAGTACTCGGCGAGTATTACAATACGAGAATAATGTACTAAATAACTGTTATAGAATACCACTCCGCATTCACTTTGATATAGTATACAATGATAAACTGTAAATAGTAAAAATATTGTAATATAAGAGAAATGCCATTGTAGCTAATAAAAGCAAGCGAGCGAAATCTCTATAACGTAGTCTTCGAAATTACATATAAAAATTTAAATGTATTATAACATTTAGCTTATTTTTTATCTTCACACTATATCCGCCGCGTATATTCCGCCGAATTCTGGAGGCGTTGCGTGTTGAATGGGGGAACTCAGCGCCGTGCATTTTGCCTCTACACCACAGTAAGGAAATAAAAATATTAAATATTTAATTTCCTCTAGTGGGAATCGAACCTACAACCTGTTTCGTTTACAGTCACACGCATGTGCCCCTCACAACTGGCCTGAAAATTTAAACGTATTGATGAAGGTATAAAATTTTGCTTTACTTTAGCTATCCTTAGCGGGGTAGCCAGAGAGTGCAATGCCGAGTCTCTTTCGCCTCCTCAACTGTCATCAATTTCCCAATACTTCTTCATGCTTTTTACGTAACTATCCTCCAGTATAATCAATCGTTCGTCGATTCGAATCGTGAATACAGTTATTCACGAAGATCTACCGAGTTCTCCTCCCGATCTAAAACCGCTTGATTGAAATACATATAAAACAAAATTTTTGCATTAGCAGAAATTAATTAATTTAAAGGACAATTAACAATTACAATTAACATCCGTCACAAGGAACGAGACAGAGCAGCCACGATGTATGTATGTATGAATGTATGAGTATGTATCTAATAAATGCATATATTATGTGCATATCGTCATACAACGGTGCGCTTCCGATGATTCAATGCAGACTAATAATAATTTAACGTTTTGCAATTGAAATATATTAAGATGAACTCAGAAACAATCAATATGGCATACTACATATGCAACTCAATTTTTTTTTTCTAATGTTGCTTTACAGTTACTTTGACACGACGCACGCGACGCGATGGGTTGTGTGTTTGATTCCCGCTCGATGATATGAAATATTCAATATATATTTTAATTTCCTCGTTTTGGTATCGAGGCAAAACGACAATTACGCCACTAAAAATGCAATGCCTCGGCGGAAAAATGCATTTGGCGAAACATAAAGAACAGAAGTGACGGAAGTATCTTAATAGGAACGGAGTGTCTTAACACTAGATTCGCAGGTTCAATCTGCTTAATATGGTATGTGCGGGATATAGTGTGAAATTGGTTTCACGCTGTATCCCATTACAAGATCATATTATAAAATGTCTGTCATACTGATAGCATACAATGAAAAGGAATTTCATAAAGGAAAGTTGCAGTGATCTTCTCAGTTAGATTGCACCGTTAAATTCACGTCACTCAGTATTTCTTCAGCATATTTATATTGCCATGGTATCAGAAGATATAAATTATTTAAAACACTAACTGACACACACAAACGGATAGATTTGAGTTTGCTTTTGTTAATATAAATATGTAGACTTAAGAAACTAAATATAATTTTGAATTATAATATTATAATATAATAAAAAATATATACCTAATCACTACACCAGTGATTCCCAAAGTGGTCCATATCGACCCCTAGGGGTCTATGACAACCTGCAAGGGGTCTACGTCAGCGAAAAAAATTTGGGGGTCCATGAAATGAAATTAGGGGTCCACGAAAGTGGATCTCAACACGTACACTGATAGTACCTATTTACTTAACTTTAAAAACGGATATTCTGGCTGCAAAACAACATACCCGTTACTTATCCCGTATTATGGAATATAGCGAGGAAATTTTAAATTTCCTTTCCATCGTTATACCTAGTGGAAAGGGAGTTCAGCGCTGTTACCAATCTCCTAACGAAAAAAAGAAACAGACTGTACACTATTAGCCGAGTAGATTTAAGATTAACCCTTACAAAATTGACGCCAAATGTTGATAATTTATTATTAAAGCATCAGGTTCATCCTTCTCACTAAAAATATTGACTTACTGCTTATGTTATTTTATTTATAGTTTATTTTATGTTTATTTAATGTTACGTATATTTCACATAAAAGATACAAAATTTTATTTTGAGTAGTTTTAATTTAAATTCAATTAATAAATATATAAATTAACATGTGTTTTTACTTTAAGTTTTTAACACTAAACTTCACTACAGTTAGAAATTTACAGGAAATCAATATAAGATAAGTAGGGGGTCTACCCCACATGGCAAGGGGTCTACGACACAAAAAAATTTGGGGAACTCTGCACTACACTATATATGGGTAAAATAAAATTCCGTTGAAAAACAATCGCACCGTTACAGATTACATATATTTTGAAATCATATAAACTTTAGATAAAAATAAATATAATATCAAATAAATTCTAGTATTGATTTTACTTGAACTTAAAGTATTTAAACTAAAAAAAAAACAATTTTACCTATATTAGCAATGTCACTACCAAATAACTAGTCAATATACCACATGAATTTAGGTCGACTATTCCGAGGGCTAATACAAAAAAAAGACCTCACTTTTCACCGCATTCTGGAGGCATCACGTGGTGAGTTGCGGAAGTCAACGTCGCACTTTACCCCGTTACCAGAACGAGAAAATGAAAATAGTTTCATTTTCTCGAGTGGGAATCGCACCCACTGCATTGAAACCGCTCCGTCAACAGTTGCACGCTTGTGCCCCTGAGCCACGACTGACCTGTTTATTTATATTTTTAGTTTAATTTATAAAAGTTAAAATAAACCAGATTTTTACTATTTTAAAATCGAAATTATCCCTCATATCAACTCTCTCTGAGTAATTTAATAAATCAGCTTCACGCTGTATCCTGCACACAGCAGGGTAGGCAGGGAACCTAGTGTTAAGACAATCCGTTCCCCACTTTCTGCCAAATTCTGAAGGTATTGCGTGTTGAGTGGCAGAACTCAACGCCGCAATTTAATAGTAACGTTTAAAAAACAAAATTATATACATATATCACATTAAGTTAATACATATTATAAATAATACAATGTAAATGTTATATATATTTTTCGTGTGTTCTTCAACCTAGTAAGTAAAAGTAGGTATGTATAAATATTTATAGACTGACTGCGTCTAGACCAGTTCCTATACCTGTAATGCATGTTAAACATTCTCACAATGTTATTCAAGAGGAATTCTTAGGTATAAATTTTTAGGATAAGCGAAGATGTTAACATTGGGTAAAAAATCTATTAACGATGAGTACGTATTCAAATACTATTTGAAGGAATAATTTATATTTTAGGTCAATAAAATGGTTGAATAATCACTCAAGTAATTTTGCCCCTGAATGTTGATTAAACTCACAGTCATCGCGTTTACAGCCACACGTTGTTTCACTGCGCCAGAATAACCTCTAATGAAAATTGCAAATAAATTTATTTGTGCTATAAGTACACATAGAAACTTTTAAAGTAATTAATAAATCCAATTTTGGTTAATCATGATAAAAGATATATATATATAAATATAGAGAAGCCTTCTACAAAAAACGACTACCAGCCACTTCCTGTAAGAAACGTCTCAAGGCGAAGATCTTACATCCCGTACAGCGGAAAGAAAACCGCAATGAAGTGTATCAATGACTCAATGTATACGCGACCGTGACCTAGAAGACGTAACTACTTCAAATCACATTTTAATAATCACTACTAATAAAAATAATCAATTACATCCATTTGACACAGAACAGCAAATTAAACTTGAGAAAAATATTTTTAATTGAAAATTGACAAATTTGACAATAGAAAGAAAGAAACTTATAAAATTATAGATTTTTCAAAAAGTGATATTTCATAACTATTATATTAAATCGCCACAAATGAAAAAAAAACCGTAGTTTTAATTACTGAAGCTATAATAAATTGTGGAATAGAAATTAGAAAATTTTATTTAAATTTAAGATTATTTTTATATTTTAGAGTATTTATATAACATTTTGGCAGAGTATGCCCAATAACACGCCTAAATTCCATAAGTAAGAAAATTAGAATATAAAAACTTACGCGCACTGGTTGTTTACAACCAATGACTATAATAAGTACTATAGAATCAAATCGAATCTTCACATAATAATTTAGGTATCATACAAAATATAAAATAAAGATACATCAATTAAAATTCAAGGAAAATATGTAATTTAAAAAGCTCTCATCGACAAAACAAGAGTTTCAGCATCTCGTATCACTTCCTACATTTAAACCTGCTTCGGAACAAAGTAAACAAGGGTAATAAAAATAAATACCTATAAATTTAAAGTGACTCATTGCACTGCACGCGATCGACCGTGACCTTAGGCTTGTAACCAGTTTTCTTGTGTCTTGTCACAGGATGCATTATAGGTTTTAACGCTTAAAAATCTCGGGATATCAATACATATTAGCTTCTATAAAAATGTTTACTTCTAATCTGAAAATTTATAGTTTAGAACATTAAAGTTATAGTTTTTATATTATAATAGTCTAAAAACAATTTAAATGGCGAAACGAAAGTCAAAAAAGTTATAGCTTTTTTAAAATTTCGAAATCGAATTCGAAATTTAAAATTACCAATGTCAAAAATGGTGGCAAAAACATATTTTTTACCACCATTTTTGATATTGACAGCTACGTTGACGTCATGAATCATGGTATGGACTTTGGTGCATAATGCATTGACAGTGATCGTCAATACATTTCAACCGTCCAATTGCATCTGTCAGGAAGGTTTTTATTACATTATAATAATTTATTTAATTTCACCACGGCAGATGGTTTTTAAATGTTTTATTTATTATTAGAAAAAATTGTTATAGAGTTAAGAATTTCAAATATTTTATAATAATCTGTTATTTTACAAAAAGGAAAATTTATAAGGCATTAGTTAGTTATGTCTCTGCTGAACACTAAAGCTGCAACTAAAGTATACACCAGCATTACTAAATGTCCCGATTTTGGCGTGACATCTCGATTTTTAGCCCCTAAATTAAATGGGACAGCTTCACAGATCACAGATTATTCCACATACTGTGAGAAATCTTTTTTTATTACTTTCATATTTTAATTAGTTACTATTAATTTAATAGAAATACAATGTATACTCCTAAGTTATGTATGATTATTCTGAAGTCTTAACTATCTTACATATGGTAAACCATAACAATATTGTGTAAGTACGTTTTTCCATTAAAAAACATTTTATATTGATATCTATCACCATTGCATTCAAATAAATGTAAATATTATTTTTCATACATTAAAAGCTCATTATTTTAATTTTTTGTCCTGCTTTTGTCGAAAAATTCCTGCTTTTTACTTAAAATGTGCAAATATCCTGCTTTACACCAAGAAAAAGTTGGCAATACTACACCCTCTTTGGTTAATATAGACTAGATAAATTTACCAATTTTCCTTAATATATTTCACATACTATATTTAACTACACAAAATATAAGGTTAAAAGAAATTGCAAAGACAACTCCAAAAAAATAACTACAATAGAAGCTGATGAGTCACAGCACCTATTCACAAATGACAAGATTACAGAAATACAAAAACATTGGCTGGCATCCAAATGGTTATATTATACTTATATCTAGAATTTAGGTTTTAAGATAACCTTGAAGATTTTTAGAGATGAAATTTTAAGCTATTTTTGAGTTTTATATCATTAAAAGTAGTTAAAATCGAATATTTAATAAATTAATTTTATGCTGTATCCCTCAAATAGAAGGAACCTAGTGTTAGGACACTCCATACTCCTCTTTCAGCAATTTTTTTCAAGGCATAGCATGTTGAGTGGCAGAACTCACCTCCTTGTTTTAGCCTTGGTGCCAGAGCAAGGAAATGAAAATATTAATAAATAACAATTAATCATTGTGTTAAAGTCACACCCTTGTGCCCCTGAACCAAAATAGCCTTAATATTTAATATGAATATGTATTTAATATTTGTCATTAATGTTTTTTTGGTTTTGTTACAAGAAATTGATCAGATATATCACTTAGGTCAGGCAGTATCTAACCAGATAAGTTTAAAATAGAATAAATGACAAATTTGTGAAATAAAGTAGATGTACAAAAATTTAAATTGTTGAATATTATTAAAAATTATAAATATTGAATTAAATTGATAAACTGCAGATAATCTGCCTTCACTATGAATATGAATTTAATTTGTAATATTACTTAAAAAACTTATACAACAATTATAATGATAATAGACTTTAAAACATTTGCTGATAAAAATAATGTTAATATTTGACACAATTGAACAGATATTAAAATGTGTGTGTCATTTGACATAAATATGTATTTATGTCAAATGACACACACCCACTAATAATGACATCATGTTGTATAACATGGCAGGTACACATTTTACTATAAATAGTTAGAACTACAGTAGTAAATAAAAAAATATGTAGGAAGTTTAGTTTTAAATATTTCAGCTTCAATTTTTTTCTACACAGAGAGAACCCAGAGTTAAGACATTGCATTCTCAACTTAAAGCCAGAAGAGTCAGACTGTCCCACTACAAAGCTGATGTAGTAGTAAAAGGTCTTTAAATATATAAAACACATATAAAAGATTATTTAGAAAACCTATAGAAATTTGAATGTAGCGAGACTCGAACTCGGTTTGAGTCCTGCTACATTAAATTTTTTATATGTTTTCTAAATAAGTATTTTTCTGTCCTAAGTGTAGAATAACACTTTAAAAATGTAAAATATATATATATTAATTATAAATTCTTAAAAACTTTAGATAAACTTGTATTAAAAATAAATTGAATATAATGGAACAATTATTTGGACTACTAACAATATAATGTTATTATAATGTAAATAATTGTAAAAGTGTTCTACTTATTTAATTTTTTGTTAGTGTGGGTGGTTATAAATGAATGGTTTGAATAAGAATATATACAGAAAATTCATAATAAAGCTTGTTCTGTTCTTATAGAAGAAATACAGTGAGATAAAAATATAGATGTAAGTCAAGTTTTAATTATTGTAAAAAATTGTTTGATCACAAACCTCACAACATTATTTTAAGAATTTAAACAAAGAAAACAAACAATTTTTATAGAGGTCTATAAAAATTGTATAGAGATATATGTATCTCAAGACAATTATAAATAGGCTCCAAATAAAACTAATACAAATTCTATTTAGTAAACTGCGTGCAAGTTTTTGTTTTGAATTTTTAAATGTAATATATTTCATGTTACAGCTGATACACTCTCGTATAAAGGGAACAATTAAATCGTATATATTAAGAAATGCAGGTCAGTGACTTAATATTATATTTTGCCCTTCCATTTGAATCGGAATTATTAGACCTTGTTAGTCGATTAGTCATCAAAAACAAATCGGCGCAAGTATAACGTTTTCTACATGACGTTTAAGTTCAGGGTAAAATAATAACTAACGCACCTAGGCATTATTTTCAAAATTACTTACAAAATTATGGTTCAGTTTAAAAAAATGGATATCTAAGGTGAGAAGTGATAAAAGAAAACTGTATCAAATGACTAGCGCAGAGTAGAAAATGGCGTTAGTTTTAATGGTTATTTCCTAAGCATACAAACAAATATAGAAATCGAAGATGATAATAATATTTTTTTGCTATTATTTGTGAGTAATTGACTGTGGAAAATATATTATTCAACAGAAAACTAAAATAATACTCACCTTTCTAATAAATTGACAGCAACACACAGCACTAGAAATTCACTGTTATGTTTAATGTTGCCAAGCTAAAATCATCTTATAATTTCTTAATTATAGATAAAATATTGTGTAGAATAAAAAAACAATAAAATGATAAAAATAATACGGTACCATAGGTAGCCGTTTTGGTAAGGTAGTTATCGTACAATGGGAACAAGTATTTCAATGAGAATGGTATCGTAGTGAATATACATAATAATAATGGATATTTACTCGTTTTGTTACAAAGTTACTAATGTCTTCTCTCATCTTAACTATCGTTCATTTGATGTTATATTAATACTTTTCCGCAGTTTGCTTAAATTTGACCACCAGATTATTCTAGGGTGAGCACGGACCATCCAATCTATACTCCTTTTTCCTTCGCACATGTTAAAGCTTAAAATAGGAATAAGGAAGTTTCTTATAACTTTATTATTTAGATTAAATTAAATCAACTTCACGCTATATTTTCTACACAGTGGGCAGAGGGAACTTAGTGCTATGTCACTCCAATTCCCACTCCGCCGAATTCTGGAGACCTTTGTGTGTTCATTGGCGGAACTCGACGCCACTCATTGTCTCGACACTACAGCAAAGAAATTGAAATATAAATTTAAATAAGTATTTATATTACTATGTAGAATAAAGCGAGTACAATAGAGTATTAAACTAAAAAAAAATCAGAGTCGAGTTAGAGAGAGTTATTTATAATAAATAACTTCCCTTATCTTGTTTTAGCTACTTTCATTAAATATATAAGTATTCCACAAGAAGCTATAGTTTAAAATTTATTAGAATTTTATAAATAAACGATAGTTCAATATTTCACTCATATTGAATGATAATTAACTAACAAATATAGTTTAACTAACAAATATATGTTTGCTGTTTAGTTTTGACTTATAACCCTAGTGTCTATACTAGTGGTATACATTCTTTTGACAAATGTCAAATCTCGACAAATCAAATCTCTAATCTGCCAATATCGTCATCGTCCGTTTCCTATAGTGATTCAGCTTCATATTTATAAAAAAGTTTGTTTTAAAGAAATATTAAAATCTGGTAAAAAGTGATTTGTTTAATTCGACAATAATATCGTGCGCCTATGTGACAGTGATTAAGATAAGCTGTAATAACTTTATTTGTCTGCATGTATTATTTTTAATTAACGTAATCATTCATAACGATGTTTAACTAAAAATTAAAACAATATAGGTATGATTGACAATGCATAATTCTGGTGTGGGGGTGTACATTGTAACTATTGCTTGGTGTATTGGTATATTGCTGTGTTGGGTGTCGGTTAGGACGGGTACCTCTTATATAGGCAAGATCGCGTTAGCTATAACGATAGTTACAACTGTTATATGGATACAGTTGCCAAAAGGGGGAGTAGATCTGATAATTGCTAATTTAGGGCATCCATACTTTGTTTTCCGTCTTCTCACTCTCGTTTCTTTGACTGTCAGTCTTGTTTTGGGTGTTAATTATCTTTTTGTTTATATATTTATCCCACCTGTGGAGACAGAACGTGTTCAGTACGTTGGTAGACATAATTAAGTGACTATAATTGTGGGTAAGTGTTTTAATGCCAAATTTTATATCTATAAATAGGAAGGCTGGCCTTTTGTTTATTATTTGCTTGTTTATTTGTTAAATTAATCATGGGAAAATTTTGATGGTAATGTAATTTTTTGTTACTACTCAGTTGATTATTTTATTTTCTTTATACTTTATATTGTATAAGATTTACTTTATCTGTAAAATAGATTGCTTCATTTTATTTTAATTTTTTTATTGTTTTCATGTGTGTGGTTGTAATTAAATTTTATTCAAAGTTTGTATGATAAATAGTGATGCTTGACTTGTATATAAAATATAGAATAAGCCATTGACTTTATTAATAAAGTATAAGGCATTGTTTTACTATCAATTTAAAGAAGCAAAAACAATTCATGTCTTACATATCATGGTAGGTGTATAGAGAGTATCTGGACACTATATTTGCTTGTTAAGTAATAGGACTCAATGTCACATTTTATCTTGTCAAATTGAGGAAATAAAAATAACTTATTGTGCTGATTAAACTGAAGTCACACCCATCATGTTCACACTCAGATATTTTTCCACTGCACCACAATGGGCTCAATGGTATAAAATTATTAAATTCATATATGTCACAATTATATATTGTGTTTGACAATAACTTTGATTAAATACAATAAAGAATTAACATGTCTTACTTTATCATACAAAATTAGATATCTTTTGAGAAAACTTATCAGCACTGATAAAGATAACTGTTTCATTTCAACAGTCATTTATCTTATAAGCAGTAAGTAATTGTGTTATTTTCTAATAGATTTTATTATAAAAATTATATAATAAAAGAAAATTATATACAGCGACATAGCATGTGATTGTGAAAACAAAGGTTTTGGGTTTTATCACATTTTGTTTCTAACTGACAGCTGAAAGTATTATACTTTTCCAAAGGTGATTTTATTTATTTATTTTCATTTTGATAGTTAACCTGACTTTGTGTATAATTATTTTAAATAAATAAATAACTGTTAAATATAAATATGTTTTTTTATTATATACTTTTTAAATCTTGATAACATATAAATTTATAATTTTATTATTGAATATATTTTACAATTTATTTATATTATTTATCACATACCATTGCATGTTATGGATAGTAGAAAATAATGAATAACATTACTGATTAATGCTAGGTTTTTGGAAAATATCTTAGATGTTGTTTATTATTATTTTAGGGATGTGTCATAATTTATGACCAATTTTGTGGCTTCAATCTCTAAGTTTGGAAACTTAATGGGATTATTCTAGTCAAATACATTTTTGACCATTGTTCAATTTTCAATTGGGAGGAAAGATTAATTTTCATTTGGTCATGAGGTTGAATGAATATAAGTGTTATTGTATATTAAACAAAGCATGAGGCTAAAAATACCTCAATCTTTTAACATAATTAATGTATTATTTTTTCGTAATTAATAAGTAATTTCTTTTTGATGAATGAGGCCGGTCGTGGCGCAGCGGCACGAAGTGTGACTGCAAAACCGACTGGTTGTGGGTTCGATCCCCACTCCAAGAGATGAAATATTTACTTAAATTTATATTTCCATTTCTTTGCTCTGGTGTAGAGGTTAAGCGCGGCGTTGAGCTCTGCCACTCAACACGCAATGCCTCCAGAATTCGGCAGAAAGTGGGGAACGGAGTGTCTTAACACTAGGTTCCCTCTGCCTACCCTGCTGTGTGCGGGATACAGCGTGAAGCT